>WOVY01013286.1:10000-64865 GCA_013436015.1 Rhipicephalus annulatus | reverse complement strand
AGATAATGACATGTCTGTCATGGATGTCATGATTTACATGTCATGAACTCGCTGCTCCTGCTGTGGTTTCGTTCTATGACATATTACAAAACTGGTATGGTATGTGACAGGACTGAATGGCAAAACATAAGAGAAGAGCCCTAACGTGTAAATCATGACATACATGCCATGTAAGTCATGACGTACGCTAATGGTGTGCTCGCGGTCGTTTCGCTTGCTTCACATATACCAAACTTGGTATTACGTGACGCGAATGGATGACAAAAATAAATGACTGTTGCAAACACGATAATAATGACATGCCTGTCATGTAAGAACATGACTACTTGCAACGCTCATGATGCGCTCTAGATCGTTTCGCTATCTTCACATATACCAAATTTGGTGTACGTGACGTGAATGGATGACGAGCACAAATGCCAAGCGCCAACATGTGAATCGTGAAACGGAAGTCATGTACTGGGGGGCTTATGTTGCAAACGTAAGGAGTGCCGTCGTAACGCGACAACATACTTGCATCTTATGCAGATATCTGAGTGCGCATAACATTTCTACTTGTGTTTACTGTGTACTACTTTCATGCGCCTCGTAACGCTGTGGTGATTTTAAGTTGACATTTCAGCCTTCTCATTCGTGCTTCGTATATCATTCATCCCACTGGACATGAGACCTGCTTATTTTTCATTACATTTTATGAGATGGTCATATTTTTGTTGCAAGTTTTGTTCAATATCTCAACTAGTACGGGTAAAGTGTACGACCTGCTTCACTGCTCTTGTATTCAGTCTATCCTGTACTTTGTTGCGTTTCTTTTTGTTGGCATGTTTCAAACTTGCCTATTCATCTAAATGCATATGACTACTCTTGTACTGTGGAATATTGTTGTACTTGCCGTAGTTTTTATGTTATTTTACATTGTTCTTACTTTTTGTGTACTGGCTTTATTTAGATGTTACCCACTTTGTTCTTACTTTGTATCGACTCCCCTTACACAGTGGTTCTGTGAGGCCTGTAAGGTACTTGCAAAGAAATGAATAGATAAGTAAATAAATAAATAAACAAATAAATGAATTCGAGCACCTTACGTATCGAGTCCCACATGCTGAAAGCGACTATGTGAAACCGTGGTCTAAGAGGCAGCAATCACATCAGACGCAGTTTCGTAATAAGTCAAACAGGCGAAACGCCGGGAACACAGACTGACTAGCAAGTATAGAATGAATATACAGGTCGCCGCTGCAGTATTTCTGGCCACACGCCGAGTGTTTACTTACAGTGTAGAGTTACCAGCACTCGTTTACGTCACAGGTAGCATCACCTCACTCTCCGTCGGCAATAACTGTGACATTATTTGACACCTGGCTCAATAGGCGAGAAAAGTAATAGTAGAAGTTTCGACCGCCCGCGCTTAAGTAATCAATGACGCAACGTGTAAGAGCAAGGGAGAATTAATAGCCAAGTCCGAAGGAATAACCAGAGTTTTCTTGTTGCGGGCACGCAGCGCCACGCAACCAGCGTCATTATTGTGCACCGTAAAGGTGATCAGTCCAGAGAAAGAAAAGGAAGCACATTCTTCCTTCCAATCGCACACGCGTGCAAATTTGTTAAAGACACTTGTGGGAACCATGGCTCTTTTCGGGGACATACAAACATCTTGCCGGATGCATTGAATCGCTGTCAACGCTGTGTCCAAGCTTTACCAAAATTGCCAACTTAGGTACACATCATATCCGGCAGACACACGTCAAAGGATATTTTAACCACCACTGCCCCGTTTCAGGTTTGCTAATTCCTCGGTTGAGCGTGCTTGGGGTTAATCACCTGTACACAGCACTCACCTTTGATGAATGGACTGTCCATGTTAATTTCTGAGTGGGCTGTCCTTTCGGGTCGCGATGAAAGCGGAGGAAGTGGCGGGACAACGCAGAGTCTGTCGGGGCTCGCTGTTCAAGGAAGTGGTGGGCGGCCGGTATATATATGCGCAAAACAGCTCGAATGAGAAATGTCGCACTCGCTGTGTGATCCCTGATGCGGAGCAGCGAGCGCCTTGACCTTGCGAGCGGCTTCCTGTCAGCGTGACGTCTCGGGAACCACCGGAATTGTGTATATGGCACCCGTCACGTATGCACCGCGGATGCTCGCATCACTTTTCAGCGAACGCAACGCGACTATGCGATGAAATAAGCAGGTTGTGCAGGAGCGGATTGCTTTCGCGTTCACTCGCTTGGAAGAAGCATCGTGCAAAAGGGGAGAGTGTTACGGGTTTCTGGCCGTGTTTTCAGAGACCTATACGCCCGGCTGCCGACAATACCTTCATGTTGGTTGGCTGCACGCTGCCGCATCATGCGGCAAGATGAACCCATCTTGCCGCATGACAACGTGATCAAGTACACGACAGCAATCACACATGCCACGAAAAGCCTCCTATGCTTGATTGTGCAGCAGCGCCTTCGTGTAGACCTCGCATTAACACGCTACAGAGCACAAAGCTTTTCTGGGGCAGAGAAAACAACCTTCATATAAACCTTATCAGCTTTTTTTTGAAAGTGTGAGAAATTTTGTGTAGATAGGAAGTCAACAGCCACGAGCTTTGAGTTACCGGCTACTTATTTCATTAGTAATTTACGTCCCTGTGTCCCTGTTTAATGGTCCTAAGCACTTTTCCGCCACTGAGACCAGCGCATGATCCGGAGAACAAGAGCGTATCAGTCGAGAAGCCTGCCCAACAAAGCTGCTCATTATTGAGTGTAAGACTTGCGGAGAGTGTTTCTAAAACAATGATTAGCAATTCCTCCCTTTAAGAGCTTCGAATGAGTGGTTTGCCTCCGTTTGGCTCCTATTCTCAGCACAGGTGATCACTTGAGATTTTTAATCCCCAGTGTAAAAATCTTAACGAAGCATCCTGCGACAGCTCATGCGTCAGAACTAAAGGTGTCATACACTCATCGAAAAAACATAATGTGTTTGAAACGGCAGCTTCGAAGTCCCTATCATCGCAGCCAAAAAGCACGAGAAAATTGTCCACAAAACAAAAAACCTTTACGGCGGCCGTTTTGTCGAGGCGGCTAGCCAAGAGTCGGTCATGGTAAGCGAGAAAAGTGTCATTTAAAACTGGCGCTATGCTTAAACCGATGCACGCTCCTCTTTTTTTTTATATAAGTGCCTTCACTCCATGATATGAAACTTGCCTTAAAGTAAGAGCCAACGACCTCAAGAAAGCCGCTAACTGTGATGGCCAGCGAATTCTGGAAATCAACTGAACCAAAATTATCAATGCAGTCCTCAACGCACCGTAGCAGCGTGTCATGTGGTAAAGAGTAGTGAATATTTCTGATGTCAACAGAGCAGGCACTTAGGACATTTTCGCTGCTTGAAATAAATGTAATAATGTCATTAGAATCTTTCACCAGAAAAAGGTCATTGATAGTGAGCAAATTTGGCATATTTTGTAAGAACAAGGCTACTTCCCTCTCCCACGTCCAATTTTCCGAAACAATGACTCGAAGCCGCCAGTCGACTTTGTGAATAAAATTTCAGTTGAAGTCAGCGCTCTTTTCTGTCTTTGCCACTTCTTACCTAGTTACGCCATAACTCCTTAGTCTTGCGCTGTGCAAATTCCTATTGTGAAAATCCTGCTGTGCAAATCACCAACTAGTCTAAACATCTGTCTGATCAAGATGCATATTCAAGTTGAGGAAGACATATTGCGGAGTGTAATTTGTCGAAGGCTGTAAGAGAACTTCAGATTTGGGTGCACGTTAAAGAACCCCAGGTGGTCAAAATTTCCGGAGCCATCCACTACGGCGTCTCTCATAATCATATGGTGGGTTTGGGACGTTAAACCCCACGTATCAATCAATCAGCTGTAAGAGAACTGAGTTCTCGAGAGATTCTACAAACAAAGCTAAGAGAACGAAGGCCACGCATGGCAGCACGTTTAGTGTAAGCAGAAAAATTTAGCCTTCTATCGAAAAGAACCCCAACATCACTGAATTTTTATACCTTACATAAAAACAGAGTATTGACAGTATATAGAAATAACACGATGGTTGTTTAGCGAGATATACTCATGAATTTTGTCTTCGAGGTATTTACACATAGGTTGTTGTTATCACACCGCTCGAAGAAATAACACAAATCTGACTGCAGCAAGCGACAGTCGTTAACTGAATTTCCTTAAATATCCTAATGTCATCAGCATACAAAAAAGAATAAATAATTGAAAAGAAAGTCGTTACCGTAAATTAAAAATAAGTGTGGGCCTAATACCGACCCTTGAGGACTCCACTAGTACCTTCGTACAAGGAAAACCTTTGACTCTTTACGGCAACATAGTATGATCTATTATGCAAATAGCGGTGCAGTAGATTCATAACAAACGAGTCAACATCAAAGTTTACAAGTTTAAACGAAAAATTGCAGATCCCACGTAAAGTGCGAATCGACTACATGCAAAGCGCGAATTAGGAAGGTTGATATGTCACTTTAAATCAGCACAACGTTACGAGGCGGACGTAAATTATGCCATACACGACTTCCATATCATGATTGTCATGTTTGAACATGTCACTCACCTTGGTCGTCTATTGACGTCACGTGATACCAAATTTGGTATATGTGGGGCTAGCGAAATGCCCGAAAGCACGCTATGAGCGTAGCATGTAGTCATGTTTTACATGACACGCATGTCATGATTATCATGTTTGGACGTGGCCTCACGGCGGTGCTCTAGTGGCTAAGGTACTCGGCTGCTGACCCGCAGGTCGCGGGATCGAATCCCGGCTGCGGCGGCCTGCATTTCCGATGAAGGCCGAAATGTTGTAGGCCTGTGTACGCAGATTTGGGTGCACGTTTTTTTAAAAAAACCCAGGTGGTCGAAATTCCGGAGGCCTCCACTACGGCGCCCCTCGTAATCATATGGTGGTTTGGGACGTTAAAACCCCATGTTTGGACGTGTCGGTTACCTTCGCCGTCTATTCACGTCACGTGACGCCAAAATTGGTATATGTGGAGCTTGCGAAATGGCCGCGAGCGTGCTATGAGCGTAGCGTGTTGTCATGTTTTACATGGCAACATGCTACGTATGTACATGTGGCCATGTAAAATGCATGTATGTATGTATGTATGTATGTATGTATGTATGTATGTATGTATGTATGTATGTATGTATGTATGTATATGTGTATGTATGTATGTATGTATGTATGTATGTATGTATGTATGTATGTATGTATGTATGTATGTATGTATGTATGCATGCATGCATGCATGCATGCATGCATGCATGTATGTATGTATGTATGTATGCATGCATGCATGTATGTATGTATGTATGTATGTATGTATGTATGCATGCATGTATGTATGTATGTATGTATGTATGTATGTATGTATGTATGTATGTATGCATGCATGCATGCATGCATGCATGCATGCATGTATGCATGCATGTATGCATGTATGTATGCATGCATGCATGCATTTATGTATGTGACGCCAAATATGCGCATCAAAGAGTGTCTCACACTCGTCGCTTGGCTTATAGATGGCGCTGACTGACACTCCTACTTCTAAATTCACATATAAACCCAAAAAAGTGGATGGAGGGAAGGCCGCTGTGATCGCTCAGTAGTAATAAAGAAAAAAAAGCTGTGATAGCTCAGTGGTTAGAGCATCGAACGCGTTATTCGAAGGTCGTAGGTTCGATTCCTGCTCACGAATGGTTATTTTTCACCCACTTTTCTTTCGTCTTATTTACACTCCATTAGTTCTAATAACTTCCCCTGTACATTCCTTTGCATTACTGTCTGTTAAATCTCATTAATATTGTGTCAAAACACGGAAAAAACGAGCCCTTAGGTATACACTTCTTTCCCTTATATGAATATATATATATATATATATATATATATGGAAGTTTGTGTGCTCCATCCAGTGCCACACTAGTACCATTAACATCATACAAAGCGACTTGAAGGGGACCCAGAACATTCCGCCCAGACATGCCCAGCCAAATCATGTCATAGTCGCATTGGCGCTTTTGTCGCGCTTGCACCAGCAGGTGACTTCTCACGGTTACATGACCGCAGCGAACGTGTGGAAGCCTCACGAAAAATCTTTGCCACCAGGTAACGATGGTGATGATGATGATGATGATTGCAACTATCCTGCGCGGCCCGTGCCACATGCGAAACACCATGCAGGCAGCGCGGAGTTTCGTCAGATTTCTGTGTGCCATTTCACGCACTAGATGGCCTTTGCAGCACACGGCGACTTGTCGTCCTCGAAGTTCTCCAAAAGCGAAACTGAGGCTGGTTGGTACAGCGCCTCCTCTATTTCGTCGGTGCCCGGGTGAAGGAGCGGATTGAAATGGTAAGCAGCCATCGGGGCTAGTGTGCCGTTTCGCCGCGAGGTGGCGCAACTGGAGTAGATATGCAAGAGGAATTGTGGGGAATACTGGACACACTAGGCGTAGAACATGTAGTCACTAATCTTTTAAAGGGTATCTATAAAGGTAACAAGGTAGTTATAAAGTGGGAAAAACAGGTATCCAAGCCTGCAGAGGTAAAACGGGGGCTTAGGCAGGGTGCCCCCTGTTACCCTTATTATTAATGATGTACCTAAAAGGATTAAAGGCAAAATTAGAGGGTAGTGGACTGGGCTTCAACCTCTCTTTAGTCAAACAAGGAAAACTTATTGATCAGGCACTACCAGCATTAATGTACGCAGATGATATATGGGCTAATGGCCAACAACAAGGAAGATTTGCAGAGATTGGTGGACATCTGCGGTAATACGAATCCTCAACTTCATTATTTAAACGAAAAAAAAATAAATGGAATGGTTAGTTCACTAAGTATTACGGCTAGGTGGCGTTAGCTGCCGCCCGATCTAAAGGGTACAGCCACATCCATCCATCCATTCAACACATAAGTACTTTATGCGACCAAAACTATTCGACCGAAACTGTTCACGAAATTTCAACAAAGAAGTACTTTATGCACCACAATAGACAAGGACGAATCAAGTGGTGCAATGGCTCCATTTTCACAACGAGAGTGGGAAAGGGCTGAGAAAATGGTTCCTAGTAGTACATCAACAGGCCCAGATGGCATTCCAATTAGGCTGATAAAGACGTTAGGTCCAAAGTCTAAGCAGGCTTTGAGAGAGGCAGTGAGCAAAATAATAATCGATGGTGAAGTTCCCGATGGATGGAAACTTAGCAGGATGAGCATGATCTATAAAGGAAAGGGGGAGAAAGCTGACATAAACAACTACCGTCCTATAACAGTGACATCAGTGGTCTACAGGCTGGCGATGCAGATTATAAAGGAAAAACTGCAGGCATGGATAGAGGATGAGGGATGCTGGGAGAACTGCAGAATGTGTTTCGGAAACACAGGAGGTTGGAAGACAATCTGTTCTCACTGACGCAGTGCATCGAAATAGCAGAAAAGGAACACAGGCCCCTGTGGCTAGCATTTTTGGATATCAAGGGAGCGTACGATAGCGTGGTTCAAGAGGAATTGTGGGGAATACTGGACACACTAGGCGTGGAAGATGAAGTCACCAATCTTTTAAAGAATATTTGTAAAGGTAACAAGGTAGTTATAAAGTGGGAAAACAGGTATCCAAGCTTGTAGAGGTAAAACGGGGGCTTAGGCAAGGGTGCCCCCTGTCACCCTTATTATTCATGGTGTACCTACAAGGATTAGAGGCAAAATTAGAGGAAAGTGGACTGGGCTTCAACCTCTCTTTAGTCAAACGAGGAAAACTTATTGATCAGGCACTACCAGCATTAATGTACGCAGATGATATAGTGCTAATGGCCAACAACAAGGAAGATTTGCAGAGATGGATGGACATCTGCGGTAATGAGGGAGATAGGTTCGATTTTAGATTCAGTAAGGAAAAATCAGCAGTCATGATTTTCAATGACAACGAAGGTAGTGAGCTTAGAATACAGGAGGTCACGCAAAAGATAACAGATAAATACGAATATCTGGGCGTATGGATAAGCAATGGGACCGAGTACCTGAGGGAACACGAAATATACGTGACGACTAAAGGTAACAGGAATGCAGCAGTGATGAAAAATAGGGCACTGTGGAATTGCAATAGGTATGATGGTGTGAGAGGAATATGGAAAGGGGTCATGGTTGCTGGTCTGACGTTTGGCAATGCGGTCTTGTGCATGAGATCAGAAGCTCAAGCAAGATTTGAAATTAAGCAACGTGGAATAGGTAGGCTTGCTTTAGGAGCTCACGGGAATACACCAAATCAGGTAGTACAAGGTGATATGGGATGGACATCATTTGAGGGCAGGGAAGCTAGCAGCAAGATCAAATTTGAGAGGCGATTGAGAGAAATGGGGGAGGATCGTTAGGCTAGGAAGGTTTTCAGCTACTTGTACATGAAGAATGTCGATACAAAATGGAGGAAGCGAACCAGGAAGTTGACTGCTAAATACTTAGAAAACAGCAAGTGGCCAAACCAAAAAGAACTATCGGTTAAGAAGAAAGTGAAGGAAACGAAGACTGACATGTGGAGAATGGGCATAATTAAGAAGTCCACACTAGAGATCTATCAAACTTGTAAGCAGGAAATTGCCAAGGAAAGGATCTATGATAATACTCGGGGTAGTTCTCTACTGTTTGAGGCCAGGACGGGAGTACTGCGAACCAAGACATATCGGGCCAAATACGGAGGGGTAGACACAGTATGCAGTGCGTGTGGAGTGAAAGAAGAAACTGCCGAACACTTGATAATGTTCTGTAAAGGGCTTCACCCCATAGTTCAGGATGATGGCGCAGAGTTTTTCAAAGCACTGAGGTTTAGGAACCGGGACGGCAAAATAGACTTTGTAGCGCCATCATCATCATCATCATTTCTCAATCACCGCGCCGCGCCTCTCGCGCAGCGTATGATAGCTCGAGCTGCGCGAGAATGAGAACGAGCTGACACGCCTGGCGTGGCGGACGCTGGTAGCCGACGTGGCTCCGCTTCAGGCCAGGAATAAAGTGGCGAGATCGGCACGACCCCATCGGCCGCCTTCGACGTCATCTCACGTCTCTCTTCTCTCGCCGCTACATTGGTGACCCGGAGAACACGCCCTTCGCCGAGCGGCCCGCGGCCATGTTCCCCAACTCTGCCCACCAGTGCCGCCGTACCAATCAACTTACCCCAAGGTATGGTTTATGCAGCTCGACGCTGTTCTTGCGGTGAATGGCATCACGGACCAGCTGCTAATGCATGCCATTCTTCTCGACGCCCTACCGGTCGAGTTGCGCCATCTCGCTACCACTTCAAGCACCAGCCCGCAGCCTTACGATTCCCTCTGCACTGCGGTGCTCGCCCGCAGCGGCAACACATACCGTCCGCTTCCGTTTACCCGCACCAGGCAGGTTTCCCCGGCGTCGCAGAGCAAGGTACGAACCGGTCCGCAGCCCTCCACTGACCGCTACCTCTGTACCCCGGCTTCGACTACTCCTCCTACCTCGGATCCAGTCGCACGAAGATCCAAATCTGCACCTGAGCACGACGACCAGGTAGACGACGCTCCCACTTCGACTGGTCTCAGCACCGAGAGAGGCGTCCCCTTGGAGCCCGCGAACGCAGGTCTGTCACTCGTGCCGGCCACTTGCACGTCTTCCTCCACCCCAGACAACTCAGGCAGGTCAGTCTTCACGACGGCAACCTCGCCGCACGCCTTGGAGCCTGCCGCAACTACGGACATCGTCGTGCCTGCTATTCGCCCCCCAATCGCGGAGGCATCGCCGTCCACGGTGTCCGAAGATGACTCTCAACCGGCCTTAACGCGCCATACGTCTTGCAGGCAGCCACTATCACCTACCTCAACGTCTCCCGCAGCTGAAGTTCCTGCCCGTGACATGCTACAACCGAACTTCCGGGATGCTGCCGGACAGACCGCACGTTTTGTACCACCCATGCAGGCGGACAACCACCAGGCTGCCGCGACGAGCACGGGCACGCCATTCAACCCCCAGGCCACGACTTCTGGGCTCCACAACCATCCCTCGGAGCCTTTGACGCTGGACGGCAACTACCAGACGTGTGTTCGCAACGCGGGCTCGTTGGTGACACGAGCGACGACGCCCAATCCTACTGCCTGTCTACCACACTTGACAGCGCACAGAAGAAATCATCGCGTTCGCCGTAAAACACAACGTCCCCTTTTCAAGCGTCCTGCTATGCAGCCGTGCGTTGCAGCTTTGGCCTTCAAGACGCCGCAAACACCTACGAGGTTTTCCCGACGCAAGGGCCAACCACTTGCCGTGCACATGACTAGCCGCAATGCACGGCGTTTCCACATCCGTCGACTCGGCCACACGCCCCGGCATGCCGGTCGCAGTGCTACGCGGAGGCCGGTGTTTCATCGACAGAGACGTCCGCACCAGCACGACCGCGACGTTGCTCCTTGTCGACAGCAGGCTCGGCACCCTGTGCGCTGTCGGAGACCCCGCTGTGGCTGTGAAACTTCAGTGCTCGGTCATCATGGGTGCGTTCCGACCATTCACACTATTTCGCCCACATTACCGGCGCGAGCTCTTCAGCGCCTGTCCACAGCTCCAGCTGTGGGCACGTTTGTCAGCCGCGTCTACTCGAAACGGCGGGTGCGCATTCGAATGGTCCCGCCGCGTAATTGTGGGATGGACGTGTCTATGAACACAGCGACCCGGCACTTCCTTCTTCGTCCCTTGCGCTTCTCCCAGAGTCGCCCACCGGAGACACACTGCTTACGGATGGCCCATAAATGTTCACAAACTGGACTTCCTAAACGGACACCTTGCGGATTTTCGTTCATGTATATAGTCTCTTTCTTTTCATATGTTTTCAAATCGCGCAAAGCGCTAGGGGGGGAGCCCTGTAGCGCCATCATCATCATCATCATTTCTCAATCACCGCGCCGCGCCTCTCGCGCAGCGTATGATAGCTCGAGCTGCGCGAGAATGAGAACGAGCTGACACGCCTGGCGTGGCGGACGCTGGTAGCCGACGTGGCTCCGCTTCAGGCCAGGAATAAAGTGGCGAGATCGGCACGACCCCATCGGCCGCCTTCGACGTCATCTCACGTCTCTCTTCTCTCGCCGCTACAACTTTAAGCGGGTAGACTTAACTAGAAGGAGGTTATGTGATTGGTGGCTAAAGTCAAGGAACGAGTGAAAATTAAACTCTTCACTGCAAAGTACGAATCCTCAAACTCACTTTTTAAGGAAAAAATATAGTTTTTGGTTCACTAAGTATTACGGCTTGGTGGCGCTAGCCACCACCCGATCTAAAGGGTACAGCCATATCCATCGATCCATCCATGCTGCCGCGTCGTATCTCGCGCAAAGCAATGTCGCAACTGCATTCGAAGCTGCTATACGGCTCGGTTTCCTGTTGTATTCACATTGTTTAAGGTGTAATGAAACTTGGAAACGAGAATCGTGAAGTACTTGTTGTTCTGGACAACAAACTCATTTTAAAGGCGTGTGTAGTTCGCGACTACTTGATCGAGGCTCTCGCACGTCGTCTGCTAGACCGATACCAGATAGCTCATGCCAGTAATCTGCGAAAGATCGTTTTGTCACCGTGGCGTTCGCTTGACTGAGAGTTGATTTTTGGACCAACTGAAAGTCGATATTTGAGAAAAGACTTTGTCAGGAGCTAATATTAAAAGCTTGGGTGCCTGTGTTCCCTGATGCTTGCTACTCTCTAGTGGAGTAGCACATCACATGCAAGCCCGGAGTTTATGCACTAAATAGCACAAAATATTACTAGACCACTTCTAGAGACATAGGTCACCATGCGTTCCCTTCACAAAGCATTAGATATGTTGCCACCGAGAAAATGCAAGTGCCAGAAAATGAGGAAATATGGTAGGTGATTCCACCATTTGAGAGCTTAAGCAATGAAATCATTGCGAAATAAACAAGAACAGCTCCGTGTGCGGCGCGATGTCTGATATTATGGCATATCTTTTGAACAAGCGCTGTTGAAGTCTGAAGTCCAATGCTGACTCTCGACTTGAGCCAAGGTCACAGGCGTGAAAAATTCGGCCTGTGGTCAGTTGCTTGAGCTTGTCTGTGTATTCATTGATGGATTGTTGTAGCATTATTATCTGGCTGCTCAGCTCTGTTTCTTATTAGAGGGAAGCTCCCCCCGCAGGGGCGCCTGTGTAAGCAGGCGTTTGGTGTGTAGCGACACCACGGACCCGAGCTAACGGGGGAGTTTCTACTCCCTCCCACGCTTAGCCGTGCGTGGCTTTGCCGTGTCCGGGGAAAAGGGGATCCTAGGGGTTGAGCCGACGCTGGGTGATTGGACCTTTAAGGCCCCCCGGCAGAGGCAACACACCTCTTTGGCCCCGGCTTCACGTAGACGGCACCCCTGGGCTGACCCACCCAGGGGAAATCGGCAGTCGCCTTTTCCTATCTCTCTCTCCCTACATCTTCGTCTTTATCTCTTACTGTTTATCTGTCCTGTCTTCTACTCTCTTCTGTTTACTTCCAAACTTCCTAGCGGCAAGGGTTAACCCTGTGCAAATAGCCTACCTTGGCCTAGGCGCATTGGGTTATAGCAGAGTTGTACGGCTGACGTCTGCAAGCTTTCAGCATCCGCAAACTTGCAGCGTCCCCTTGTTGGGCTCCGTGGTGGGTGGCCGCCAACGCTGCCGAACAACATACAATTAGCATGCACAAAGCATTTCCTTTACTTAATGATCGTGCCTCCTCAAAGCAGGTACGCACCGAAGACATCAATTTTTTGATTCGGCCAAAACAAATCTTTTCTCATTTTCATGTTATACACTGCGAAAAAACTAACAAACAAGCCAGAACTGTATCCCCCTTCATAGTGGCTAGATGCCTAACCGAAACTCTCGGTGCCGGGTACAAGGTTACCAAAATGGCCAGCGGAGATCTACTCCTTGAAATACGTGACCAAAACCAATTCGATAAACTGAACACCCTCACAACGTTTGGAGACACACCCATCAGTGTTACGCCACACAGGTCCATGAACTCATCTCGCGGGGTCGTATCGGACGTAGATTTGCTTGAGCTGACGGAAGCTGAACTTCTGGAAGGATGGAAGAGCCAGAACGTGACAAACGTACAGCGTATTAAGATCAGAAGAGATCAAAAGGAAATCCCAACCAAACACTTAGTACTGACCTTTGCTTCGAGCGATTTGCCGGAAACTATTCAGACTGGGTACACAAAGACATCCGTGAGACCATATATACCCAACCCCCGCCGTTGCTTCTAATGTCAGAGATATGGCCATGGCTCTAAAACCTGTCGAGGTCGCCAGACTTGTGCACAATGTGGAGTCCTAGGCCACGTGTCTGAGAACTGCAAACAACCGCCACACTGTGTAAACTGCGAAGGAAACCATGCCGCATATTCACGCTCCTGCACATACTGGAAAAAAGAAAAAGAAATAATTACGTTGAAAGTGAAGGAGAACATTACATTTAAGGAAGCACGGCGAAGAGTCGCTCCATTCTATGGAGCTACATACGCTGATGCGGCGCGTCAGGGGGCACCGCCGCACCAGCCCTCGCCACTCCTTCGGCCCGCGCATACCGAGCCGGAGGTTGTGGCACCTGCCCCCAAGGTGGTTGTAGCCCAGGCTACACCGCCTACTCCCAAACAGAGACCGGAGACTCCAGAGTCCTTGGGTCTCAAGGCCTCACCTCACCAGGCGAGGCCCGAAACTCGAACTAGCAGCCCGCACGTGCGGGCATCCAGTGCCTCCTCGGAGGCACTGGATACGTCGGCACCCTTGGTGCCGAAAGAGCGGCGTGGCTCCATGGAGCACGCCAAGAAAACAAAAAAGCCGATAACAGGGCCTGGTGACGGCCCTGTTAAGTGAACTCAAACTCCCTGTCTAAACAGCCACTCGCTTTTCGTACACACAGCACTATTTTACATTCACCATGAACACTCAAATTATACAATGGAACGTCAGGGGCCTTCTCAGAAACCTTGACGACATCCAAGAACTCTTACACGAACACTCACCAAAAGTGCTGTGTGTACAAGAAACACACCTTAATTCAAAACACACAAATTTTCTTCGTAAATACGTTATTTTCCGAAAGGACCGTGTTGATGCTTTGACATCATCCAGAGGTGTGGCCATCATTGTGAATCAAGGAATTGCATGCACACACTTACAACTCCAAACATCCCTTGAGGCAGGGGCTGTTCGAGCAGTTCTTTTTGATAAACTCATCACAATCTGCACTATCTACATTCCTCCTAGCTATCAGCTGCAAAAACGTGATTTACACTCTTTAATTGATGAACTTCCGGAGCCCTATGTTCTCCTTGGAGACTTTAATGCGCATAGCAGGCTATGGGGTGACTCTCGGTATGACGCGCGAGGTCGACTGATTGAACAGTTCCTTCTCTCCTCGAGCGCGTGTCTCCTAAATCGAAAAGAATCAACCTATTATAATCTCGCCAATAACACCTACTCCTCCATAGACCTAAGCATAGTATCACCATCTCTTGTACCTCTACTCCAGTGGAAAGTCATCAGTAATCTGTACGGAAGTGACCACTTCCCCATAGTTTTGAGCACAAATACAGTAACTGAGTGTCGACCACGTGTTCCCAAGTGGCTCATAAACAGAGCCGACTGGGAACACTTTTATACCATCGCTCGTCTAGGTTGGAATGACATAAGTACTTTGAACATTGATGTTGCTGTCAACTACTTCACAGCATTTTTGATTGATGCTGCAACAAAATGCATCCCACAAACAAATGGACACCCTGGAAAACGGCGTGTGCCGTGGTGGAACTCTGAATGCCGAAACGCGCGCAAACAGCAAAACAGAGCTTGGAGGCTGTTTCGGAACTCACCGACAGCCGAAAATCTTGAAACCTTCAAGAAAATAAAGTCTCAAGGCAGGAGAACGCGTCGGCAGGCCAGAAGAGAAAGCTGGCAGAAGTTTTTATCAGGGGTTAATTCATACACACAGGAGGCTAAAGTCTGGAACATGGTCGGTAGGATAGCAGGAAAACAAGTACACACACTTCCACTCGTAAACACTCAGGGTGACACCTTGGAAGATCAGGCAAACTTCCTCGGTGCACACTTCGAACAGGTGTCCAGCTCATCCCACTATACTGACACTTTCCAAAAATACAGAACAAGAATAGAAAAGCAGAAACTCGAACACAAATGCACTGGATACGAGGCATATAATCAAGCGTTCAGTCTAGCTGAGCTGCGAATTTCTCTAAACTCCTGCAGTACTTCTGCCCCAGGTTCTGACCGTGTGGTGTATGAAATGTTAAAAAACCTACCGATCGAAACACGAAAAACCTTACTTTGTTTGTACAACGCTATCTGGTTTTCTGGCGCTATCCCTACCTCCTTGAAAGAGGCTATTATTATTCCCATTTTGAAAGAGGGCAAAGACCCTTCTTTACCCTCGAGTTATAGGCCTATAGCACTAACAAGCTGCTTGTGCAAAGTCTTCGAAAAAATGATAAACTGCCGACTTGTACATTTCCTTGAAACAAATAATTTGCTCGACTCATTTCAGTGCGGGTTTCGAGAAGGTAGATCCACCACAGACCACCTTGTTCGTATCGAGGCACAGACCAGAGACGCCTTCGTCCATAAACAATATTTTCTCTCTGTGTTCCTCGATATCGAAAAGGCCTATGATGCAACATGGCGTTTCGGAATTCTAAGAGACCTTTCCCACCTTGGCGTGCGCGGAAGAATGTTTCACATAATCAAAAGTTACCTGTCAAACCGGACATTCCGTGTCCGAGTGGGCACGGTTCTTTCCCAAACATTTGCTCAGGAAACAGGCGTGCCACAAGGTGGTGTACTTAGCTGCACACTCTTTCTCATAAAAATGAATTCCTTGCGCTTGACCATCCCTCGCAATATGTTTTATTGTACATATGTCGATGACGTCCAGCTTGGCTTTAGGTCTTGTAATCTGGCATTGTGTGAGCGGCAGGTTCAGTTAGGTTTAAACAAGCTCTCCAAATGGGCAGAGGAAAACGGATTCCGACTGAACCCACAAAAAAGCACGTGTGTCCTGTTCTCCAGAAAGAGAGGAATGCACTCAGAACCTGACATTCGACTGAACAGGCAACGTCTGTCTGTCACTGCATATCATAAATTCTTAGGATTAATCTTGGACAACAAGTTGACCTTCGTACCGCACATCAAGTATCTAAAAACAAAATGTTTAAAAGCCATGAATATTTTAAAAGTGTTGTCACGAACTAGGTGGGGTAGTGATAGGCAATGCCTCATGAACCTCTATAGAAGCCTCATTCGCACCCGCTTAGATTATGGGGCCGTTGTCTATCAGTCTGCTACTCAAAGTGCCTTGAAGATGCTGGACCCTGTGCACCATTTGGGCATCCGCCTTTCTACGGGTGCTTTTCGCACCAGCCCCGTAGAAAGCCTTTATGTTGAGTCAAATGAGTGGTCGCTTCATCCGCAGAGAACTTACATGTCCTTTATTTATTTCCTTAAGGTGAAAGCAGACAAGGAGCACCCCTCATACTCTACAATTAATGATTTGTCGAGCTCAACTCTGTTTCAAAACAGGCCTTCGATGAGGCAGCCCTTCTCAGTTCGCCTGAAGAGTCTAGCTGAGGAAACTGGAGTCTCACTAGAACACAGTTTAATGGCTCCTGTAGCATACCCGCCACCGTGGCAATGGCAGACTATAGACTGCGATGTGTCTTTTTTAGAAGTTACAAAACATGCACCTATTGCCCATATCCGAACATACTTTTTGGAACTTCAACACAAATACACACGTCCTGAGTTCTTCACAGATGCCTCCAAGACTAACTCCTCTGTGTCCTATGCTGCTGTCGGCCCATCCTTTTCGGATGCTGGCCCTCTACATCCACGCACAAGTATCTTCACAGCGGAAGCTTACGCGATACTTGTGGCAGCTAAACACATCAAACAATTACAAATACAAAAAGCAGTAATTTATACAGACTCTCTCAGTGTGGTAACGGCTCTGCACAGTCTTAAAAAACAAAAAAACCCGGTCCTTGTCTCACTTTACTCCATTTTGTGTACACTCTACACACTCAAACAACATGTTGTAGTGTGCTGGGTGCCAGGGCACCGTGAGATTCAAGGCAACGTGAGGGCGGATCAGCTCGCTGCATCCGTCCATGAGAGCACCGCCATTACATCTATATCAATCCCGGCCCTTGATCTTAAGCCGTCTCTCAAACGAAACCTCCGGGACTACTGGCAGAGCAAGTGGGATACACACACACAAAACAAACTACACGTTATTAAGCCACACCTTGGTCATTGGCTGCCTGTATCGAAATCGCGTCATACAGAGGTAATACTAACAAGACTCAGGATAGGACACACATACACGACACACACACACACCTTTTGCCCGGTGGCGATCCACCATTGTGTGACAGATGTGGTGAAGTATTGACAGTCTTTCACGTTTTAATTGAGTGCAAACAATTGGACACTGTAAGAAAACAACACTTTCCATTACCCTACCGACAACATATACCTTTACACCCTGCAATGTTTGTCGGTAGGGAACCGCTTTTTAGTCATAAATCATTGTTAGCGTTTTTAAAAGAAATTCATAGCTTTCATGTCATATACCCGGGCATACCGTAGCATGACCTCTCCAGAGAGGTTTTTGCTGCGGTGGCTACACAAGAAAGCACATGCCTCACGGCCCTTGGACGCAAGGGTATGAACGAGTGAGGCACTTGTGCTAATGCCATACATATCCACCATCGTCTTTTATTATCAACAACTTTTGTCATCTATTCACACCACACACACCTTTCACGGCATGGTCATGATTTTATTACTTGTATGTTATTACCCGCCTTACTGCGAGGAATTTTATGGCCATTATACAGCCGCTTATCACAATCATTGTCCATATTTTTAGTAAGATGAACTGGTGCTCTTTGGCCGTGAAATGGCCCTTGCGCCATAAAACATCAAACATCATCATAGAGGGAAGCTCCTTAAAGTGGCACCCGTTTGTCCTTCGTAGTAGTGCGTAGCATGTCTTACGCTTTGACCTGCAAGGTGGTGCTAGTGGAAGATTTCTCCTGTGCGTTGTTGAACAATAAAAATGAAAAATTTGCAGCGTGCACATTAATTAAAAGCTGAATTCTCCGGTCTCTCATTCCCCATTAGCAGCCATCGGCATGTACACTGAGCACTATCTGACAAGAAAGTGCTGCTACGTTATACTCGCCGAGCATAACCTCCTTGGTTTTAGAAAGGTTTAGCGAGCGTTGGGCCGCAGCGCCATGAATACAGTGAACTAGTATATACCATGAACTCAAGGTGGTTAAAGGTGGGACGTAGACACGAAGCACAAGCCATAAGAAACTGTACGTGTGCCACCTCTCGTTTAGTCCTTGGAATGTCCGCTGGATGGCAGTGCTTTTATATGCTGAATATATGATAAAAAGATGCGAGATAGTGGTACTTAGAGTATTGACTAGATGGACAAACGGGCACACAGACAGATGCATCGACGGACGCACGGATGGCTGCACGGACGGAAGGACGCATAGACGGACGCAGGGGCGGATGCATGGACGAACGCAGGGATGGACGCACAAATGAACGTGCGGACGCACGAACAGACGCACGCACGACAGTCACACAGACGTACGCATGGACGGACGGAAGCAAGAACGAATTGACGGAGAGAGGTTTAGCGAGCGTTGGACCACAGTGCTATGAATACATACCATGAACTCGAGGTGGTTAAAGGTGGGAAGTAGACACGAAGCGCAAGCCGTAAGAAAGTGTGCGTGTGCCACCTCTCGTTTAGTCTTTGGAATGTCCGCTGGATGGCAGTGCTTCTATATGCGGAATATAGGATGAAAAGATGCGAAATGGTGTTACTTGGAGTGTTGACTAGGTGGACGAACGGACACACAGACAGATGCATGGACGGACGCACGGATGGCTGCATGGACGGATGGACACAGGGACGGACGCACGGGCGGATGCATGGACGACGCAGGGATGGACGCACGGATGGACGTGCGGATGGACGTGCGGACGCACGAAAAGACGCAACTACGGACGGGCGGATGAACGCACGGACGGTCACACAGACGGATGCATGGACGGACGGAAGCAAGAACGAATGAACGGACGGATGCTTCGCCCCACTCTCCATCATTCACCCCGTGGATACGCTGCTATTTTTTTTTCTCTCGCCTGTTAACTTGCTAGCGCAGAGTAGAGGCCGAATGGTTCTGTGGTGCCCATGGACTCCCATTCAGCTTCGGGGCGTAATGTTAGCGTTGCTCACGGCAGTGATCGCGAGGCAGCGTTGCTACTGATAGACTCATTTGTTGACTGTTCGGATGCAGCGCACTCCCGTTTAATGATACCAATTGCCATGTTGCCAAACGTGAAGGGTAGTCTTCAGCGACCACTACTTATAATCTATAGAATAGTCGGGTTCTAAATGACAGCTACATATTAGAGTGTAGTACAAAGATTTATTAGGAGACCAATTGTCTACCTGATTACTGCAAGCACGCTCCCCCGAACGCCAGTGGAAGCTGCAATTTCACGGAGCTACGTTCATGCAGTGCATTAAGACGATAGCTTTAAATGTCTCATCAAAAGCGAAAATTGATCGCCGGTGGCGTCCGGCGTCTTCTCGCGTCGGTGGCGTGAACACAAGTTATGCAAGACATAATCATTACGTGAAAACGTCATCATATGACGTCACATACTGTCATAAATGTTTGTGATGTATTGGAAGGTCACATACCTTGGTGGCATCATATACCATCTTCGCCAGGTTTAAATGGGCCGATCATAAGGGCAATGCATAACCAGCTGAGGGGCAGAAAGCTAGCTTTGTCTCCAATCCTCAAGGCACCAAGAAGACCATCTTGGGCGCAGAAATATCTCGGAGGGTAATAGGAAACATTCAGTGCATTCATTAAGATAAAAACAAGGACTTGCTTTCAGTCGTCTCAGGCGAATCTATAAGGGGACCAGCGATTTTTTTTGGTAACTAATGAGAAATAATAAAGACAATCTGCCTCAAACAGTAGAGAACTACACCGAGTATTATCATAGATCCCTTCCTTGGCAATTTCCTGCTTAAAAGTTCGATAGATCTCTAGTGCAGACTTCTTAATCATGCCAATTCTCCACATGTGAGTCTCCGTTTCCTTCACCTTCTTCTTAACCGATAATTCTTTTTGGCTTGGCCCCCTGCTCTTTGGCTTGGCCCCCTGCTCTCTCCGCTCTCACTCCCTATCCCATAGGAAGCTAATGCAAAGCATGGTGGCGCTTCCGGATGGATGGATGGATGGATAGATGGATGGATGGATATGGCTGTACTCTTTAGATCGGGTGGTGGCTAGCGCCATCAAGCCGTAATATTTAATAAACTAAAAACTATATATATTTTTTTTTCACTTATATAGTGAGGTTGAGGATTCGTACTTTGCAGTGAAGGGTTTAATTTTCATTCGTGCCTTGACTTTAGCCACCAATCAGATAACCTCCTTCTGGTTAATTCTACCCGCCTAAAGTCTATTTTGCCCTCCCTGCCCCTAAACCCCAGTGCTTTGAAAAACTCTGCACCATCATCCTGAACTATAGGGTGAAGCCCTTTACAGAACATTATCAAGTGTTCGGCAGTTTCTTCTTCCTCTCCACACGCATTGCATACTGTGTCTACACCTTCGTATTTGGCCCGATATGTCTTGGTTCGCGATACTCCTATCCTGGCCTCAAACAGTAGAGAACTACACCGAGTATTATCATAGATCCTTTCGTTGGCAATTTCCTGCATAAAAGTTCGATAGATCTCTAGTGCATACTTCTTAATCATGCCGATTCTCCACATATCGGTCTCAGCTTCCTTCACCTTCTTCTTAACCAATAATTCTTTTTGGTTTGGCCCCCTGCTGTTTTCCAAGTATTTACCAGTCAATCTTCTGGTTCGCTTCCTCCATTTTATATCGACATTCTTCATGTACAAGTAGCTGAATACCTTCCTAACCCAACGCTCCTCCCCCATTTCTCTCAATCGCTTCTCAAATTTTATCTTGCTGCCAGCTTCCCTGCCCTCAAGTGATGTCCATCCCATATCACCTTATACTCCCTGATTTGGTGTATTTCCGTGAACTCCTAAGACAAGCCTACCTATTCCACGTTGCTTAATTTCAAATCTTGCTTGAGCTTCTGATCTCATGCACAAGACCGCATTGCCAAACGTCAGACCAGCAACCATGACCCCTTTCCATATTCCTCTCACACCATCATACCTATTGCAATTCCACAGTGCCCTATTTTTCATCACTGCTGCATTCCTGTTACCTTTAGTCGTCACGTATATTTCGTGTTCCCTTAGGTACTCGGCCCCATTGCTTATCCATACGCCCAGATATTTGTATTGATGTGTTCTCTAGCGTGACCTTCGGTTTTCTAAGCCCACTACCTTCACTATCATTAAAAATAGTGACTGTTGATTTTTCCTTACTGAATCTGAAATCTAACCTATCTCCCTCATTACCGCAGATGTCCATCAATCTTTGCAAATCTTCCTTGTTGTCGGCCATTACCACTATATCATCTGCATACATCAATGCGTGTAGTGCCTGTTCAATGAGTTTTCCTTGTTTGATTAAACAGAGGTTGAAGCCAAGTCTACTTGCCTCTGATTTGGCCTCTACTCCTTGTAGGTACATCATGAATAACAAGGGTGACAGAGAACACCCCTGCCTAAGCCTCCGTTTTACCTCTGTGGACTTGGATACCTGTTTTTCCTACTTTTTAACTACCTTGTTACCTTTATAGATATTCTTTAAAAGATTAGTGACTACATGTTCCACGCCTAGTGTGTCCAGTATTCCCCACAATTCCTCTTGAACCACGCTATCGTACGCTCCCTTGATATCCAAAAATGCTAGCCACAGGGGCCTGTGTTCCTTTTCTGCTATTTCGATGCACTGCTTCATCGAGAACAGATTGTCTTCGAACCTCCTGTGTTTCCGAAACGCATTCTGCAGTTCCCCCAGCACCCCCTCATTTTCGATCCATTTCTGCAGTCTTTCCTTTATAATCTGCATCGCCAGCCTGTAGACCACTGATGTCACTGTTAAAGGACGGTAGTTGTTTATGTCAGCTTTGTCCCCCTTTCCTTTATAGATCATGCTCATCCTGCTAAGTTTACATGCATCGGGAACTTCACCATCGATTATTATTTTGCTCACTGCCTCTCTCAAAGCCTGCTTAGACTTCGGACCTAATGTCTTTATCAGCATAATATAAATGCCATCTGGGCCTGTTGATGTACTACTAGGAACCCTCTTCTCATCCCTTTCCCACTCTCGTTGTGAAAATGGAGCCATTGCGCCACTTGATTCATCTTTGTCTATTGTGGTGCATAAAGCACTTCTTTGTAGAATTTTTTCTGTCACCCTTGTCCTTATGTATTCAATATCTTCGTCCCCTTCTAGCCGAGCACCTTGAGCTGAAGATATAAACCTCTGCTCTATGCTCGTCTCATTTCTTAGGGAGTTTAAATGGTTCCGAAATTTCACAGTTGCCTTTCTATCTTTTTATGTACTTCTGCCTGCCACTGACCTCCCTTTCTTTTAATCTTTTCATTGATCAGAAGGGATGCATTCCTTCTACAGCTTAAAAGATTTCCCATTTTCTTTCAACATCATCTGTCCGTTCACCCCGCTGCTTAGCATGTCTGTGTTCCCTGGAGGCTTCCTGATGTTTTGCTATGGCTCTTTTAACTTCATCATCCCACCAACTTTTGGGTTTGTGTATTCTTTTCCGGGGTGACTAGTCACGTGCCTTATCAAGCTCTAGCTCAAACAGTCTAATTATATTCTTGTACGTCCACACTGTTTTATTATCCTCAGTGAGTACTTTCTCAATTTGTTTAGTTGCTATTTCTATCTGCCTTTCAGAATAAAAAATTTCTTGTAGTTGCTCATATTGTCTCCTTCCCACTTTCACTGCTCTTCCAAAACTTAGCTTGATACGTTTGTGATCACCACCCATACTTCTAGAGCCACATTCATCTATGTGCATTCCCCTGAGCCTATCATACATCCTATCTGACATCAATGCATAATCTATCGTCGACTGCAGCCTTCCTACCTCCCATGTTATTTGCCCTTCACACTTCTCAGTACTGTTGCAAATGATCAAATCATGCCTTTCACACATATTCATGGTCTTTTTGCCTGTTGGGTCGGTATACCGATCTATATCTTCTATGTGCACATTCATATGTCCTAGTATATAATCTCCCATTCACCTCCTAATTACTCAATGGCCTTTAATATGCACTCAACCATTGCCTGGTTTCCTCTCGGGCCTTTGCTCCCGTCCACAAGTACACCAAACTAAGGAGTGTCAGTTGCCCTGCCACTTACCCTTTTAGAAATAAATGTTCCTTGCACTCCCGCTTGACCCTTCGCCAGTCTGTACTTTTTATGAATTAATGCCCCAATACCACCCCTTTCTGCTGCTTTTTGTTTTATTACAATATTCCCACGCGTATCCCGGATTGTTAGGAGGTTGTTCCATGTCCCTAAGATGTGTTTCTTTTACAAAACCTTATACCATCGGCCTCTCCTCCCTTAGCTGTTCTTCTATCTCTTCCCACTTCAGCCTGTTCCTGCCAGTCTGCATGTTATTATACTCTGCGTCTGAATTGGCTCGGCCCTCGTGGCTACGTCCATTTCTGCCCCGGACTCTAATTGTCTTAGATATTGGTGCCACTTTGGAATCGTATCTGTTCATATTACCCGTCAGTCTCCCTGGTTGTTTTTCTGGTTACAAGCTATCCTGCACCCCGAAGAACCCGCGTGCTCCCTCCCCCTCCGCCCCAAAAAAAAGCTACTGCGCGTCCTGCAAGTCGCCAAGCCACCTCATTACCTAGCTGCCCGTCGAAGTCAATTCTGTCTCGTTGAAAACCACCCCACCTATGCACCTCTCTGTTTATTTCTACCACCTCAAAGCCTTTCTCTCGACTCATCCGCCATATATCTTGGTTCGCGTTGACAACCACTCTTTGCAAGTTCCTGTCATGCATCGGTACCTCAGGTATCGTGTATATCACTACCTGTACTTGAAGAGAAGTGGCGCGCATGCCATCGACGCCTTTCGCCAGTGTGGTTGCTAGTCCTGCTGTATCTTCATTTAAGACATCGTTTAAACCCCCTGAAATTATCTCGAGGTTTCGTCTATCAGCTGTAGTTTTGAGTTTTGCGCTCGCTTGCCTCATGACTGCTTCCAGCTTGCATCCTGGGAACGCCCCTACTGCAACCCTCTTGCCACATCTTACCCTCTTTTTGATGACTTCTGTGCATCAATTTAAATTCGAGTCCCCGGCGATTATCACCTGCTGTGACTTTTCAGCGGGAGCGTCCTGCACCTGGGGGTTACTTGTACCTGTGACGCCGGCTGCTTTGTCCCCTCCCAGCCCCACCACTACTTCGCTGAAGCTGGGCCTTGCGACAATTGAACCGGCTGAACCTGTTTTTTCCGAACTTGCTTGCTCTTTCTTCTGCGCTGTTCTGGTTGCCGGTTCCCTACTGCTCTCTCCGTAGGCCGCTCCTCTGTTCCCTTTGGCTAGTGCTTCCTCGGCGGACTTCAGCCTTCTCCCATAGTCTTCGTTTTCTCTTGCTCTGTCGCCAACGCAGTCTCAAGCTCTGTGATTCTCATCAGCAGTTCACTCTGGGCAACCATCATTTTCTCCATTTTTTCCTCGACCTCACATTGCCTGCACTTGGCGTCAGCCTCATCTCCATTCGCTTCTGCACTTGGGTCTGATTTTGAAACCCTCCCCACATCCTGAACACTTGACAGTCTTTTTAACCATGTATTTCTGACACCAATAGTCCTTATGAATTGTATCACTTGATAATTACAAAACACAAACCCTGCCGTACGAAGAAGAGAAAGTCTAGCTCTAATACAAAAATTTGCGTGTTTAATGTACGTGCATCTTCCCCACGGGGTGGCAAGAGAAAAAAACACAAAGAAACAAACACACACACAAACTAGGAAAGGACTGACCCCCGAAAAAGCCGTACATTGTAATAAGTGCTACAAATGATTTAACTGCTGCCTTATTATTTACAAAGGGAAGCTCCAAACATGCAAAACCACTTATCTGCGCAGTCGATCGGGAGCGCTCAAAAAACACGTCCATCCACCGTGCCAGTCTGAACTGAACGTAGTCTGCGCTCGCCTAGCCTACTCGTAGTCTACTCGTAGTCTACTCGTGCAGCGCCGCCATGCGGCATCGGCAAGCGGAGGTAGAGTGCGCGCTCGACAGCCTGAAGAGAGCGTTCGCCCGGGCACTGAAAAATATAGGAGGCGTTGGTCGGTAATAAAGAGTCAGCAATCAATTGCAAGCAATCATGACAATCTTGTATTGTTGCACAAATGAAGAAATAAAAAAATGTCACAGACTGCAGCAACCGGTGTGCCGTGTTGACTAATACGCATCCAGCAAAAAAAATATAACACTGAAGATTTTGTGTCAGTACCCCTTTAATACTTCAAGGCTTGGCAGCCTGTCCTCATATAGTTGTCGAGCTTTTGAACGTTTGTACGATACTTTAAAGTGAATGACTTACTGTGTTTTTTTAGTACTCAACGGTAGCTATTTTGCATCATGCTTCCAAATCATCTATAATTATCCTTTTCTCTCTGTTTCTTCGCATTCTTACTTTCATTTTTTGAAAAAAAACGTTTACTAGAATAAATAAATGGAAAATGAAGTTGATGGGCACGGTCATTGTCTTAGGAATTGGCGGTGCGTCATTGGGTGCTTTCAATTTACTGAAATCTTCCATTTTATTAAAGGGCATGTTTTTTTCTCAGCGTCAAAATTTCATTTGTTTTCAAGGTTGCGCAATTATAATTGTTTCTCTTGAAATTAAAGAAATGCTTCTCCGAAGCCGAACAAGGTTATTTCTTTAAAGTAAACAGGTTGACCTGCTTTTTGAATAAGTACCATTGGGCGAAACCATAAATAATTAACTACGAATAAACACCTATTTCCACTACACTCTCTCGCAACCGAGGTGTTTCGATATAGTAGGCTATATCTATTTAACTTTCATGAGCCCAATCCACTTGGCTGAAGTATACCGTTCGAAATGGCATAGCAAGTCTCATGCAATTTTGCCCTTTAGCGCGAAATAAGATAAATTAATCCTAGAGCACTAAATTCTTTAATAAAATGCTACTGGCTATTACTTATGTAGAGTAGAACTCACCTGATCAAGATGTCCTGATAGCAACATTTAATAAGCTGTTTCAAGGAAACCTGTGAGAACTTATCTTTGCAGACTTAACTACATTTTAGAAATCAATATCTTACCATTTTACCCGCCAATTCTTAAAATCGTCCCACTATTATTATTTTTTCATAAATTGTTAGCAGCGAGTACGCAGGTATCAGCTAATATCCTTATGTAACACGGACTATATTTATAAAATTCAAGCCTGTAGTCTAAAAGCCATTAGTTGGTATCGAGTTGGAAAACATGGGACATGCGGAATGCGAGTTCACGGCGTAGTAATGATTACGCATTGCTTCCTCTTTTCATTAATAGGTCCATAGCTTTCACCAGGTGGATCTCATCGAAGTAGTTTTGGAAAATTGGAGCCATGATTTCTTTCTTTAACTGCATAGGGATCTTACTGTCGCGAAACTTTTGCTTGGTGGGATCCTGATATGGGACATGGTAGTGGGAATACTTGAATAACTGTATATGGTGCTCAGCTGCCGTTTAGACTCGCTTTTCTGTGAGTACAAAGAAGCGTTAAGAACCGAGGACTGTTTGTTGAGTGAGCAATAACATCATCGCAATTATTTGTTTTCGCCGAAGTATACTGACGCACTTCAGTGTTCTCTTTAAGTGCTTAACTGTATACAGCTTATACGGTGGTTCGACTACAGTACGAAACATCTGCTTACAGAGGCATTTTGCGATAGTTTGTTGTGCTATCAAACTAGCTTTCGTGCTTCAAGGTAGCACTCCTCACGAAAAAATAGTCAGCTATTCCATAAGATATTGACCCAATTTGTCGGGCGCTCTGGGTAAGAGGCAATGGCGCGTGATAACTTGCGTCTCCCGCATTAAAAGTGTGGTGTTGACTTGGCGCATTTCTTTCTATATCGATTAGTCTCGCATTTTGCATACGTTAGTGATGTTGCACGTCTTTTATAAAGATAAGTGTCCTAGCACACTACCTCATTTATCTTGACTTAAGTCGTGGCATTCTTCTTTGACGAAAAAAAAAAGTTCTTTGTACAGGTCGCAATTTCAAATAGTGGCTGCAGTTTTTTCCACCAAATTCACAGTTTTCAGTAGCCTATTTGTTTAGCTCAAGTCGCGTGATGACAGTAAGGAATGTGACCAATGTGTGCTTTTGAATTCAGTGCACCGTATAATATGTCCCAAAATCTACTATTCTCTGGAAGCAATGACTCTCTTTTTTTCAGCTTCATACAATGCCCCGCCGCGGTGGTCTAGTGGCTAAGCCCCGCCGCGGTGGTCTAGTGGCTAAGGTACTCGGCTGCTGACCCGCAGGGCGCGGGTTCGAATCCCGGCTGCGGCGGCTGCATTTCCGATGGAGGCGGAAATGTTGTAGGCCCGTGTGCTCAGATTTGGGTGCACGTTAAAGAACCCCAGGTGGTCTAAATTTCCGGAGCCCTCCACTACGGCGTCTCTCATAATCATATAGTGGTTTTGGGACGTTAAACCCCACATATCAATCAATCTAGTGGCTAAGGTACTCGGCTGCTGACCCGCAGATTGCGGGATCGAAGCCGGCTGCGGCGGCTGCATTTCCGATGGAGGCGGAAATGTTGTAGGCCCGTGTGCTCAGATTTGGGTGCACGTTAAAGAACTCCAGGTGGTCGAAATTTCCGGAGCCCTCCACTACGGCGTCTCTCATATTCATATGCTGGTTTTAGGACATTAAACCCCCCATATCAATCAATCAATCAATCTTCATACCTCTACGATTCCTTTGAAGGCATGTGGTCTAAAACAAGAGGTAGCTGAAAGAAAGAAGCAACAGATGTTCCTCAGAAGAATTCCTGGTGTGTCTGGAGACAAAAAGGAGTCTGGATTGTTATAAAGTATACAATATTTATTCAGGGGAACACAGAAAGTAAACAAAGGCATTCTTTTTTTTTACCTAAACAACATAGTGCATAACGCGTCAATGCCAGAAACTTGTTCAATGCTTCATCAATTGACAAGATGCAGGTTCGAGGGGTTTATCTCTAAAGTAAACAACGAAAACACAGTTAGAAATTAATTTAGCATTTTGTGAGATGTGTTAACGTAACAAAGGCCCAAACATTGCTCTGCAATCGCATCTTTCCTCATTATTTGCGCGGCCTCTGGAGAGCAATAATGATAGAAATGTCGACCCACCGCAAGCGGCCAAGATTCCATTCCAGGAATAAATCATTCCAATATGCGCGAAATAGTTAGGTGTATGGCTGCTTTCATGTCTCTGACTTGTGTTTACATTTCTCTGACAGCGTTGATGTTTGACTGGTTTCGCGTCCCCAAAGAATATGAAAAGGACGCATTGCCTAATAAGTGGAAAGTCGTGAAGCTTTGAAATTGACACCAACCATATCGCACGTGTTTTTTTTTTCTTTTATTACAAGCAGTGTATCGGTAGCTGTCTGTCTAGCTCCGCGAGAGGTCATTCAGGTTTCTGCAGTTTTTCGATCCGCCATAAAAAACTCTCGTTGCCTATACATCTGGCAACTCAAAAATACATTCTAAATGTAGAGTATGCAATATCCATTGTATGTCAATAACAATCGGAGTATGCGATGCAGTAAGATAATCATAATAAATATAAAACATATTGCGAGCCTAACTGTAGGTCATGATATAGAATATGTAAACACTAAACTATGATCTAGAAGCTAGAACAACAAAGTTGAATTAGTCCAAAAGGATCAGTGAGGATTCGTCACAAAAGAAGGTAATGCGTGCAGACTCGGAAAAAAGAAAAGAGAATGAGACAAAAAAACCCTTACGCCGACTGTCGACTGGAGAGGGTGCACTACGGCGGTAAAGAATAATGGCAAAGCTTATCTCCGCATGCTCAGATAAAGCAGTGCCACCTGTCAATCAGATGCACGTGCAGGTCTACGCTAGAGATGAATGTTTGTCTTGCATTTCTTCTTTATGCAAGTCATTCGAAGTCGTCTGGTTAACACATGCGCTTTCACTACTAATACCTATTTTCCATGCCTCAATCATTATCACGTTTCTTTGTTCTTCATCCTGTATAAAACTGCGAATTCATTGAACTTCGGCGTTGACGTGTAATCTTAAAAATGTAAAAACAAAGAATTAGGTAGGGATTTTCAGGTTAGATACTTTCTTTAGGCCTTGAGGAAACGACGGAACAATTTTGTTTGTATTGAATGAAAAGGTTTGGTTTTTAGAGTAGGGGCCCCTTGTCAGCGATCTCGTTGATTTTTAGTGCGCCTGCATGTGTCGCAAGCGGCAGGTTTCTATCAACAAGCACAATGGACGAGCCTCTTGTGATATGAAGTGACACCTATTGCATGAGCGCGTGATCCATCATTATACACTTGGACGTTGAACAAGAGTTAGTCAGCGGGTACCGCAACCCCAGTCAAGACACGCTAAACAAAACATTAGTACAGAAGACAGGGGAACAATGTAAATGTCAAACCAACAAAGAGTTTGATATCTGTTGTTTCTTCAAATCGCGCGTCGCCACCATGGGCAATGAATGAGAAATGGATTTTTTTAGCGAAGTCGTCAATATTCATTTTGACAGGCGAGGGTCCGCAATATCTTATAGGTCACTCACTACTCTTATATCATTATGTTTTGGCTATGTATAAGCGCTGCTTTTCTAGATTGGAAAAGTATATATATATATATATATATATATATATATATATATATATATATATATATATATTTCTCGGGTTCTTTGTACACGCAAAATACAGTACTATAAATAAAGACATAAATGTGAGTGGCAAGCCATGCTACCGTTCTATTTCTGCACGTGTCCTAAAAAATGAAAAGAACGGTATCCTTTCTCCACGTGCTTTTCTGCATAGTAGGATATTCAAAATCAATATGCTCGAGCCAATAATGATAAAATGTGGTTTATCACAAAGATCAAGATAATTTTCTAAGAAAAAGTTCAGGTGTGACCACATGCCATTCTTGGAAAGTATACCGTTTTCTATGATACAATTCCTGTGTGCAGTGCTGAGAGTTTTCGTGCCCTGTTATCTGTCATGCGTCAATAAAGCACACGTATGGTTTGAATACTTCAACATGTTTACATGATAAAGGTAACAATCTCATAAGATATTTCACTCACAGTTCTTCATTTTTATACCGCCCCACCTGCTACAGGATCAGACAAATAACCGCATCGGGCTTAGTTGAGGCATTGCTTATTGTGATTCTTGCACCGATCCAGCAAATATTTCGAAAGCCGTGTGCTTTTCTTTCCTCTTTATCCTATATGATGGTCAAGAAGTGTTTTTTTTTGTTGATAAGGACATGCTCAAAAACTTACAGAAAAATGAAATACGGACGTGGCAACCGAGCAAAAGTTATGACAGGTTGACTAAAAATTTGAGCGATGGAAAATTTTAAAGACACGGAGTAAAGCTTACTGCGTGTTCGAAATAACTAAAACGCGGCAGGCAAAACCACTGATCGGCTGAGCGTTGTTTCGGTTCCTATATTGGAGCAAAAGGAACAAACATTGGGCGTCCATTTTGCACACGTGGTCCGTACTAGTCATATCTTATCCGATAACGTTACTCAGATGTAGAAAAATTACAGGTGGACTTCAGGAAAGTTTTAAAAGAACTTTTGCCATAGTGTATCTAATGATAATTAACTTAGCTAATGCGAGAGCCAGCGTACTCCGGCCGCCCCAGTTTTGGCACCAGAGCAACGGTGTTCTGCTCCATCATGCCGTCGCTTCAATCTGCTCTGCGCACGGTGCTCGCTTCCTGCAGATTCCATTTCCAAAGCCTCCGACGCGTGGGTTCTGTTTAATGAGAAGCATTAGAGGCCTCATTGCGGGTAAACAGCGTTATCCGCGTGTGTGCGTCCATCGTCGTTGTATGAGGATAAGGTGAGAGGTAACATTTAAATTTTCAAGATTACTGTATGAAAACCGGAGCATTAAGGTAATTAAATACATAGTCAGATTAATTACATATTAGTGGTAAATAATTAATTTCATAACAAACTGTAGCTTAGAGAAACGGTATCAGTCAGAGCAATTATTGTTTGCATAGTTGTGTAGCAGTGAATCAAATGGGTGCGTAGAAGAGGGTGAATTCCATGACAGTTTCAATTTGGTAATATACCTTTCTTGGAAACTTGCAACGCCACGCTTTTATCAGATAGCATCATGTGACCCCCAAAAGCATAGGCGAGCTCGTGAATTTTATACTGCTGTATAGCGGTCGATGATCATGAAACGATGTCATGTGAAGCTTTACTTTTCCAAAGTTTCGCTAATATTTTCGGGTCTTCGGTTCGCAGCTATTAGCACGTTTACTGCTAAACCTCGAGCAAGCACAGAAGAAAGCTGGCGAGTGAACGTGCTGTGAAGTGGGCTTGCGGCAACATTACGCTGAAAGAAAGCGCAAATTTGGGCTGAAATGCCTACGATATTCTCAAAAAAAACATAAGAAATTAAAAGGGTCTGAATCTTAGAAAACGCTAAAGTCGATAGGAAACTTTCAAGTTGAATGGTTATTGAACGAAATATAGAACACCACTGAGTAATTTTACAACATGAGCTATATTATTTCTTATATTGTATCTTAATTTTAGAGTTTCAGATCTACCTATAGTTTTTAAGCTCATCAAGATATTTCTCTGTGTCGTAAGGAATCCAGTTCAGATATGTGGTGTACACTGGTAACCTCGTTTCAGTTATTACTTTAGACTTTCAGAGCCCATCCGACAAGACCAAAATAGAAAAGCTTTAGTATTGTAATCGTTACTTCAAAATGACATTCATAATAAATCACTCTTATGATTGCGGCATCGTCACTCCATCGAATTAAATGCTAACCAATGTCCATGCACGCAAATCTTTTGGTGGGCCAAATAACCAGCTCTGTAAAGGATTAACCTCCCTGCATTTCTGGGCATTCTCTCTCTCTCTCTCTCTCTCTCTCTCTGTCCAATCTACGTTCAGTTAGTTAGCTAGTTAATTAAGTGTTTGTTTGTTCTAGTTTCGGTTCAAACTGCAAGCAAAAAGAATGAAGTGTCGCCCTCTCAAGTGTCGCCATGCAGTCAATCTCAACCACTTCACAGGCGACGGGTGATGAAGCCACTGGGGTGGTTGTACGTGTGGTGGTTTAAAGATCTTCGAACAAGCGCCGACACTTGCTCGAAGCGGGGTTACAGGTGTGCGGATCTACGTGCACCCCGAGTGAAGTCATGCGTGTAGAGTTTCCGTCGGCCATACGGTTGCAACGACGAGCGCTCACGTTTCCTGCTCCGTCACGCGTGGAAGGTGTCGGCAGACCGCACTCGTTTTAAGGGCCACCACCAGCGCGTGCTTCTGCCGTTTCGTGGTTCGAGCCACCGCTAAGTATTTCGTGGTGTCGTGGTTTATCTGTTCTGCCTCTACGGTAATCGCTCTCATTTGAGTGTGGCAGTCATTGCTTTAAGTAACTCTATTCAGCAATCAAAACTGAGAGTGAAGACTTGAACTTAATTCCGTACATTGTTTCTATCGCCTGTGCACCCACAAAACACGAGTACTCGCAAGAGCCCAATCTCCCACTCAACGAGCACGTGCTAAGAAGATAGGACTTCCCGCTTCTCTCAAACTACCTGCGTAATAGTTGCCAATTTGTCGCTGAAAAGCCGAGTGCAAGATAATCGACACCATTGTGGGCAAAGCCGTGCCACTGGTTGTGGAATGATCCTTTTTTTTTTTCTTGAGCGCACGAGGAATCGCAGTGGTCAGAGCGTGGTAAGTGCTCATTATCATGAAGAATTCTACAGCTTGGTTTCATGCTGAGGTGGGAAAAACTGGCGGCGTTTTGCCACTCTCGGTTTATATGCGCGTGCATGCCTGAGAGCGTGAGAAGGCGGCGGCCGCCGCAGTCAGTCGTCCGTTCAGTGTGTCCTACCACAGGAACAAGAAAGAAACGCACGGCGATTCCGTAGGTGGCTGCTCAGGGCGACGACAGCCGCCGGAGATCTCTGTCGCGCCAGATGCAGCCCGCAGCTTCTCCGAGGCTTCGTGAACCGGTCACGCTTCTCGGGACAGGACATTCGGGTCGCCGCTCTTCGGCCCCTGCGGGCTCTCTGGGAGGTCGACTGCTGTCGTGCGTTTTCCGTGCGCACATTTTTCCTCCTTGTAAGGGCTTGCCAAAAGACACAGCGCAAGAGTTCTCACCTTGGTGCACCATTTCGCACGTTTGCTCGGATTATGCCGTACCTTCCCCAATTGTGTACACCACCACTAACATGAGCGTTTCTCAAACTTTCGAAGTTTGAAAGAGCAATTGCACCCGCTGTAATTGGTGTTGTGTTTCTTGCTTTCACTGAATCGCTTGTGATGGCTTTTGTGTTTGTTGTCTTCATGGAAGCATGGGAAAAAAGTTGGGAAGTAGTAGTACGTTGTAGTGGCTTTTTAATTTGTTTTTTTAGTGTCTTTAGTAGGTTATGGAAGAGATGTTCGCATAGTGAAAATTGCTCACAGCCAGAACTGAACCATTCACTCGAGACTCGTTATTCTCGCATAAAACGAGAATAGCAGGTAAGATGCGAAACTTAATCGCCGATAAGGCAAAATGGCGTTGTCTTTTTTTTAGGGTGTCAGAAAATGCTTGGAGAGAGAGAGAGAGAGAGAGAGAAAGGCAGAAAGAAAACCATGTCCTGCCGTGGTGGTCTAGTGGCTAAGGTACTCGGCTGATGACCCGCAGGTCGCGGGATCGAATCCCGGCTGCAGCGGCTGCATTTCCGATGGAGGCGGAAATGTTGTAGGCCCGTGTGCTCAGAATTCGGCGCTCGTTAAAGAACCCAGGGTGGTCAAAATTTCCGGAGCCCTTCACTACGGCGTCTCTCATAATCATATGGTGGTTTTGGGGCGTTAAACACCACATATCGTCATCAGAAATAAAACCATTCAGAACGTGTATGAAGTAAACCTTAGTTCCAATGTAACGTGTTTACTAAGCCCATATCTTTTATACTGAAATGAACAGATCTCATGAGAAACGTCAGCGGCGAATATTTGCTGCTGCGAAAGCTACACGATTTGAAAGTTCTCCAGTGTAACGGCGGCATGGTGTATGCGACAGGTATTGTTTCTATTCCGGAAGGTGATTGGAACAGTGAGCCTTAGAGTCACCATTAGAAAGTTCACAAATGTACGAACAATTCAGTTCGGCTATCGTGGGATCAAGGTGAGAGCGTGCGCGCTGCGGAAACATGGTTTGTTGTAAACTTTAAGAGAGATAGAGAGATTTCTATAGAGGCCGGGCCACACAGAACGCTCTCGGCACAAATGCATGACGAGATGCCGTGACGATGCGTTCCTGATTAATGTCGACCAGCCGAGGGTATTCAACGTGAACCCAAAGCATGCTACGCGAAATCTATCGCATTTTGCCCACGAAAGAATCCGACGGTTGCAGCCTCCGGAATCCAAACCTGTGGCCTAGTGCCAAGCACTAGTCTACTATGTTAGTGACACCATGCATAACGAGCTGGAATTCCTTATTGTTGCTCTGAAAGCAATATAGTGATCTTTTTCACTTGTTTAGTTTGAGTAAGATTAATTATCGCTAGGTTGGTATGATGCAAAGCTGGAATATGATTACGAGGTGCGCCATGGTAGGGAGCTCCGGATAACCGGATTAATTTCTACTCCCTGGGGCTCCTTGAGCAACTAAACAGACGGGTGTTCATTGCACCATAGCGCACAGTCTAAACGTGACCGACGTGGCTGGTATCCGGAGCCACACCCTCGAGATTAGCGGCTCGAGACCTGAAGTACCATACCGAGCGACCACGACGAGTACTTTGAGGGAAAGTCATCAGCTAGATACTTTCCATCGATGCACTCATGACCCGTGACCAAAGTCGGTTACTTATAAACTGGACCACAATGGTGTGTCGACTGTAGTATTCGTGATGAGTCTTGTTTCCAAGGAAAGAGCACCCATGCATATTACGCCACGACACTTTTAGACATGGTGTTGTCTAAGTATGGAGACTTGCGCAATCTCCCCTAGCAGCACTTCATATAAGGAAAACATTGGACCGCTTTTCTGCATTGATTCAGTTATGTGTGGCTGTCTGTGCTGAAATTCTTTTTGCTGAAATACAACTAACTTGGTAATACTTAAATTTGAATAAGTCCAAGGATTTGTTGAATGTTTTCCTGAATTTCCAATTGTTTATTTGGACTGCCATGATTTAACTGCACTATGGTTCAAAATTTATTACGTGGTATAAAACGGCGATGAACATTCCATTCCAGTTAGTTTATTGGTTTAACGGCTTTTTTCATTTATACCCATAGTACAGGTATGTTCAAAGTTGTGCTCAGTTCTGGTTTCAAACCACCGTGTCAGATAATAGGTCGGAGCAGCACTGTTGCTGTCGTGCATTGTGTTAGCTACTAAGTCCGAGGTCAATGTGTATGGGGTTTTGGGCCACAGCGATCAAGTGCTTGACCCGCATTTTATATGTTAGCAATGGTTTCAATTCGCTTTTGCAAGCGTATTACGAATTGCCGCACGGATTTTCATCATGTAGAGCGGATTATTCCTGACTGAAAGCTTATATGCAAATTTCCATGCCAAGAAGAACCGCGAATTTCTGTAATGAATAAAAGGCTTTATTATTTTATAACGAGAAAACTGTTGTTTATAACAGGTGCACCACCGGATAGAGGCGGTTCACAACATATTGGCGAACTCGGCCAGTCAATGGTGAACAACTGCTACGAACGTGAATGTTTGTTAGTACAAATAGAGGCTTTTTTCGGCTGTCGGTCGGGTATAGAACCTGCATAAAAAAAAGGTGCGTATTATAATGGTGAAGTAATGCACCCACTTACTTGAATTTGTGATTACTGTTCTTCCTTTCCTTCTATTTTATATTTAAGGCAGTGTATTCGGATAGCTCTTCTAGCCTCTCCTGTAACAACGCATGACCATTACTACAGGCCACGTACTGACATGACGGTGAGGATATGCCTTCAAGAACTGAAAATCGGCCATTCACCTATACGTTGTTGCCTGAAGCCGGCGACTCGTAACGGATTTACAGTAGTGAAGTTTCTGCTCAGAGCTGTCGTAAATATTTATCAAGATCCGTATGTAATCCACCATGTAATGGAAAGGTTTTGCACGATGACATACGGGGCACATTTAATGCGATTACGACTGTTCACTTGATATATTTTGTTATCTGTACGCACGAGTTTGGGAATAAATAGTTCGTGCGTAAAATAATTTTCACGGAACAATTTTTTTAATTGCTGCAATGAGAGGAGGCTTTCATATTCACCTACTCGAATACCCAGGCTTAGCGCATTATCTCGTCTGCTGATTAGTCGTGAGAATCCAACTTCAGTAATTTTTTTCGTACGGTGCGATGCAATACAGAGCAGCACAACACAATGATGTACGTCGGCCATTTTATTCGGCTATGATAATCATAAATTCATCCGCCATGGTGAAGTAATGCTTGTAGTACTCTATAGTGCTAACCCCCGGTCACGGGATAATCCCGACCGTAGTGGCCACGCTTTTGATGGAAGCGAAAATGCTCGAATGTTTGGGTGCGTGTTAAATAACCTTAGGTGGTTGAAATTTCCGGAGCCCACCATGGCATCTCTCCAAATCATATCTTTTTTGTGTGTTGTTTAACCGTAATAATTATAAATATAATCGTAAATTCATACCATTGGAATCATCATCATCAGCATGACTACATCCACTGCGGGGGAAAGGCTTCTTCAACCCAGTTCTGTACTTTCTGCTACCACGTTATACCCGCAAATTTTTTTATCGCATCTACCCACCTAATTTTCTGTCTCTCCTTCGTGTTTTGCCTTCCCTTGGATTCCAATCAGTTACCCTAAATCATAGAGTTAATATACAGAGTGCGTATGTTCACTCTATGTCCTAAATGAACAAAATCTGCATAGGTACAAATCATACGTATGCACTAAAGAGCAAGGAAGACGATGTCAGTACCAATCAGTGTTGCGGAGTTGCTAGCCCGGCCTAGAAATAATTTTGGAATCATTCCACATTTTTGCAACCCTGGAATGGAATGGGACTGCAATAGGGACAACGCTCTTTCTGAAAATATAGCACATTTTTGTTGACGTGCTTTTTTTTTTCAAACTTTAAGCATTACAAAGTAAGAGGCTCGAATTTAACAATAAAACAGTATCCCTCAAATGGCTTGGCTGATTACAAGCAAGGCACGTTTATAAGCGCCGCAGCTGCTACAATTCTGTCCTTATATAGACTGTGTTGCTACGAAGTCTGTCCCTGTTCTTTGCGTAACCACGATTCTATGCCGTGCAGAACTACGGTGGTGGCATACCCCTCTTGTGATTTTTTCCCCTCGGCGGCACTCCATTCCAAGACGCTGTCTCCCAACCCTTCATTTCTTTCTTTTTGCTTCTGCGCTGTCGGCGACTCGGACGCATATTCACTGCAAGCTTTCGTATACCAGCTTGAGCACCATCTCACCTCATACTCCTCATACACACCTGTCTATACACATGGGCGCCCTTGTCCGCAACTGCACAAGATATGTCACCATGATATCTCTACTTTGGTTACGTGTTTTGCGTACTTTTGCTGTTTTTAAGCCAGGTTGCCACCTTTTTGGAAATCTTTTTAGATGTTGATTGTAAACTGACTGCTTTCTTTTTTGCCTTAAGAAGGGCTGTTTAAAGCAACTTTTCAAATATACTGCACAATAAAAACGCAACCAATATCGAATTATTTACATGAATTACATAAAATACGCACTTCCCGCCTATAATGATAACTATTGATCCTCGACTATAAACAAAATTGGCTTGGCAGCAATGTAGCTGTGCCTTGAGGCTCTGCAACAAACTATAATCTTTGTACTGTCATGAATATTAGGTATGGTATAGCTCAGAAACCCAAAATTGTGTTGTTTCAGCTGATTGCATTTTTGTCAAAACTTCATAGCGTCAAAAGTTGTTCATGTTCATGTTCTAGAAAAAAAGCATGAGAAGTTTCTTCGAAACTTATCGGACCATTCAGAAGTTACGGTTTTCGGTACAATAAACCAACTAGAAGTGATGTTCTGAGGAAAACAGGAAAGAAATTTTCCAAACGTGTTATATACATTATATTGGAACGCCTCGGGGCGCTAAAAGGCACCAGTCTAATAGCTGAGACTTTCCTTCGCTGGCTCGAGTTGGAGGAAATGAAAAAGCTGCTAAACTACTTTTAGGTTTTCTAGTCGCTCCTAGTTTGTGTTAAGCTTCTTTTTCATCAGCCGTCGACTGGCGGCTGGCGACCTTCAAGTGAGCTTAGTCACTACTGAGGCAAGCTACGGTGTCGGATAAGCCAGGATCAACACGTTCCTACTCCATGATATCCAGCGTGCCACTATTTTGATTGTTAAACTAACATATGCAATCCTACGGTCCAAACAAAACAGTGCGCGGGCCTACAGTGATATATTTAGGCACGAGTGATCAAAGTATCCCACTGAAAGTATTCATTCATGTTATGCGGTTTTCCGCAGGCATATTTTGTGGGAATATATTGCGTCACAAGAGCTCAGCATACATAGCCTTTTCTTTGTTCAGAACTCTTTTCTTTAAACCGTCTCCTGTGCCTTGTATTATCCTGTCACCCATAGCTTTCGGCTGGCAGCAGGCACATCGATTTTTCACACTTCACCTTTATGCCTGTTTTATTTGGAATTAACTTAGTCATATTGTGTTATATCCTCTAAAACAGAAGTCTAGGACATTGAAGTGGCGAAAAAATTGCTTTCGAAATGTTAGTATGACATGCCGGTGCAGTGAAAACACGATGCCATTTCGTTAGCCCCCCCCCCCTCCCCGGGACAATATGATTTATTTGAATAAATGATTGCAATTACCATTCTCAAGCTATTAAGCTTTCTTATACCTTACTACAAACTAATATAAATGTATCCTGCAAAATTTCGCGCAAACCTATGTTTGTTTTAGAGATTAAAATATAGGTTTTGCTTCTAAAAGTATGTTTACATTTCAGGGAGGTTTACCAGTAGTTGTAAAAACGAGCTAAACTCTCGAACAGAACCAGATGCCATTTTGGCTGCAGCACGATTCGGAATGTTGGTAGACTCTTAAAGAATTCAAAAGTGAAGATCGTTGCACCTACACGGAGCGTGGTCTCTCCTGTTCGAGCGCTTATCAGACTCGTAATTCGGGAGAGGACGAAGGTCACTTCGCACGCGGCCGCGACCGCGTTTACAAAATGCTTTTTTGTGTATACCTGTGCACTTGTTTCGTGCGTCTTTCTTGCTGTTTGTAAAGTGCGCTTTATGGGTCGAGCTGTGACAGTTGTTAATTCACAGTCGCCCTGTGTATGCCCATTTCTAGCGTTCTTTTTGCTTGAGGTGTGCGCTGAAAGCTTCGAGGTGCTTGCCGTTCTTAACGTGACTTGGCAGCATTGTTTCAGCAACAGCAATGAATTGCCAAGTTCACACACTGAACACCACGCGCAACAGATACGTCACTTTAGGGAGGAGCTTTGCGTGGGCCCTTGCCCTCTTGCATGCGTAATCATGCCAAAGAAAATTAAACTTTGCAGCCAGATATATTATAGAACAGGTGTGCTAGCAATAATCTTTCAACTGAAACTGTGTACAAACACCATCGCCTACATTTTTTTTCAAGATAAACATGCAAACTTACCACAGCCAGTAAAAGTTTAATATTAAATGTAGGTTAATTGGACAGCTGACAGCGATAATTACCATCTAACTTTCTGTCTCCCTGGCAGCTTAACTTATTTGCGCAAGTGGTTCTCACGTGCCTTCGAGCGCCTAATTTTTAAAAATATATATAAAGCTTAACTTTGAACACGTGGTTCAGTATACAAGTTCCCGGCATATCCCCCTGAAAAGCGTGTGCACGCAATGCTTGCACCGATGAATGCAATGCATCACCTCATTGCAAGCACAGATCATATCACACTGGAAACGCATTAACTTGCAATGGAGATCCCACTGGAAACTCATTCACTTGCAAGCACACTGCAAAATCACACTTATTCGAGCACACTGAAAACTCCTAGAATTGTGATTCGCTCGCCGAGCCGACCAGCTTGCAACAACAGCCACATACCGGACTTTTAAAAAGATGTGGGACTATGTAAACTGATCATCCTGCGCTCTTTTCTTTTTCGTTTTACCTTTTTACAATCAGTTCCAAAAAGGCTTTAAAAAAATCGTTTCACTAGGTCAATGCATCTATGGCTCTCGGCCATTTCACGCGTTGGTGCTTTCCGACCGCTTGTACACAGTTACCTTAGAGATTCGGACAAAAAAGACTGTAAACTTGATGCCATAGGGCTCCATAGGCACACCAAAAACACAATTGGCAAAAAGTATGTCGAAAAAAAGATCAATAAAAACGCATGTGAATGGCAAACTGTTTTCTTGCGACTATGACTGATTTGCATCTATTTTGCAAGATAACTTGAAGTTGGGTTGAAGGCGAATCTCAGACCTCAGTCTTCTGCAAGGAACATAATCTTCTCAGCAACCTCCTTTTCTAAACTGTGAGAGGATTCCTATTGTGAAGACTTGAAATGTGCAAAAGATGTGATAAAGGACGAAGTTCCAAACGCGGGAAAGCGTTTTACGTCGCCTTTCAATAAGTGCTGCTTTTGAATAATTTTTTTATGAAAACGCAAGTAACTGTAACGGCAATGCCCATCACAGATAGAGATAAAGAAAGAAGGTGCTGCGTGAAATAGTAACGGTGCTACAGTTGCAAGTACCTCAACTCTAAAAGTAACTGGTTACACTTACAAGTTCATGAAAAATGTAAGTAGTCACTGGCAACGCCTTGCTATAGTAACTGTAGTTACTGCCCGAGATTTCATGCGACTCACTCATGACGCATATATAGTGAGTGTCGAGACTCAGCGGTAGTAGGGTTGGTCTGCCTTCGATCACTCACAAAAATCCTTGGTCACCATAAACCTAATACATTGAATGCTTGCAAACCAGCTAGTGGTTTTGGTTATATACACTCCCGAGAAAAAGTTTGGAAGTCAAGGACGTCCGAAAATCTTTAGTGTTTTGCCTCATAGTCTTGTAATTCCAGCCGAAATTGGGTAGTATACGACACGGTCGTCGGCAGTATTGTTTTAGGGGGCCGGGGGTGGGGGGGCGGGGTGGATGTGTGTTACTCCCTGGCTACGCCACGGGTATATGGCCCACAATCGCATCTTTCACCTGTTTATTTAGGATGTACTGAAGCATTTCTGCGAATAGAAAAACTGTGCTAAAAATTTTTATTTTTAAAAATAATTCCATGTTTTCCCAAATCACTTGCGACTGCACGTACGTTAGCAAAGTATCAAGCATTGTTATATCGGGGTGTGGCACAGCTTTAACTTGCCATTTTCGATGGAGGCGGAAATTCTATAAGGTCATGTGCTCGGATTTCTGTGCGCTCTAGGGAACCCCAGGTGGTCGAAATTTCCGGAAGCCTCCATTACGGAGTCTCTGACAATCATAGGGTTCTTCTGGGACGTAAAACCCCCAATATTATCTTTGACTAGCTCTCGTAGAAATAGCAAAAAAAAGTGGGGCGAATGCACATGGTTTCCAGAACGACACAGACCCAACTTGAACTTCCCTTTCACCCGTCTTCCCAGTTTTATCTCCCCGAAAAAACAATGAAAAAAAAAGCTGTGGGGAATGTAAAAACATCGCTCCACTACCTGTCACTAACTTCATTCCTTTGGATACGAAGATCCGGTGCTTTCTTATTAGAAAAAAAAACAATGACTTTAATTGGGCTACCCTGTCAACATATGCCTTCTGCGCCTCTCTTCTCCCGATTTCGTGCGTACGATACAACTCGGCCGAAATACGCGCGTCAGCTCATTCGACCGGCGTGAATCCACGTAACGAAAACACGCTTCCCTCGCAGTGGCCGCGAGCGCGCAAGCCACAAAACCAAAGGAGCGGCGCAAAGAGCACTGAAGTGGAGAACGAGGTGGATGACCCGGCGTGTAAAAACGGCCGGCCATCGGTCTTTCCGGGTCGCGCGCTGCGATAGCTGTCTTTTGTTCGGTATACGCGAACCCTGCCGCCATGCTTCTGGCGCCGATTGAAATCAAAGCAGCAGCGTAGCGCTGGCCACCGGAGCTCTGCGCCCTGTATCAGCTGTCCGCTGGCCTTTTTCTCTGCCGTGACAACACGAAAACGTGGACGACCGCCGGACGAGAGCCCCCCCCCCCCCCCGCCCCCGCCCGTACTCCTCTACGCACGTATCCGCTGAACGTGGCATCGTGGCGGACCCCGGTGAGGTGACGAATGCAGCGACCTCCTTATCGAGATGGGCCAGTGTACCTCCGTCAACCGAGTGGAAAATCTTGTCGAGAGGATTTGCCCGACAATGCTGTCGTACGCAGCCGCGATATGCAGCAGCGCCTTATGGCATCGCCCAGGGCTCCGCCTTACTCGCAAGCCCGCCAGTGGCCTACTACCGGTGTTGCACAGCCATCATTCCCACGAATGTCAGATTGAATCATGCGCGCGTGTCACTTATATGATGCGCAGCCTACACGAGTACATAGGGTCAAGCAGGATCGTAACCAGGAATTTTTTCCAGTGTGTGTGTGTGGGGGGGGGGGGGGTTGTATAACGGCTAACTAGCAAGTAGTGGCCACTGTGAAGTCGTGTAAATATTTTATTATGGCCCGAAAAGCCAGCCCATGAAAAAAATTCACAAAGGGGTGGCAGGTGGGGGGTCCGAACCTCCTCAGGTACCCCCCCCCCCTTTAGTGCGGCCTTGTCAGGGGTCAAGCGGAGCATGTATAGACTGACCTATGAAGCTGATGGTGTTCCGAAAATTCTCACTTCCTCATCCACAGCTGGCGAGCATCAAACAAATAAATGACACAAAAAATAACATTTCTTAAACAGGCTGGGTTTTCTCACGGGTGCCCCCGGATAGAGCGAGTGCCTTAAATACTATAAACCAACGCACCCGTGGGCTTCTCTGGCTTACCTCATTTCTCTTGACATGAATGCGTCAGGAAGAAAAAAAACAATTGGGAAGAAACACGCTTGCCATGGACGCGCTAATTGAAGTACTTCATGTTGGCACACGAAAGACGATCTGATGGACAATGCATACGGTTGATACCAGAAATTGCACATTTACAGAAAATTTTGAATTCGGGAAACATGAACTCCTCACCCACATTTCTATGATCTTGTGATGGTCCTTTCGTTGGAAAGAACCTGATAGATGACCCCCCTCCTAATGGGGAACCTTTCGAACGCATATGAATGCTTTCATGGAACCAATTATTATGTTGCCACTGTATAGTATAAAACGGTAGAAAACAAACAATTTCTAGAAAGTAGATCCTTGCAGTTTGCTTTAGCCAACAGCATGGGCTATCGAACTTGTAAATACGTTCACCTGCAGGCGCCCCTTTCGTCTCTTCAACGTATATCGATGGCGCCTACTCGCAACCCTGTAGCAAGTACAACTATTCGCACAAGTGCAAACAAAATCTCAGTAGCGTTTAGGTACCAGTGCATGTTATCTGCACTCGCACTCTTCCGGTGTTATTTACTAACAGCCCCAATTACATTAAGTACCCAACAGCCTCCCCATTTCGGAGGAAGCCGAAGCTTCCACATCATTACGGAAATTTATCCGACGCCGTTTTCCTGCGTGACCGTGCACTATCCCAATAAGTCAGGTCCTGTTTGATTGCGCTGCCTCTCTACTTCCGCACAGTTGTACAAGTTTTAGCTTATACAGTCATTGCGCACAATGCAGAGCGTAATCAGGTCATTGAAGGAACGAATAATTAGGTTTTATAAATATTGCGCATCATCAACACTCATGCTATTATGCCGTTTGGTATAGGTGTGGAATATATGATCAGTTGGTGTGGCGTACCATAACGATAAAATTTGTCATCGCGCTGCTGATGGAGCCCATGACATCAATCTTATAATGGCTGGTGAAACATGACAGTGTCAGTGGTACTAACCACCTTTCCTATAACGCTGTCTAATGTGGCCATAATGAAACAATGACATTGTGTATCACTGTCAATAATGGACGTTGCCCGATAACTTCACCACGTTGCGCATATTGTCACGTTAACTCACTGGGACTCTGCACTTAACTCCAATTATTGCTTATACAGCCTCGATTCATTGCTATAGCTGCGCTTTCCAACAAACATTTCTCGACGTAAGACTATAATGCAGCATAGCTTGTCTCTCGGTTAAGCACTTACAAACTGATGCAGGTTTCACACTGGAGTGGAGGATTCTTCCTCGTTAGCTAAATGTAAATTAAAAGAGACTATAGGTCACTTCTTGTGTCGCTGACCCTATTTAGGCCAACATCGAAGGACTCCGCATTGTGCCTTAAAAACCTCGACAATCAAGCTTTTACTGACAAAAAGATCTTGAGAGCCCTGACTGACTGCTCATCAGTCGTGAAATCCGTACTGAGCTCTCTATTAGTTCATGATCGCAACTGAATTGGGTGATCACCTGATGATACGGCTAAAAGTATATGAGCTTATACTCTGAACTATGCTCACTCTTTCATACCCGCTTATCCCCCTCTTCCCCGCGTGTAGGGTAGGAAACTGGACATTGTCTGGCTAAACTATCTGTCTTTTCTATGTTCTCTCTCTTTCTATCTCTCAACAAGTCTAGCAAATCAATCTTGAGGTCGTTTGAATGGCCATTGTATATTCAACGAGGCAGCCCATATAATTGAGTAGAAACTCCATGCACAAAATCACAGTGCCACCTGCGCCTCATCTCTGTAATGGTGTCGTCCAAGTTGGAGTCCACTCAAGCAAAAGCTAAGCACATTGTAAAATAGAAGTTTGTTCTTTTTACTTCCATATTATCTTTCGCTGAACACAGCTGATATAAGATCCCTTATTCCCGATTTTGCCTCACGTTAGAACTGTTCGCGCTATACAATTAGCTAGTCAACCGGCCATTGGCCGGTTATTGGCTAATTATATTGTTCCGGAAAAGAAGAGACGCCGTGTCGACGAAGCTGAGTATTAAATATATCTAAAACCAGCGGTAATGGTGTGACCAGTTCACCAGCGATATAACGGAGACAACCCTTCGTCTTCCTCGTCAGGCACACACGCGCGTCGCCCCCTAGAATATCAATATGCATGCAAGTAGCATAACCCCCGGCGGCACAAGCGCCGTCTCGGCGCATCTAAATGTCGACGTCACTAATAGAGTGGCAGGGCTTCAAGCGCACAACATGTTCTATAACGGTAGCCTGTTGGGCACATGAAGGCGACGGGGTGGCAGGACCAATTTCATATGTTACAAAAGTAACCGCCGTTTCGTTAGATTGTGATCGCGAACGGCGCGCGTGTTATCAGTGTGGCAATTCTCGATAGGAAAGTGGCCCGCGCCGTGTTTTCAAGATATTAAATGTAACCATGTCGGATGACGATTATTGTTGTGTAGCAGAAACGCACCCCAAATACACCATTATTTCCTAATGATATATCTATCTACATATCTAGCCGCCTATGTCTGGGTGCTCTCGTAATGTCACCCTTAACTTGGGGTAATCCAAAAATACGGGGGTAAGATGGTTTGACAAATATGACTCTGTGGTCATGACATGAATTAATATAGTCACCATCCCATGACGTACGCCATCAAACGCTGTCCGCCACACGTGTGGAACAAACTCACCCGCCGGTATGTGCCACAGATATACGGGTATGTTCCACGAGTAATTGACAGTTTGTATCTACCCAGAAACTGCGACAATTTAAAGCGTGAGCGTTAAGAAAAAGCGGACATCGGCAGCGTTGACCCGACGAATGTAAAGAATAAATGTCAGGGCCCGAGCAGGAATAAAACCCCAGCATTCTTCGTGGCAATCAAGTATCCTGCCACAGAGCCACGCCTGGTCTCGGAACTACTTTTTAAATAGACCCTCATGTTCGTCAAACGTCAATTGTGCAACAAAAGCTTGACTTGGACGAGTTGGTAGCAGTGCTGTGGTTCCGGTGTTGGCTATCTAATTTTATAAACATTACATAAGGACTAGCTCCTTTGATAAAACCATCCTGTCAGGTTAACGTCCATTGTAGTTAGGCGCTATCCACTGAAGTTGATTTATCTATATAGCACTGTCCAGGGCTACCTTCTTCGCGAGCACCAGTGCTTTATTTCAGCCTGTCGCTTCTGGTATCGCTAATATACATGTTGCTGTTGGCATCGTTACGCAACTTTAAAACGCTCAGTAAGTTATATAAAACATATGCGGCTATTTAACGTATGTTTGTGCTTGCATTTGTAAACATCTTTAGCGCCTCTTCGTCACGTCTCGATCAGTAAAAAAAACGTGGCTGATCCCTCTTTCCAGGAAAGAGTATAACACGTAGTGAAACGTGCCTTCACAGAGGCATTGAGAGTTCATTTTGCACTGTATCGCGAGGAAAGCGAAGACATGAATGCTACGGGAACAAATTACGAAGTTACGCGAAGGACGTGGCACGCAGCTGGAAACTTGAAGCGCACGCCTAAAGCAGAAAGCACGCATGAAATGAGCATACACATAGACTAGGGCGCACTAACAACTGTCACAGCTCGACATTTAAAGCGCGCTGTTCAAACAGAAACAAAGACGCGTGAAACGAACGCAAAATTATACACAAGATAAGTGCGACCAATTGTCACCATTCTTACCTCTTTTTGTGTGAGCAGCATGCTCTTTTTGTCAACACGACCTAGGCAGCAAGTGACGTGACCTTTGACCTCTCCCTAATCACGAGCCGGACAAGCACGTGCGCAGGAGAGGTATACGCTTTGTGGAGGCGGCGCTTACCAAAACGCGAGAGGCAACGACTTTCAGAGCACACCCAATGCTGCAACAAGAGCTTAATTTAGGCGGGTTGATTAATCGTGGTTATGTTCTATAACAGCGCGACAACTTAAGGAAGAGACAAAAAAGGACGAGAAAGAGCGCTCTTTCCTGTCCTCTTTGTCTCTTCCTGAAGTTGTCGCGCGCCCCGCCGTGGTGTTCTAGTGGCTAAGGTACTCGGCTGCTGACCCGCAGGTCACGGGATCGAATCCCGGCTGCGGCGGCTCCATTTCTGATGGAGGCGGAAATGTTGTAGGCTGGTGTGCTCAGATTTGGGTGCACGGTAAAGAACCCCAAGTGGTCAAAATTTCCAGAGCCCTTCACTACGGCGTCTCTCATAATCACATGGTGGTTTTGGGACGTTGAACCCCACATATCAATCAAAAATCAAGTAGTCGCGCTGTTACTAGAACATAACCACCCAATGCTGCCAATGCGAGCTCGTCATGTTACCTCGCTATTGAGGGCAAAAACGCGCTGAAGTAGCCTCGAGGACCACCAAACGCTGTATGGTGCGCATAAACGGCTTGCCGTTAACAAGTTTGACGATGCGCGCTCCATGGTTTAGTTGTTAGTGCGGCGCGCTGCAAATCGTGAAGTCGCCGGTTCGATGCCCTGCAACAGAACCTTTACTTTTCGTGTTTTTCTCTGAAGTTTCTCAGTAAATATTTTACAACGTCATATCCGTGACAAAAATACGTCAGTGTAGCTGTGGTGGACTTCAGTATAAAACGCCTGTGTTAAAATACAAATGCATTCATATGCGATTAGTACAGCATCGATAGGCCCGTAAATGTTTTAATTGTATGTGTCCTGGAAATCGGATAATTAAAATAAAAATGAGCTTTCTCTTTGTTTGAATGTATACTTAGATTGGGTTATTTCCCTCAGTGCCGGTTATTTGAAAGTTATTTGAAGAATATTTGGTCTTTTTAAGTATGCGCTACCTGAAAGGATACTCGAATTAAATAGAACATTATTCAATTCATTATTTGAATTTTTTCGAATATTCACGCACCCCTAATTATACATGTCTGTAAGCGGGGAAAGCTGAAATATGCAATTTTCAGTCATCTATATTTATCCCTCCTTTCGACAAAAGATGTCATAAACTCAGTCCGCAGCCATTGCTTCATTTTTTAAGTTTTTTTATTGCAACATATTGCATGAGCATCGTCAGCTGCATAGCTTCTGCGGCCGCGCAGCGGATGTTTTCACGGGCCCAAGCTCGCTATCACGATGAATGAAAGCCAAGTGTTCGAAAAAGAAAAAAAAAGAGTGTTCAAGGGTATGATGCACGCACTCGAACGTATGCATCACCTTGCTGCCCTTTTGTCATTTTACCCCCCGTGAGTAATCTTTACGGTGCTGGCTGGTGCACGGAGTGAGAACGCGCGTCAAGCGCGCGACAAATTTCAGTGACACCACTCGAATTTGACGGATTTTAAACATTTTTTTCGCGGCAGACCATTTGTGAGACTATGACCTCTTTTAATGAAGCCATTCTATGATTACTTGGAGAATTGTGGCAGGGTCTTTTTAAACGACTGATTTCTCTCGCACAGACATTCTTTTCCTTCTGGCACGGTTGATGTTTCGAGCAAAGAGCGAAGCGAGGATATACCGATTGAGAAGATCTGGCTGACCCGCAGATCGCGGGATCAAATCCCGGCTGAGGCGGCTGCCTTTCCGATGGAGGCGGAATTGTTGTTGGCCCATGTGCTCAGGTTTGGGTGTACGTTAAAGAACCCCAGGTGGTCGAAATTCGTGGAGCCCTCCACTACGGCATCTGTCATCATATGCTGGTTTTGAGACGTTAAACCCCACAAGTCAATCAATCAAAAGGCGATGTGAACGCGCCCTGACCACAATACGACGATAGTTATAACGTGAGAGCAGAACGACGACAAAGAGACAAGACACTAATGCTCGTCTCCTTCTTGTCTCTTTGTCATCGTTCTGTTCTCGCGCTGTAACTATCGCCATGTCACACCAACTAGCCCAAACTGCCACACCCAACTACGCTGTCGTGTTGTGTACTTTTGAGGCGAAGCACACGACTGCTCTTTTTTCAATAGCAGCCAAAAATGTTCCTTCAAATGCGAAGCTTTTTTTGCGTACTGTAAGCAATTTTAGCGTCTGTCTGTCTGTCTGTCTGTCTGTCTGTCTGTCTGTCTGTGTATCTATGTATTTTTCTATCTATCTATCTATCTATCTATCTATCTATCTACCAATCTATTATAGGAGTGGCGGCCGCGAGCACGTCGACCGTAGGAGAAAGGAGGAGGACAACGACGATCGGGTGTGCGCTGTGTGGCACATGGCAGTGGCTGGCAGCGGGCAGTTTTTAAAACCACTCGATTCTTGGCCAATCCCCCATAGTGGGTATGCACCACAATCAATAAGTGAACAAGAACAGTTGCGGCCCAGATTCCGGTCATTAAAGAAGGTTCCTGGTCTGGCTCCGCGTCTTCCCCGCGGGGTTCTAGGCTGAGCAGCCTCGAAACCTCCTACATTTAGCGCCCAAAGGGAAGATCCCCGCCCCTGGGCCACGGACATCAAGGTACCTGGCAGTCCGCGACCATTGCCCTGACGACGCCGTGGACCGTGGCCACTTTTTCCGGTTAAGACGCGAGGGAATCGGTCCTCGACTTCATTGACGATATTTTCGTGTACTCAACCGTTGGCGGCTTCTCAGAGTCCGACGTGCTCCGGCGGGTCCTCCCAGTTGATCTGCGTGGTACCGCAGAACGATGGCGGTGGCTTCAGCCACCCTTTCAGTCCGGGAACCGGTTCATTACGGCATTCCGGTAAGAGTTCCTACCGGTCGCTTACGAATACCGTATCAGGCGTGAGCTGGACACTCGAACGCAACACCCACTGGAATGTCTGCGGGATTATGTTCGGGTCATGCAAACGCTCTTCCGTCGGGCGAACCCCACTGCACTTGAGGCCGTTAAGGTCTCGCATGCTATTTGGCGATGCCACCCCCCGTTTCCAGCTACTCCTGTTGGGCTGCTCTTTTCCTTTCCTCGAGGAACTTGCTCATTTTGCTCAGCTAATTGCCGAACCGTCTACATCGACCGTACCCATCATCGCGGAGGAGGGAGGTGAGCTCCATGGAGGCAAGCAAGAGGCCCGATGGTGTCTACAGGGTTCATGGGATGCCGCTGACGTTGGAGTGGGCGCTGACGCGAGGTGGGACGTTGCGTTGCGACACAGCCATGTAGAGCGAGTGAGGAAAGCGATCATAAATGCGGTCACAAAGTCCCGGAATGAGGAAGTAGCATACGTGAAGAAAAAGAAGAAGACGAAGAATAACAGAAAGAAACCGAGAGAAACGGACCGCAGGAAGACGACAATAACACCAGATGAATCGGAGTCTGGTAAGGAGGCAACCCACGCTTGTGGCATTGAGAGGGACAAGGATGCCGTTGAACAGCATGCAATGGCTTCCGCCGAAACGGTGGCGCTCATCGACAGGCACGCCGAGGAGGTCTCGAAACTCTCCTCTACAAGTGTGGCAGCTTGGGCTAGTTGGTATGACATGACGATAGTTATAGCGCGAGAACAAGACGATGACACAAAGACAAGGACACGAAAGACACGAGCGCTACCGTGTCTTTCGTGTCCTTCTTGTCTCTCTCTCGTCGTTTTGTTCTCGCGCTATAACTATCTCCTCTACACTTGAGGGGGAGCAGAAAAAGACTGAATGACTTCAAAGCGCATTCGACTTTCTAAAGAAGGAAAGAGATGAGATTGCAGAGAGCATCGGGAGCGCCAGCTAAGACTCGGAACTCGACCCGAGCACCGCAATGCGACGACTTGCGGAAGAGAATGTGGTGCTGCGATGGGAGGCTGAGTCCGCGCAAGCTGAGTACGACAAGCTACATTTAGGATGACTGCCAGTTGGGCGTGTTGGTAGAGGTTCATGATGAAACAAGTGCTAAAAATTACATACACTCAGAGAAGACGCAGACGAGCGCTTACTAGCAACTGAAACTTTTATTTCGAAGTGAGCACTAATAAATACATAACACGCATGTACGTCATTCCAAACCCCCCCTGTCATCATCAACAACGTGATATACCAAAATAATCACTTCCAAACCTCCCCCTGTCATCATCAACAACGTGATATACCAAAATAATCACTATTATAATCGATGCCACACAACCGGAAACAGGCGCGTGTGAAGAACTAAGAAAAGAAAACGTAAAACAGAAAAAATGCACGGGGTTATGTTACGTCCAAAAAAGCAAATTCCGCATCTGTTAGTAAAACAGACGCTTGACTGACGCAACTGTCACCTCCTTTTTTAATTCTATACGCTTCCATTATTTCCCTCGTCGTCCGCTTCTTGTGCCGGTCAATTATTCGTGTGTCTGAAAATTTCGCTTGGCAGGTGCACTTCTTGCAGTGCATCGCTAAGTGTGAGTAAGGGGCCCCCTTTAGTGAACTCTCATGTACACTAAAGGGGGCCCCTTACTCACACTTAACGATGCACTGCAAGGAGTGCACCTGTCAACCGAAATTTTCAGACACACGCATAATTGACACGCACAAGAAGCGGACGACGAGGGAAATAATGAAAGCGTATAGAACTAGGAAAGGAGGTGACAGTTGCGTCACCTCCTTTCTACTAACAGCGCCTGTTCTACTAAGCGTCTGTTCTACTAACAGACGCGGAATTTGCTTTTTCTTGGACGTAACATAACCCAGTGCATTTTTCGTTTTATGTTTTATCTTAGTTCTTGACACGTGTTTGTTTCCGGTTGTGTGGCATCGATTATCGGAGTGGTTATTTTGGTATATCACGTTGTTGATGATGGCAGGAGTAGGTTGGGAACGACGTACATGCGTTTTATGTATTTATTAGTGTTCGCGTCGAAAAAATTTTTTGAGTTGCTAGTAAGCGCTCGCCTGTGTCCTCCTTAGTGTGTGTAATTTTTAGCGCTTCTTTCATCATGTTCGAGAAGCTGCTTTCTAAGGAGGAGGCAAGGCTGGAATACATAGGGGAGGCCATCCGCACTGAGTACGAGTCCACGCTGCAGAATCTCGGGGAGACCGAGGCCAATCACAGGAGACGTGTAGAAGAACTGTTTGCGAGCCAGGAACGATACCAGGAAGAAGTGATGTGGAAGGACGAAGAGGTGCTTTGGCTGAAGCACGAAGTGAACCAGAACGCCAATACGCTGGGCTCCCAGAGGCTCAAGTACGCCCAGGAGTTGGAAAACATCGAGAGGAGGCTGGAGGTCACGTACTCCGCTGAGATGGAGGCACTGAAATTGGAGCACAGGGCCAACTTTGGGGTGCTAAGAGAGCCTGCAACAAGAGCTGCAGGACGTCAAGGCCGGCTACGAGAAAGAGAAGCGGACCGCACCGTAGTGGTCTCGTGGCTAAGGTACTCGGCTGCTGACCCGCAGGTCGTGAAATCAAATCCCGGCTGCGGCGGCTGCGCTTCCGATGAAGGTGGAAATGTTGTAGGCCCGTGTGCTCAGATGTGAGTGCACGTTAAAGAACCCCAGGTGGTCAAAATTTCCGGAGCCCTCCACTACGGCGTCTCTCATATTCGTATGGTGGTTTTGGGACGTTCAACCCCACATATCAATCAGGAAGAGCAGTGGAAGCTGCGCAGAATCCTCGAGACCGAGCACATCTTGGTGGCTAACTCGCAGAAGGCACAGTTCGGGCAAGCGCTGGAGGCCCTGAAGAAGGCACACGAAGCGCATATTGAGAAGATTAAGGGAGAGCACGCGAGGGTCGTGGAACAACTGGCTATGGAAAGAGCGCAGCTAGAACAGCACATGGCCGAGAAGATGTCTGCCATCCAGGAAATGAAAAGAAGGCCAGAGGCGCACTACACAGAGATCGTGGGCACCGCATGGTAGAGTGTGCCATAGGAGGCAAGCGGCTGCATGACGAATTGTCGAAGGTGGAGCAGCAGCTGCCTTCCTTGAGTATGGCACGAGAAGGACCTACCAAAGGAAAAGGAAGTGGTTGCTGTGACAACCAGTCTGTCGACGGCAGAAAAGCCTGTGATGGCTGTGTTGCGCGATAGTTCAGATGGGAAGCTTCCTGAAGGAAAAGCCGTGAAAAGAACCGCTCAGGAAGCAGTTGAGTCAAAATATTACGCCACCGCTTCTGTTGCAAAAAATAGGGAGCCCTCGGCAGAATGGTCGGACATTTCCGTGGAGGACATCCTGTACGAGCGGTCTGAACTAATGAAGCAGCTGAGGAGCCTAAGCACCATTGTGTACAAACTGCAGGTAGACAAAGAAGACTTTCAGGAGTCCTTAGAGAGTGACAGAAAGTTGGACACGTTGAAGAAGGAATATGTGGCCAACGCGAGTCATTGCGCAGGTGTGTGTGCCCTGAAACGCAAAGTGGCTGTCATTGAGGTCCGAAACTACGTCGAGAAAGGCGATGAAAAACAATCTGGAATCAACATGAGCGAAGGTGGAGATGTGAGAGTCAGAGGCAGTAGCATTCAGAGCCTCTGCGGAGACATCACGCTTCCACGGCAGCCGAGCACGCCAGCGTTCAATGACTACTACATGAAGTGGCCACCACCCAGATGTCAAAGGTCCGGGTAGCTACAACGGGAAAAGATAAGCAAGATGCTTTCTACGACAGCAGCACCGTGCGCCAAGGTCCGCACCAGGAGGTCTACTTTGACCATTTTGGGCCTGCTAGCTCGGTGGGACCAGATCTGCACCAGGAGCAACGGCTTCCCGTAATGTTGCCACCAACGACCGTAGTCACAATAACCGGAGTGAGACCGGCGTGCCTCTGTCTTCGGGCGGTGGCGGAGGTAGTACCCCTGCGCGAGTCAGCAACAACGACGTTTGGCAGCCCATGAGGTATCACGAGGTGTCACTTTAGTGCCCCGGCATGTGCTTGTGTGCACCACGTGTGGTCCGCCATAGCCACGGATAGCCCCTTCATCTATGCGGCATCTCCTCTCCACTTTTCCTGAAGAAGGTGTTTAATGAGAAAGAGAGGTTGGCCTTGACAACAGGTTTCTGGCCTGCTACTCTTTACGGGGATAAGGGGAAAAGAAAAATAAAGAGGAGGATATGATGAGGGGTGATTGTGGTATAGCACAATGAGTCACTGCGCACAATGTCTCGTTCGGTGTAGTACACGCACTAAACTCTCTACATTAGCATATTCTCTAAAGACTGGAATCTAAACATGCATTGCTTAGAAATGCGAGCAGGCCCTTTAAACGGCGTTCGGCGTGATCCACACGTTCCCAAGCACCCAAAAGTTTCTCTTCCGAAAAGGGTCGGCAGTCTAGGTCATCTGTGCGGCACTTAAAAGATTGTATTTGAACTGCGTATAAAGGGCACACGCACAGGATGTGATTAAGTTTTTGGCGTGTTACACAAGTTGCAGTTAGAATTTTACTCTTGTCCCATCATGCATAAGTATCATCGCGTGTGTGCAACACCCAGCCGCAGTCTATGTAGTACCGTTTCTTGGTCTCGGAACGGAAAGCGAAAAACACAAGAGTCAAGCCTGTAAATGCGCTTGTGGCGATAATCCAGATCATTCCATAGTCCTTGCATAGATGTCTTCATACCTTTAGACAGTAAGG
>WOVY01013286.1:0-5000 GCA_013436015.1 Rhipicephalus annulatus | reverse complement strand
CGTCTTATAGCTAATTGTTTCCAACGCTTAACATACTATCATTAAGATAATCATCTTGCCACAGACTGTCCATAATTGCCTATGGGATCATCACGAAGGACATTGTCATTGCATACATTGATCATAATCACCTAATTAATAGCAATATTGCCTGGTTATTCCAGAGCAATAATCTTCTTTTACCAGTCCGTAAGAACAAACTACGGCAAGTTCACTACCTTGTTTAAAAGCATAAGGATTTGGAATTCTCGAAAACCTAGGATTTGTACCCGCGATATTATTGCTGCAAACAAAATAACGCAGCCTATTTTTATGGTCTGCTGTTGTCTCTTTGTGGAATCTTAGGAAAAATTGAAGATCGGGGTTTTAAAATAATTTTGTAATTGAAAATTGAAATAAGCTGAAAGCTTGAGGTTATTTATAAAGATATGTATTTGAGGTATAGCAACAATATTACCAGGCAATATTGAACGCATTTTGTTGTCATAGATAAGCAGGTTACGGAGCACCAGCTGTCTTAGTTTAAGAGAAAAAGTTCTCAAATATAGCAACTGTTGAAGAAAAAATCCTACCTGTTCAAACATTTTTCAAAAGCACTTCCCCTCTGTCCACAGGCTTCAAACATTGCTGCTTCACTCTTCATTACACATACATTTTATAGAAAAAACTTTTTGTAAGATTTGTGTTTATATGGCCTTGTAAACTTTCAAGCACAAGAGTCGCAGTTGGTACCACCGCATAGAAAAGGCTCTATATATCTTTCCTCCAAAAGTATGCAGTTAATAAAAAAGTGGAGCTCACTTTTGGGCTATACTGGTGATATGCGGACGAAAATATAAAATACTCAAACCAAATTTAAAATATCAATTTTCGTACGCAGCGTCGATATCTCGTGAAATCACCCAGTTGTCATATATACATAGCAATACGAAATATGATGTACCAATTATCCCAATCAGCTGAGGCGTCTCAACTTCATTTCGTGCGGGGCCTTTTCATCATCATTTTCATACTTCTACAGCGAAAGCTGATATGAGATCACTTTTCGGGTCACGTGCAGTTGCATGTTGTCCGCCGCCGCCACCGCCGGTGTCCGTAACCAACCAATGACACAGTGAGACTTGAACCCGGGTCCACTGGGTGCCAGCCCATTATTCTACCAATGAGTTACGCCGGTGCTTGTAACTTGTTGTCAAACTTGCCTTAGGCAGGCGTGACCCAGCCCTCATGGCACAGTGGGGCTCGAACCCGGGTCCGCTGGGTGCCAACCCAGTATTCTACTACTGAGCTACACCGGTGCTTGTGACTTGTTGTTTTAGGCATGCAGGTTTGATGTCGGGAAAGCAATCGCGTTAATACGATTTATAAAGCGTTTTAAACGGCGAAAGAACAACAAGTCGTCGCACAATGCAATTAGCATAACGAGTGGGCCGTCCAATGCTTCAACCCATTACAAAAGCAAGCTTGTTTTTGTTTCCCTATAAGTGTGGCGCATACCCACTGCAGCCATAATTCATCATGGTCGTCAGCCACTGCATGAACAATTGGCACAAAATTCTTTGCAAGTCTTTAGCGGATACCACGCTTCTCAGCGTGGGTGTCCCTTCTCAGCGTGGTATCTCAGCGTGGTATTGGCCATTAACAATGCTTCTGCCGTAGCATTGTTAATGGCCAATTCAATTTGCAAATCACGTTCACTGGGCTTGTGCCATGGTGGAGAAACCATTTCGCACACACAAAAAAAATTGCAGCATATCCATGGAGTGAATGATGATGACTGGGGCGAAGCACTGGAGGGTTTCATCGCTAAACCGGGAACCATCCGCGAATATCCCCCACTACATCATCAAAGACACGACAAACACGGTATATATACAACAAATTTTATTGTTCGTAAGTGATAGCTATACGTCGTTTCCGTTCTTCTTTCATCATAACGGCTTTATGGTCCATTAAGTGATGGATTGGTGATGGGGCGTAGTGGGATGTTTGCAAGGACGAAGTAGTGGGCAGTTGGCAAAGGTAGAACTATAGGCGGGTCATGTACAAACAAGGGATGAACAAGGGACAGTAAGACCATCTATAGTTCTTTGACGTGCACTTGGACACAAGTACACGACCATCTTGCATTCATATTGGCTACTGCTCAACAGTATTTGCTTTATGGTCGGTGAAGTGGTGGAGTGGTGATGTGGCGTAGTGGGATGTTTGCAAGGACGAAGTAGTGGGCAGTTTGCATAAATGTAACTATAGGTGGTCACGTGCATACAATGGATGAACAGACCCACACCTTTAGGAACTTCGCCCCTAAAATGGAATTTGCATCGGTAGTTTCCTCTCATCCTCGAGGCATTATTAAGGGAGGGGGCGCAAAGACTATGAAAACTAGCCCTCATCCTGTCACCTTTCTCGTTTCCTTGCCTTCTCGTGTTCCTTTTCTATCATGCTCAAATTGAGTTGCGCTGAAGCAATGCGAGAAATTTATCGTCAAGAATGATATGTCACACTCACAACACACGTGCACCCATCATGGCGTGTGATCGCCAGGCGCGAGGAGTTGAAGGGACACTATAGAGAAATAGGAATGTTGGCCTATTAATGAAGTACAATTTCACAATCCCGAAAATGCCACTCTTACCGCGAGACGGTGCTAGGGTAGCTAGAAAACACGTGAAAAGGAAATGTGAGTGGAGGACGCCACTTTGAGATTCCCGCGCCAAACACCGTGACGTAAGAGATTTGGGAGGCGGCTACTGGGTCCTATAAGTAGCTTTTAATCGATAAAAATGAAGTATGGTGTCACCCTTACGTGCAATAGACCATAGCATACGAAGTTTCAGAAAACTTAATCGAGCAAATGTAGCGAAAATAATAAAGTACGTTTTACCAATTCGTGACGCCACGCGAGTGAATTTCACCGCGAAACTTAAAAATGAAACTTCAACTTTGTTTTTTTTTGTTATTATTAAATTTATGATAAGTTTGATCACTTATATGAGAGTTTTAACGTCCCGAAACCACCATATGATTATGAGAGACGCCATAGTGGAGGGCTCGAGAAATTTCGACCACCTGGGGTTCTTTAACGTGCACTCTAATCTGAGCACACGGGCCTACAAGATTTTCGCCTCCGTCGAAGATGCAGCCGCCGCAGCAGGGATTCGATGCTGCGACCTGCGGGTCAGCAGCCGAGTACCTTGGCCACTATACTCCATCGCGGCGGGGGGTAACTTATGATAGGAAAACTCATGACATTAAGTTTCTCAGAGTGCACTTCATTAGTATCGACTAAGTAATTGTTTCTCTTTAGTTAAAAGCAATCAGAGGCGCGAGAAATAGTGAAACGATTATTGTTATGTGACAAAAGACGCCCTAAAGAGTGCAAACTTTTTCGAGAGTGTAGTCAGGCAGGAAGGCGCGCATTTCAGCGCACATGGCGCACTAGAAGACGGGCACATAAAAGAAGTAAAAAAAGCTGTCTTCACCTTCGTAAAGGTACAGCTTGAGCAAGGCGATAAGTCCTACTCCTCCATGATCAACCTCGTCCATTAAAGTCGTTCACATGCTCTTTGTAACGTATTGTGCACCCGCAACAGTAATTGTCATCTCATGGAAGCCGCCGATTAATCTTCATTCAGCAGCCAGCAGAACCAGCTGTAGACATGTAGGATTAACTGAAGCCATACCTATTTAAACCGCGGCTAATTTACGCCGCGATATACGAGCGCACTGATTATGCATCCTTGGCGCTCTCCCTCCTTCTCTCAGTTGAGGTTATTACCGGCAGCGTATTCACGGTGCTTCGACCTTCACACCAACCACCCCGCCATTTACGTCCGCTATCTGCCCGCGCGGGGGACACAACCGCTTCCAAGGCGCGCGCTGCAGCGCGGCGGGACGCCCTCGGGCCACTTCGTCTCTGCCGTCGCCTCCGCAACGAGCAAAAGGCGTCGATTGAGTCACCCTGGGCGTGCCAACGGCGGAGCGTGACTCAATAGCCAAGTCATGACACGCGCGGTGTGTGGCGGCCTCCGGGGCGTTGATTCCGACGGAACCCCAGGTGGTTCACTGCGCGCGCCTGTTCTCGGGGCGCCGATAGCAGGCACGCGCTGCCTTGCCCCCCGTTGCTCACTTGGCGGCTGCGTGAAGATACAATAATGATTGGATAAACTCTCGAAGGATAAAAACGTCATAGGTTCTTTTATGCTACGTGCTCTCGTGATCTTATTTATGCATCGGTCACGTCTTAACGACATCCAACTCAGCTATACGCTTAAGTAACCATATTTTTAGTTACACTTGCCAATGGAACTTGAGAGAAAAACGCCCCGCCGCAGTGGTCTAGTTGTTATGGCACTCGATTGATAATTCGAAGGTCACGGGATTGAATTCTGGCTGAGGCGGGCTGCATTTTCATTGGAGACAGAAATGTTTGAGGCCCGTGTAGTTAGATGAAGTTCACGTTGAAGAACACCATGGGGTCAAATTTTCGGAGCCCTTCACTATGGCGTATTCACCATCATATCGTGGTTTTGTGGTGTTAACATGAGATATTATTATTATTATTATTATTATTATTATTTGAGAGAAAACGGTAATTAGTGAAGTCCTCAAAAGGAAGAGATGACCCGTAACACCTTGAACAATCAGTAGCACGGAATCATACAACTCCGGCGCAAAAGGGGTCTAGAACTGTCTATGATGCCGTTGTCTCTTAAATACCACTCACTTTCTCGGCACGTTTCACATGCAGTCACTCACCCATACGGTGCATACGTTTGTCTGAGTGTCATGGCTACCAGAAGCAGTATATATCTCAGTAACGTCATACAGCGCAACCGGCAGCTGTTTTGTGTCAAATAAAAGCTGTCTATGCAACCACTATCAAGGATCTCTGGCATAAATTCACCAACCAGCTTGTTAGGGCCTCTGAACACTGGACAACACGCTGTCGACAGCGAAAGCCAAGCCCGCGCCGACGCTGCCGTCCCTAAAGGACC
>WOVY01013285.1:0-357750 GCA_013436015.1 Rhipicephalus annulatus | reverse complement strand
TACCTTGTTTCCTGGGAACACGGCCCTAGTGTAGAAGAGATAATCGCGTGTGCAGTTAACAAAGACGAGTTGGGTATCAGATAAAGTCAAGGATCTGAAGAGCCTTATTCAGGAATATCTGGAATGTTTTGGGAAAGGCTCGGAAGGACTCATTGGTACAACATGATATCGAGCTGACTACAGAGGTCCCTTTTAGCTCGAAGGCGTACCGCGTGTCTCCGCGACAGCTGGACTTAATGAAGGCGGAAGTTAAAAGGATGCTTCGCCTTGGCGTGATCAAAGAAGCATATAGTGACTATTGCTCCCCTTTGATGTTGGTCGAGGTGCCGGGGAAAGAACCACGGCCATGCGTCGATTATCGCAGGTTGAATGCGATCACAAAAGACCAGGGTACCCGTTGCCTAACATAGAGGAAAGGGTGGAGCTGGTAAGCCGGGCTACCTTCTCAACCCTAGATTTAGTGAGGGGATATTGCAGGTGCCCTTAACTGAACGAGCAAGTCGGTATGCAGCATTTTGTACCCTTTGGCGTTTATCAGCCCGTCACCATGGCCTTTGGTTTGAAAAACGCACCCTTCTGTTTTTCAAGGTTAATGGATCGGGTGCTAGAAGGACTAGAAGAATTTGCGGTCCATATCTAGACGAACGTGGCCGTATTTTCTAATGATTGGGGTCTCATTTGCAGCACACACGAACGGTGCTTGAAAGAATCAAAGGGGCGGGCCCTGACTATTAAAGCCGAGAAGTGTCAGTTCGGCCAAGCCCGTGTCACGTATTTGGGACACGACATAGGGCAGGGAAAACGGGAACCAATGAAAGCCAAAGTAGCTGCGATAGTCAACTTCCCAAGCCCGTAAACAAAAAGGGAGGTGCGAAACATTTCTAGGAATGACAGGTATTACCACACTACATTCCAAATTATTCGGAGCTCGCCAGCACGCTAACCGACAGCCTGCGAAAACCTGAACCGGAAGTGGTAACTTGGAGCACCGAGAGGGAGGAGGCCTTCCAAAACTTGAAAAAGAAAGCTTCTTCTCGGCCTGTGCTTGTCGCGCCAGACTTTAGCCGAGAATTCATTCTCCAATGCGACGCCAGCAACCGAGGTCTAGTGTCGTCTTGGCCCAACTTAACGAGGGAGGTGAAGAGCATCCGGTGGCTCTATCTCAGTCGGAAGCTGACTCCCCGAGAAGAGGCTTTCAGTGCCTCGGAGAAAGAATGTTTGTCCCATTGTGTGGGCCATTCAAAAACTAGGATGCAATATTCAAGGCCAAAATTCACGGTCGAGACTGACCACTGCCCGCTTCATGGCTGAAGCAAATGTCCAATAAAAACGGGAGGCTGTTGAGATGGAGCCTCATACTACAGGAGTATAACTTCGAGGTCAAATATAGAAAGGGGAACCAGAATAAGAACGCCGATGGACTGAGCCGTGGATTTTAGAGTCGAACACTGATTTTCTTGTTGCTGTTTCTTTTTTACTGATGTGTTTCTATCGCGGCTGAGGTCACGGCATTTAGATTTTTTTTTTTCCAAGGGCTGACCACCACCAAAAAAAAAAGAAAGAAAGAGAAGGGCCATCATGGGGTAAAATATGGCAGTTTGGGCGTCCGGTGGGCGTGTCGCTCGGGCACGCCGACCAGAGTGTTGCTTGTGTTGTGTATCCCTGGAACAGGGTTATTGGTGATGCGAGTGCTGAGGCCCAGAGAGGCCGAGTGTTTTTCACATGTCGTCTCGACGCTTCAGGTGACCCGCAGTTGGCCACCCTCGAGCGAGTCCTTCGGCGGCGGAGGAGTCTGTTTGCGTCCCGCTGCCAGTGACGTCTTCGAGACGAAGCGCGATGTCGCGCCACTCAGTTCCCCTTCGCGAACGCATCGACTGTTGAGGGCTGACCATTGTGTCGCGGGACGGTGCGCTGGCGCCACGGCTGGGCCCTGCGGAATGCGGCGGCGGTTTCGGGGAACGAAAGATTCGTCGCTGCTTCTTGGAGTGGATGGTTCACCCGGAACACTGAGCATAGAGCTGAGGGGAAGTCGGGTTCCGGGTGGACGATTCACCCCTTGATCCCCCCCCTCTTACTGCGGGCCGCCCCTGCCTTTCGTGAAGTGGACTGATGTACCGAGATAGAGGGAGAGGGGCGGCAACGAGAGGGATAAAAATGACGGAGGAGACGGCGGGGCGCGAGGGGGGAACAACGATGACCAGTTAACTTTTCTTTGAATGCAAATAATCCCTTTTTTTCAAGTTTCCTAAATGGACGTCCTGCTTTCATGACCTGCCTGATCTTGGTCATCCCCCCAATCTACCCCGACGACGCTACAACGGCCGCTTCTCAACGCGCGCAACGTGGTGACAGGTCTCCTTTCAAGGTTGACCCTGCAGTTAGCGCCGTTTTCCAGGCGAGGTGGCGAGCGCTAGGTGGAGTCACGAATAGACCTGCTTACGACTACACCACGCGAAGAAACTTCCATACACGTCTCGTGGTAGAAGAGTGGTTGTTAAATCTCTTCTTCTCACGAAAGCATTATCAACACTCCGTCTTTAACATTTCTGAAGCTTTAATGCCCCAAAATTAGGATATGAGAGACGCCATAGTGACAATACTGATTGTTCCCAGTTGGTACTTGCTTGAGACGTCGTAGTGGAGGGCTCCGTAAGTTTTCTACCACCTGGTGTTCTTTAAAGTGTGCCTAAATAGCATTTTCATTTCCACCGAAAATTTCGGCCCGCCGCAGCCGACATACGATTCCATGATCATCGGGCGAGCGGCAGAGTAGCATAACCACTAGACCATTGTGGTCATTCCCTCTATTTGCCACGCCCATGTGCGAGAAAAGTGGGGGGGGGGGGGGACTTGAAGGGAAAGCAACTTTTCAAAGAAACATAAACGGCAAGCTTGTCACCAGCCTTTGACAAAACGCTTACAGGAGTCCTAACCTCAGCCGAGTTTGATAGCATCGCAGCAGATGTTTCCGATGTAAGCGTAAAGCTGATCGCGTGGTTCATTTTACGGGTGTGTGCCTCAGGAATCGGACACATCTCGCTACTCATCACTCGTCCGCTAAAAATGAAGAAAACTATTGTTGCGAGCGGGAACTTGCTGAAACTTACATATATAGGAGACAACAAGGGGAAGAATAAAATTGCGGGGCCTGAAGGGGGCATGCAGTAGTATTAAACAGAATAACAAAAAAACGTCCTTTTGTTAGCATTGAAAGCAGTTATATTGTCTCGTTTCTGTGATATTTGCGCTTTCATAATGGCCAATAAGCTTCCTCGTTCTTCCGTTGAAGAAGCCGCCCGACGTGGGCCCTTCAGCGACAACCATGGCGCGGGAACGGGCAACGCAAGGCAATGGCCCAGTATGGCAGGTGGCGAATGCATGGGCTGATTGATGCTCAGACAACTCTGTTAATGCCTTCCAGAAAACATAACTAATGACGTTGCCATTGGCGTGCATCATAAACTATAAGGCTTCTTCTGAAACATGTGCGTAAGAGCGGTATGGTCCTGGTGCAATGAAGCTGTACTATATATTACACCACCTCAAAGATTGTGTTTAATAAAGATGGGTGATACAACATATCTGAAAAACGTGCCAACATACAAGTGCGATAACCTGACGAAGCGGAAGCCTCCAGCTTCGCTTTTTCATGAGTATCGCGAAGCGGAGCTGGTTGAATTTTTCTTGTTTTTTTTTTCCTTCAGGCTTCCTCAGTTTGATTGATTTGATTTGATATGTTGGGTTTAACGTCCCAAAACCACTCTATGATTATGAGAGACGCCGTAGTGGAGGGCTCCGGAAATTTAGACCACCTGGGGTTCTTTAACGTGCAGCCAAATCTGAGCACACGGGCCTACAACATTTCCGCCTCCATTGGAAATGCAGCCGCTGCAGCCGGGATTCGAACCCGCGCCCTGCGGGTCAGCAGCCGAGTACCTTAGCCACTAGACCACCGCGGCGGGGCAATTCCTCAGTTTGGATCTTGGTTTGGGGATAGGTCACCGACTACGGGAAATGCCCCTCAAGCGGATTTATATCTCAAGAACATGTTGTCTCGATAAACAAACGAAATGCCCGCTTCAGCTATGATTGGCTGAAAAGAGTCTCGAATCACGTAGCGACATACCTGTTTGGTTTTAGAAAGCCAAAATGCTCCTGAAAATAAGAAAGTATCCCCGATACTTTCTGAGTCAATGAATGCTTTCGCGCACAGCTCTTCGCCAAGCAAAAAAAAAAAAAATGTGTATAGCTTCTTGAATGTGTACAAATTGATGCATTTTGACCTGCCTCGGTGCCGCGGAAAGAACTTATATGCAATATCAATCTGTCAGTACTACAAGTTCAGTCATCTATACTCCTTCAGAAAACAACTTCCGGCGGAAAAATTTGTAATTGACCCCAACTCCACACTAAGGTGTAGTGTACCTAATGGTGTCTGATACCATTTGAGAATTACGTCATTTCTTCTTTCACAGGGTAATCGCAACTAATGCTTTTCGACAATAATGGCGAGCAAGAACCTCTGCTTCTGTATTCCAAGATCTTTTTAGTTCCCACCTTTGCCCTGGAAGGCTGTGGACCAATAGCAGGCCCTCATGAGAAGCACGTCATCACTTCATTTTCGTTCTTGATTCTATTACGAAGCTCGTTTTTTTCGCACTCGACCACCAGGCTATAGAGTACTTTTTCATGCCGTGGACTCGACCAGCCGAAGGGGGGGGGGGGTGGCAAAACTTTCCCCCACTTCGCCCTATATAATGGAGTGATTCTACGAACGTCTATGCTTTTGCGCTATATGCTTTGCGCGTCAAACAAGTGTCATCCAGAGGATGATAATAAATCTTGAAGGAGACAGAGAGGAATAAAAGGGGGACGGGCATGTCGTCCTTTTCAAAGTCCCTAGAAATCGCTAAATTTCTCCCCCTCCCCTCTCCCGGCAAAATAAAACACACGCTTGACCGTAAATACAGCGCGCGGTCCGTAAAAATCAACTCTGAAATCTAAAACCCTTCTAATTACAGGAACGAAGAAAGTGGTTCATTCCGATTTTTTTTTTGTTTCAAAAGTCATGGGTTTCTTCTGGCATGCCATTAATCGTTCTTATGCTGAGTTTTACAGTGCGAAGTAATTTATTTTTATTCCCGATGATATACCGTTACTTACGTATGTGTGTATGCCAACAATTTGTTGGTCACCATTGACAATGAACTATGAACACCATTGCTCGAATGTCATATACAAAAAAGGGGAACATAAAAATGCATTGGTCTACATAAGAATGCTTTACAAGAAACTTTCCAGAGGCAAATCTTTGGAGGCTATTTCTAGGATGTAAGCTGTACGTTTACGTGCTATTGCAAAAAAAAAAAAACACGAACGATAAATCATCGTATTTTCATTTGATGGTTTAACCCGGATCGCATATTGCCGAGAAATTTGCCAGAGCCTACCGATGAGAGTCACTGGGAAACAAATGTCGCCATGCAATGTATGTGTGTTATACTATATTTGGTTGCTGAGTGCTTTGGCCTGACGCGGAGCCAACGGCCGCGCTCGTTTTCTATTGCTATTATATCAAAGCATGTGCTATTCATTTTTATATATTTCAAATCAAAGCTTGTATTTAGGAAACGAAATGGCCGTTCTGATAAGATGTGTGTCCTAGCTTTTGCTCCTTTATTTTTGCTCTTACGCCACTGATTTCTTCAAGCTTTTATCCCTTATGTTTGTGCTGGAGGCCCGTAAAATGCGATGCTTGTAGACTCTCCGTTTCAGAGGCAGCGGTAAGCTTGCCGGTCATGAGTTTGGATTGTCTACAGTATGCTAACCATATCATCCATATTCGTGGATTGATTCCCTTTAGATTGGCTGATTCCTTTGTTACGGATTATGGGGCCAGGTTTCTAGTTGTGCACTCTAGTTCTCTCGCCAGGCCACCGAACACTGTTTGTCTTCTGTACATTTGTAAGTCGCAGACTATAATCGCAGTGACATATGCATGCTTGTGCACTGTTGGCCAGAATTTTGTTGTTGTTGTTAAATTCCGGCACAACATGTATATTTTGACTTGATTCGGGCTTTGCATCTGGTTTGGGCACGGTCCGTTCAAAAACACAGTACATAGCCCTCGCGCCTGGGCCCGAAAAGAGAAGACCCGCGGGCCAGGCCGGGCTCAGGCTTTCGGGCTACCGGGAGCCCGTGCACACCTCTAGTTCTTTCACCCCTCTTTGCTAAAATCACACTCCTGTTGATACGTTTTTTTTTACAGGAACCCATAAATAAACGTATTATGCAAAATAATATTAAGCATAGATTTTAAAAAAAGAAAGCAAATATATATATATACGGGTACTCAGTCGCCAATTCACTTTTTATTGAGCAGCATTGAAGTAGCTTGTCAATTCGTGCCGCACTTTCTTCTTTTTATCATTGGATGCACCAGTCACGCCGAAACGATCCCTTCGTTGCAAAATCGACGCTGTTGCAGCGTCAGTGGCTTAGGTCATGGCTTGTTAGAACGCGGCTTCAGCTATAGTGTACTGAATACTAAGAGTAAGATTTCTAAATATATCAGTCAAGATCCACTTTCGCGGTCGTATTATGCAATTTTGGGCAAAAATGTCTTCGATTGCATCACTTGACTATGCGTGAGGGACGTACATACGTACGTTGGCGGGGAATAGAAAAAAAAAAAACAGACTTGAAAACGTATATTTACGCAGTCGCATGAGCGGGAATTCCATGTATTCTGTTTAATTTTTATTGAAGCGGAGTATATATAGCCCAGAGGAGACTACGCATGGACTACCCAGCTGCGTTGTTGATTCAAGCCACTATTTCTCGAGATCTGCTCAAGATCATTCATTCTGTGGACTTTTGTATCGTTTGGGCGGAGTAAAATATATGAAAATACTCCTTGCTGTATGTGCACTGAGGTGCATTTCTGACATAATCGAAAAAAATACAAAGAAAACCACTACTTATCCCAACTTGCTTTTTGCCGCAATCAGTCGTTAACTGCTCGATAGGGAGTTTTCGAATGGTCCAAATGAATAAATGAAATAGCGTCAAGGCCACTGCGCATTCGCGATACTTGAACTGCGTTTGGTGTTTGAGTTGGGTACGCTATTTCTCGAATTTAGCGGGAGACCGAAAGCCTGCCCCAAAAGCTTTGGATCAGAAAAACGTAACGACATCAACTGAATTAAGGGGCAGCTCTCGACCAAGACTAGAATGACATGAATAAGGGGAGTGTCCAGAGCGCCGCAGACCCTATTAAAAAACTCACCGCTCCTGCTTGACCCAAAGCGTCCATACGCAAGGGGCTTTGAGGCCCTGTAATTTTGGACCACGATTCAAAAACTGTGTGTTGAATTGTGGTGAAATATGTGTGTTGAATTGGAACGTTGAGGTGGCAGTTGCCAGCTTGCTCTCTCCCTTTCCTCTTTGTCCTTGTGTATCAGTGTATGCAAATCAAATAAATAAATATGAATAAAAAAGTACGTGATATGACGTGCATTTCACAACCTAAGTGCTGCTAATAGTTTAGGTATATGTTTAGTAAGTGAGCTTATTGTGCAGCATGAAATAAAGAAAAAAAGAGAGAGATAGAGAGAGAGGTGTGGGAAGGCAGGTGGTTAAATTGTATTTTGCACAGACCCAGGGGCTAGGAATGATATGTGCGAATTAGCGCTACTACGTGCACCAGCACATACCACCGATGTGTCGCCTAAAATCCTGCAAGTGCGTCACTACTACTACCCAGCAAATTCGCTTATGCAAGAGAAGGTGTCACGAAATATGAGACAAAGCGCATTTCCTAAACTCATTAACACCACCGAAAGGCCAACACACAATCTGGGCACGAACCGAGCTGCTTTGCAGTTTCTTTGTAGTGGGATATGCGCGGCCACAGTAGCCAAGCGTGGGGCGCAGGCCCAGCGCATGCGGCGGCCGATGCCGCACGCGCATGCCCCCATCCCATGCTGCATCTCTCCGAACGACGAGAGCGGTTGCCCTTCTCCTCCAGCGATCGGGTCGAGGGTATGCATTCCTGCAGCGGAGCAACCATCGTAGACATGGCGTCTGTCGGCGATTGAATGACGGCGGAACTGCTCGTTGGGTCGCGTTGACTTCATTCCGGCCGCCCTGCACGATGAAGATGTAGTTGGCCAAGATCCGCCAGGACTGGGCGGAGTCGTCACCCCCGCAACCGACGTCGGGCTATGGGCGCGCAGCATGGCAAGGAAAACCGTGGAAGCGCGTCATCCGTTGGAAGCAGTAGTCACGGGAACAAGCTGACAAAACATGGCCAGAAACAAAAGGCGAAGGACATCAGGCTTTCCTCTGTGTCGGCGAACATATTCACTGAGCACAGCGGTACGTGTTTTGTTCCCCGATCAGGTTTATGCATGAACGAGTTAGGTTCTTTTCGTGGATGAAGCTTAGGCCTAGCTGTTTGACGGATAGATGTTTTTCCGTCATCTCGGTCCGTTCGTATTGAAGCATTTGCATTTTGTGTTGCTTCTTGGACTGATGTATACATGAAGTCTGCTCAAACATTACGTGACCTCACTGTCTGTGGATTAATATGAGAGTCAGTCGCGATCGCATTTCATCGCATTTCCTTTTGACAACAAGTAGGGCTCAACTTGTTATCGAGCACGTCCCGGCATGTCGTGATGTCGCCGGTTAATACTCGTAAGACTGTTATGGGGCTGGTTTCCATCTTCACCAATTAACGTGTGCTGCTACAGTGTTAACTGGGTCAGCAGAAGGCGTATTTGGTCTATATAACGACTTTGCCTTGGAACACTCGCATTAATCGCAAGTTAGCTCACTTCACTTGCTTCGCAGAAGAAAAAAAATATCCGATAAAAATAAAGACCTTTGTGCCTATAACATTTATGAGCCGCCAAGAAATAACATTAACAAAGCAACATCACATGCTTCCTCGACTGCGCCAGACCCGCGGAAGCCGACGTGAGCAAAGTGATATGACCTCCACATAATGGTGTTTCTATGGTGCGCTGTTGTAGCCTCCTCCAAGGACTGTTGCAAAGAGTGACAAGAAATCATGGCAATAGACGCGCGCGACAAGTGCTGGCGTTTTGTCGGAGCATAATTAGATCAATGCACTGTATTCTATCTGCGGTACTCCTTAGCCTATGTGTAAATAGATCGTTTGTGAATAGCGCTGAAGCAGCCATATTTCACTACCCATCACGGTGTAGTGCTACCTACTATCGTGAGTTATGGTGAAATTCCTTTTGCCCTATTAAAAAAAAAGAAACGATTCAAAATTTTATCAGCATACTTATATTTAAAAGAACAGTCATTATGATAACAGCCAGCAGGCTTAAACAATAGCATGGCCAGTGGCAGTTAAAGTGAACATGAGGACTGAATGTCAGCTTGGTTTATCCTTGCACCGGAAGTTGTCTTTCATGGGGGCCTCGGTTGTACATAACGCACAGATACATTGGCAGATTTTTTTTAGGGACATTGGAATAGTATAGTAGGTTCCAAGCCAGATATGTGCTTGTGGGCTCTTTGCATGTGCACATGTAAATGAAGTCTGACCCTCATATGCAGACATGCAATGCCCACACTGCACATTTGTTTATGTTAGGGGGCTTAGGAAGTTTTGTATTGAGCAGCCGATTCGATTTGTAGGGATCTAAATTTAGAGGCTGCTCAACAATTCGCCGGGGAAGGGGTGGCTGACCTACCTATTCCTGTCATCTCACTTGTGATGCTGTTGATCGACCTTTTGGCCCTTGTCACTTCTCCTCGGACTTTGTATACTTGCGTTCAGTTTGTTTATCGATTACATATTGCACATCTCTAAATGGCAATGAAGAGGACTAAATATATTTGAATGCTTTCTTATGATCATCGCCTTTTGCACCGTCGGATACCACAACACGCAAATCCTATATAAATCAGAGCCTTTAGCATCTTATAAGTGTATATGCACCCTTTAGGTGCCTGTGTAACATATAAATGCTGCCAGTGAAGCCACCATGTAACTCCCTAGGTACTGATCTGATAACCCTTGAATTGAGAAGCTTTGGAAGCCGTTTAAAAAGGTTTTTGCTATGTGAAATTTGTGAAGGACGTCTTACAGTCTGAGGACTGTGGAACCTCCTGTACGCTTTACTGTTCCAAAGTTTTACCAACGTAGCGGCTTGCCGCCACGTTGCTAAAACTTTAGTTCGTGCCAACAGTATTTTCAAAAGGTCCACCATCTAAATTTAGTCATCGCGGTTACAGTCAGTTGAAACATTGATGCACCTTCACTAAAATTACCACGTATCTTGCATCGGCGGGGCCAAGACGCTTTCTCATGACTGCTGGTACACCGTCTTGAGAATATGCTTCATATAAAAGCATTACGAGACAAACCCAACCTAATCAGTTGCTCTCCTTATCATTTTATGTATTCTGACTATCCACTTTGCTATATCACTTTCTTGTTTCACGAAATTTTATATCTGCCAACACGTTTTACAGTTTGCAAAACTATGTTACCCTACACAGTAATACCTACTATGCATGCACTGTTTCTGATCAAAGGCTGCATTTCCAAATTTCTTGGTTGCCAATATCATGCACATAATGCATCCTGAAGGCCTGTTTGCCAATAATTTCGAAAAACGAAATTTCAATGCTGTTTACACATTCACCCTGGCAATTTACTAGACGAGTCCCATATATATTTCACTAACTACACAAGTTCATAAATTCCATGTTTGGTGCTGAAGATACAAAAGTGGATTCCTCGGAAGGTATTGCCGGTACCTGTGCGAGCTTTCCCACTGCAAGATGCAGGATTAAGAAGCAAGTTCACAATTTAAATGAGTTTATTTTACTCAGCATACACTGAAACACCTGCATTTGACAGGCACATTCCAGTTAACATATCCAACATTGAATGTGCAGTCATTATCAGTGATGGAATAGACATTCTGATTTTTGTGGCAGGAAAAAGACTGTTCTGAAGTGGAATTTGGTGTGAGGGGGGCAGATGGCAAAATATTTTATGCAACACTCCTCGAGTTTAAAGCATCCTTTAAAGGGGTGGCGACAATAAACTTTTAACAAGCCTGTCGTGGGTTTTCTCTATATGCAAGGACACTCCACACGAAGGGTTGGACGCAACAAACGTTCAAAATATAGTTTAATTCACTTTCAAAGTGTACCCAAATGCTCATTCTCCTAATCACCCATCACTAGCGCGGCCGACACTTGTTGCCCTTCCTAGAAAGTCGCCCGCTGGACTTGCAGTAACGAACGCAGCAGTATACCATCGCAGAAAATGGTATTATACTACTGCTATCCTTTGAAGATGTTGCCGACTATGTATAGCAACTGATTACACGCAACAGCTTCACAAAAGAGCACCTATCGCACGTAGCAAACTTCAGACTCTGTGTTGGCGGCGACTGGGAGCGTACGGAGAATGAAGTGGCCGCTAACACGATGGGGGTTAGTGGTGGCGCCACGGTGTGCTGTTGCCGTTTCGAGAACCAAAAAAAAACTAAACAAGCAAAAGCAAATCTGGCGACAGGGGGAACGATGCCATGAGCAGGTCGGAAGTTTCTATAGCAGGTCATGGTGTTTTCTTAGTGTGCTAAAAATTGGCGGTTGAATGCCTTGCTTTTGTTGAACAGTCTTTAAAAGCATTATTAGTGGAGGAATAATAAACCCCTATATATATATATATATATATATATATATATATATATATATATATATACACACACTTCAGGGCTCGTTTTCCCATGTTTTGACTCAATAATAATGAGATCTAACAGACAATAATGCCAAGGAAAGTATAGGGGAAGTTATTAGACCGAATAGTAATGTAAATGTGAAGAAAGAAAAGTGGTTGAAAAGATAACTAGCCGTGGACAGGAACCGAACTTGCGACCTTCGAATAACGCGTTGAATGCTCTACCACTGAGCTACTACCGCGGCTGTCCTTCCAGCCACTTTGTTGGGTATATATGTGGATTCAAACGTGGGAGTGTCAGTCAGTGCCCTCAGTAGCAATGGGGGCGAGTGTGGCACACTCTTTATGAGCCTGTGTGGCGCCACGTAGCACATATTACAAGCTGGCAGCTGACCAATAGTCCCTCGTGTACAACCTAAGGCACCAAGTCTGCCAGTACGAGACCCTCGTTAATGAGTAAGAAATGTATAGGGAGCTTGCATGAACGGCGGCGGCGCTATGCACTCTGGGTAGGCAGTCATTTTTTTGTCAGAGGCGGCCAGGAAGTGCAGCAGCGCAGTCGTGTTTGCGAGCGTTGGCGTAGCTTGCAAGCGTGGTCGAGTGCGAGCGCGACGCAAATTTAGCAGTAAGAAGAGTCGAGCACGATGTCAGCCTCCCCGGAAGACTACACCGCAGCGCTGTGCCAGAAAGACCTCGAGTGGTACGAAGAAGAGACGAGAATTCGCTCCGAGTGGACCCATTCACGCTTCGTGCGGGCGACTGTGTTATGACGTGGACTTGTGGCCACGCGTCGACAGCTCCGATATTCATGAATTACTCGTTCCGAGGACGAGTTCGAAAACCCGGGAGCAGATGAAGTCCAGAAAGGCCCTCGAGGGTCACAACTTTTTCAAGAGTGGCTGGTTGTAGGAGCCGCGGGTGAATAAATTCGCCGCCGACACCATGATCGTCGTGACTCAAGTAAGAGGTATTAAATTACTTGATTTTGCCATAGATGCTAATGTTTGTTTCTGTTCCGAATCAATTCTCAGTGTGTTCACAAGGCCCCCGTCAACGTCTTATTCATGGGCAAGAGTGATGGCGAGATCCTTGCCGCGCACTGCGCATGCATGGCCGGGAACAGCGAAGCCTGCTCGCATCCCACTGCGTTGTTATTCTACGTGGAGTACGACGCACGTGCATGAGAAGAGCGTTCTCAATTTTTTTTAACATGTCTTACTTGAGGGACGACGGCCACAGTGTCGGCGGCGACTTTCTTCGCTCATAGCTCCTGCACTCGGCCACTATTCAAAAAGTCGTGGCCCTGGAGGGCCTTTCTGGACTTCATCTGCTCCCGGGTTTTCAAACTCATTCTCGGAACGAGAAATTCATGAATATCGGAGGTTTCGATGCGTGGCCACAACTCCACGTCACTTACACAGTCGCCCGCACGAAGCGTAAAAGGGTCCACTCGGAGCAAATTCTCGTGTTTTCTTCGTACTACTCGAAATCTTTCTGGCACTGCGGTGTAATTTTCCAGGGAGGCTGACATGGTGCTTGACACTTCCTGGAGTTAAATTTGCGTCGCGCTCGCACTCGACCACGCTTTCAAGCTACGCCAGCGCTTGGAAACACGACTGCGCTGCTGCACTTCCCGGCCGCTTCTGACAAAAATATGGCTGCCTACCCAAAGTGCATAGCATCGGCGCAGTTCATGCAAGCTCCCTATATTTAAGGGCTCGTTTTTCAGTGTTTTCACACAATAATAATGAGATCTAACAGACAGTAATGCCAAGGAAAGTATAGGGGAAGTTTATTAGAGCGAATTGTAATGTAAATGTGAAGAAAAGTGGGTGAAAAAAAACTTTCCGTGGGTAGGAACCGAACCCGCGAACTTCGAATAACTTCCTCAAATATATATATATATATATATATATATATATATATATATATATATATATATATATATATATATATATATATTGTGAAACACGGGAAAATCAATCCTTTAAGTTCACGCTTCTTCTCTTAATATATATATATATATATATATATATATATATATATATATATATTAACGAAAGAATTGTCAGTCGGCGCCACCAGTAGCCATGGTGGCGAGTGTAGCACACTCTTTTCCTGTTTGGCAACACGTAACACGTTAACTTATACTGCAGCCCTTATATATATATATATTTAATATAAGGGTAAAAACAGACATTATAGCCAATTGACTTACATTGCATGGAACCATCGCCATCATATTGTGGTGGTCTATAGAAACTGCATAATACATCTTGGGTTTCATTGTGCTGTTTATAGAAAGGTGCTGGTGTTGTGATAGATACCTACTTGTTATTGTGGTTAATGCTTGGTGAAGTGGGGAAGTCACAGGGTGCTTTTGCACAATATGAAGGTGGCTTAGTTTCCTGTCAAAAATCACAAAGCACACAATTACAGATACCTGGCTAGCCTTCCTGTCTTCCCTTTTCTGTTGGATGCCTGGTTTTTCTTTATGCATTGGAAAAACATTACTTTCACAGGAGTTGGGTACGAAGATGCTCGGGTACTCTGCTTCTGGCGCATATTATGAAACACATTTAATCAGAGTTCATGAAGATCCCCTCATTAATATTCTTCTCACACGGCATTTGTAATTTTATTCGAAGGAAGTGTGATTAGGTATAAATGCCATTTTTGTTGCTGCTGTACGGGCATAGTGAATGACATTTACTGCTAGTGGAATTTAACTTATGCACCTGCTATACGTGTAATCTCAGTGACGGCTTCTTCGCATAAAATTGCAAAGTTGATAGCTTAAAGCAAAATATAATTACTTTTAATGTTTTTAATAATGGCTGTTATTATCATTTTGGTACTGTGTAAATGTATAGCATGATAGTTTACAAAATTTGTGAAGCTATATTCTTTTTCCCAGACTCCGGCGTGACAACACTACCTCGTGGTTGGCCACATTTACAAACACTCACCTGTTTTTCTTTCTTCTCAATTCCTCATGTTGTTAGGTCAAGTACTGCTGGAGTAGCTTGCTTAAAATTTTGCCTGCGATATGTGTCTGCTGGCCATAAAGCGAACTTTGCACTTTCATCAGTGGCGAATAATAATAATCAAAAAGTGCACTGGAGTGATGGCAAACATTGTCATTTGCAAATGACATTTAATATGAACATAATTTACTATGAGGGACATTACATGTACGATGTGACAGGGGTATAATAATATTGAATATGTCGCTGTGGCACAACAAATCCAAAAGACTACTCCTAACAAAGGTATAGTTGCCATAAGGACAGCCCTGGGGAGGTTGCATCATAGCTCACGTATGAGCAATTTAGTTAACAAAAGGGAAGCGGGTTACAATTGCCTTGTATGTAAGTGTTGCGCTATCTTCGCTTGCTCAGCATTGTTTTGTAATCCTCTCTGATTAACGTTGGCTGCAGTTGCATGTTGGGAATTAATGCTTTAAAGTGAGACACACTTTGGCATACCTCAATCATATTGTAGTTTTTGCATACAAAACCTAATAAATTATAAAGCAATTTCTGGAATCATTACGGGGTTTCAGTGTAGTGTAGGGTAGGACTGTAAAACATGTAAAACAATAAATAGAAGGATATGCAGTATGCATATTGGTTGTAAGACCAACTTTACATGTTGTGGGTCTTCAAAATTTGTGGAATTCAAAATGAAGCACTAATTCATTGCAAGACTACTGGGTGTATACATTCGCAACACAGAAAAAATGCACAGTCCATGTATATGATGATACACAAAGGTGGTAAAGAAGTGTAGGGAAAGGAATGAACCACTTCATTATGTATATATTGCTGTATAACCTTATGTCGTACCCTGTCACACAGGCACATGCATACTCCTTTCAACTCCTTGTCTTTATATCTAGAGAGATGTGTTCCATGTTGCACAGTTTAACTTACGCTAAGGATGTTTAATGGAGCTTTCTGCTGGGGGAGTTAGGTGATCTTGCTGGCAAGGGAGGAGTCTCATAGCTACGAGGCTACTCCATTTGTCAGTGGCTAAAGGGTCTCTGCCTCGAAAACAAAGCAGTTGTAATTTTATTTCAGTTGATAAACCAATTAGGGTTTGGACTAGAACAACAAATTATGGCAACTTTTGTGATCGGAAGTGACATCTCATTACGTGGGAGCGACAACATTGGGCAGGCATTTTAATTGGTTTGATGCGACTAGTTACATGTAACGTTCATATGGTCTCAGGTATGCACTAAAAACTATAGCTATTTATACTTACCATGCCGAATGCCAAAGAATATGTGTTTTGAAATATGAAGTTTTAAAAAATTGCATAATAATGCTAGGTGCACTCCGCAGTGGTTACCACTAGGTGAGACTTCCAGTATGTCTTTACAAGAGGCGTGCGGTCATTGGAACCTACTATTGATGTAAGTTGTGGAACATACCATTTACATCAGTTACAGATCGAAATCTGAAAGAGAACAAGCTTCCTCATTGCCTGCTGGGATTTTGAAGTTTTTAAGACTAATAACTTTTGTTCCCATGGACCAGTTCTGATAAGCTTTTTTACTTTCATCTCGGTATTCTGCACTACAGACAATCCAGAACTGTAGAACAGAGAGGAAAAAAAATGTTGCAGTACCTCTAGAAGTGTAATTTCAGGCAGAGTACTGATGTGTGAGTAAGCTGTACTTACGAGAGATACTGCAAATGCAGGTAAACACAAGGAATTTTAGTACCAATAAGTGTTATTTCATTGTATAATCAATTCATAGTGTGCATTTTAAAAAAGCTCTTTACATGCACGAGTGCACATACTCTATCTACACCATGCTTTTCAGAAAGCCATAGTGTCGCCATTTTGAATAAGCATCTGTGTGCATTGCTGTTTTTACATCTGTGCATCTCGCTGTGTTATCATTGTATTGCTACTTATTTTGATCCAACATTATCAGAAACCATAGCACTGTGCAACAGAGTTGCTTCGTCGTCCTTGCCGATCGCCGGTAGCAAGTACAAACAGCTTAACTCTGAGATCTATACTCATACAATATTGAAAAGACAGCATAATTGAGGCGATAGCACAATTTCAAAGAAATTGATGACAACGTGCTCTGCGTGTCCCTTTGCTCAGTCAATGCGTGTGGTTAAGTGAACCTGCACATTCTGTAAAAAAGTGCAGTGTTGACACTAATGCTGTCAGCATTACTGTCGACTTGCTAAGTTGTATGTTTCAAGAACACGAACCATTACAAATTTTCATTTTAATGAATTATTATATATTTAATGCGAAAAGGTGCTGATGTAGAATGTTTTTAGCATGATCACATGGATACAAAATTTCGCATGCAGACAGGGGGCACTGCAGCACATAAACTCCTTACAGCTTCCCTTCAGAACTAATAAGAGGGCTGTGTGACATGGTCCTAACTTTATTGCTTTAGAACTCCTTTTTAGAGTTCTAAGGGATTTGGTAATGTCCATTGGATAGGCATAAGGACCACACATGTTTTCAAGATTTTCACTAAGTGAGGCCCTTACATGAGACTGAACCTTTGTCGAAAAAAAATTTTTTTTTTTGGTCTATGGGTGTGGAATTCACTGCGATCCTCTATGCCTGCCCACCACCAAAACAGCAGACGTAGTTTTTATTTTAACATTATTCATTAATTTCTGAACGTTGCACACTTGGCCAGTCGGCTTTACTTTCACTGACTCTGGTCTACTCACATTCGGTTCACGAGCACATTCATAAACCACGTCATTTTTGGTGCCCATCAGTGATGTAGGAGATTCCTGGTATTTTTCTTAATTATTTGACAACACCTCATGCCATGCACCAAAAACCCACAATGAAATGAAACTTCACTAATGTGTATGTGCATCATCAGGGCACCAAATGCAGTTGCTCCTCTTTCAAAAATTTGGCTTCCTAGTTTCATATGGCACAGGTTATATGGGGCATTGGTATCACAAGTGTATTGCCATATTGATATTGATGGTTATGCAATTGATATGTAATGGAGTTAATTGACATGTTCAGTTAAACTGTAATCTTCTCAGTAACAGGTATTCATGACAAATTATTGCAACTGATAAATTATATTTTGTAACTATGGTAGGCACCTGCAACTTGTGTCTTGTTATTCATCAAGCAGTGCTTCATGCTTGAAATTGCTGTATTTCAAAACCCGTGTTTCAATGTTATAGCATTAATTGCCTTATTCATAGAAAATGTTAAGTCGGTGGTTTTGTTTGTAGGTAGAAAATCCCAATAGGTGCTATGAATAAAAAGTAAGGTTCAAGCTGAGACAGAATTTATGCATGGGAGTGAGTTATTCTACCACAGATCCGTGTTGGTGTTTCAAACTGCTTCTGAGAAAGGCCCTACACAGGCGTTCTGTTGGCCAAGGAGGGACTGTAACAGATGTGATATTGGGGGGTAGAAGCATAAAGTCGTACCAGGCATGACACCCGTCAATTGAATTCATAGGAATGCACGCGCTGCTTCGAATATTCTTGTTTCTTCAGCTTTGAACTGGACCCATGGCTTGTCCCTTGTGACAAAAAAAGTCTCCTACATGGTAGCAGTAAAAAAATGTTAAGGCGACACCCATTTGCTGGGTTTTGTGATGGTTGGTATGTATCATGGGAACCCACCTTGCACAGAGATTGTGGTACTGGAGTCTCTAGACAATCACAATGGCATAATGAGCTGACCGTGAAATTTTGGGAGTAGACAATTTTCTTGAATTGCTAATCCAGTCACTGAACATGATCATCATTCGACGCTCACTTCCGTCCCCACCGCATGCATTATGAATGTATGCTCTCCTTCAAAGTTCCTGCACCATATCTGTACTTTTCTGTCACTCATAAAATTTGTACTTAGGGCTGAGCAGAGATATGTTACATTTGTATAGAGATACGACCCAAGATACCAAGACAAAGTTTTTAAGACACAGATACAATATAATAGCACTATAAGTGAATTAAATACAATACTTGCTATTTGTATACTAAGGTACCTTGATATGTTAATTGATTCTTCAGTATAGTTTCGTCATTAGGGCTACAGCTTGCTTGCAAACTTGCTTTCAAAAACGGGAGTAGAGAGGCAATGGATTTCATGTGTGCATATGTTCATTTGTTCTCATTGTCTTTAGTGCTATACACAGCCACCAAGTAGTCTCTTTTATCACTCTCTCAAACCTCTCTCCCACAGGTAGGCCTCCTTAATTTAAATTCTCTTCTACTAATTTCACAATTTCTTCAGTGTGCCATGAGCGCAGCATATATGGAAATTCCAATGAATTAAACGCAGGTACGCTGGGCAATCTGAAATTTTCGCCTGGCATGTTTACAAATGGCACTGTGCACTCTTGTGGGATTCTGGTCATATATTTGGTTATATTTTATAGAGTGTTTGCTTATAACTTTATATCTCTGTAATCCATCCTGAATAGGTTGAATGGTCTGTGAAATTAATGTGCTTATAAATAAATGATACAGTGGAAGGAAAAATGAGCAGCATATATAAAGAGCATTCCCATATTATTGTGATGATGGTAGTTGTATATTGCTTTTGCAGCAGTGCCTCAGTGCGAGTGAAATTTCAGGTAGCTGTATGTTCATTAAAACTAGAATTTGGGCTAGTTGGCTCTGCACAGACCTTGAAGCACAATACAGTTTTGACAATAGATGACCAGAAAAATCAGTAACAGCTTGATGGGTCCAGTTTGTTTATATTTAACGTAGCAGGTGAAACGGAGTGATTTGTACAAGGATAGCACATGAACAAAGATCACAGGACAAGTGCTTGTGCCGTGGTCTTTGTTCTATTGTTGGCTGTCTTGAGATAGCACTAATGTAAACCAAGAAAGAAACAGCATCCCAGTGTATGTTCCTTTTGTTTTCATTCTTTGTCAAAAATAATGTTGTGCTCGTTTCGTGGTTGAAGGCTGAAGTTCACAGTGGACTAGTACACAACACACTGATGCTGCTTTGTATCCTGCAGACACAAAAAAAGTTTATATTTATTTGTTTACTTAATTAACTTGATCTAGTGAAGTGATGACCATGCTCAATTTATTTCGTTACTTTAAGAAGTTAGTAAAATTAAGTTTCAACTGTGTAGCCTCAGGCTCTGAAAAGCGGGCCTTGTAAGTGGCAGCAGACAGACGTGCAACCGCTTAAAGTGTTCTACCTGTCCAAGATGTCCAGCTACCCTTTGCCAACTATCATTATCTACTTGCGTGTGTATGGTAGAAACTTCCAAAAACATTAATTAAAATATATGTGGGAGATGATGAAAATGACCAGCATTTGGCATTGAGGCCACCCCTCTGACACAGTGGCCACAATGCTTGGCTGCTGACCTGAAATACTTGGATTCGATCTTCGACCTCGACAGTGATGCTGCAATGGAGGCGAAATCCCATGCATTTAGGCTTTGGTGCACAGAACCAATAGTGGTCAAAATTTATTCACTATGCTATGACTCATAATTTGTTTTGTGGCTTTGGCTCATAAAACGGCAGTATTTATTTTTATTTGGCATCCGTCTCATTTTTATGAGTGGGACATATTACAAAAAGAACGTTGGAAACTTGTGAGTATTATCAGCTAAATAACGGCAAAGCAGTGCAACACATCGGAGTGCTTAAACAGGTATATATATATATATATATCATTACAAGAATCAACTCTAAAAATAGCTGTTTCATTGCCAGTTCTTTCTTTGAAACGGTCATGTGCGATTCTTTCATGACATACATTTCAACTAATTCCCACGATCGCTAGGCTGGTAGACAGTGGAATAAACTTGTTGACGTGGTGATCTTTGCAAACGTGTCAGCAATTACTTGTGAAATAGTGAATGTTAAATGTCAGTCAGAGATAGAAAGCATAGTAGATATAGATAGGCCCTGAGGTTTAAGAATAGTGAAATGAAAGAAACTTGGCAGTAGAAAATATAGTTATAGACTGCTGGTACTCGTAAAGCTGATGCATAGAAACGAGTGAAAGCAGTCTATATGTTCTCTAGCATGCAGGTTTTCTTTAATCATGTAGCTTGAAACATTATGATTACACTAAGAGATATGTGGCCTAGTCCCAGCAAAATAAACTCAATAAAACATTGCTCTCATATTTAGCCATTCCTTTGCATTTCAAGTAGTATTACAATGTATGGGAGTGGCTGTTCAGTAGTAAATTGAATCGCTTTGAAGAGGAGCTCAGATTTCCAGCAAGATATAGCTGCTATTTATGTGTTTCCACTGTGCAACAAACTTACCGTGGACCTGTTGGCCAGAACAGCAATATAGTACCATAACACGTGTTGATAAGTGTTTTTCAAGTTTTCCAAAGCAAAAAGGAGGCGCAAGGGTATGCTACAAGCACTGGATGGTTTGAATTTGTGAAGCTTTAACACTCCACGTAACAAGTATATTTAAGAAACTATTAAAGTTTTCGTAAATATTGTTACTGCTGCTCGACAATTTATGCCTTAGGCATTTTTGTTTGTTTTTTTATAAAAAAAAAGGTAGTGTTTATGTTATCTTGAACCACCCTAGACTGCAAAATGGCCTCAGCCACATGTGGAAAAAGGTGTATAGAGGTACAGATACTCCACCTGCTGGAGGTTATACAAATAGAAGGTTCCTAAAGAGTACCCAAGATACATGTATCTTCAATACTGTCCATCCCTGGTTGTACCATACACATTATTCATTCATCAGTGAATTCTGGCTGCACTAAACTTTGAAGCACAAAGAAATAAAATGTGAGCTCACTTCACACCAAGCAGCACTCTGTTGTTTTAAGCATGTTTGTGCTCTGAATATGCGCTTGAAATTGACAACATGCAGCGACCTCACACGATTATTAGAAACATTGTGCGACACATCTGTGCACAGTTTCAACAGATTCAAACTGTCGTTTTCATTTCGTGACCGATTAGACATTAGAGACAGAAAGGAAACAAGAAAACATTTCATTTGAAAGCGGGGCTAAAAGACTCGCTGAAAAAGGGGCATGAACCTTCGTTGTCCCGTCTTTAGTACTGATTTTTTTCTCGAAATCGTGAACCAACCATCCCAAATGCGTACCCTAGGGAAAAAAAAACCTTCTAGTACAGAATTATTGCAGGAATGAGAAAAGAAAGTAATAGGAGCCTAGTAAATGATGTAGAGACGATGTTGTTGCTGAAATTTACATTCATTCATCATGTGTGACATCAGGAGCAAATGTATGAGAATGCATCTCGTACTTTTGCATCTCATCTCGTACCTCATCGCACACAATCAAGATGAATTTCAGGAGAGGTAATTTTTTGTAGGGTGACCACCTGTACGATAATCAATAATATCCAGTATTTTGCACATTATTATTGTTCGGTAGTGCCTTTATTTAAGCTGCATCTAGCCACCCTGTTTAATGACATGTTAGCTGCAGTATGCTACATTATAGCTGCAAGCAGTCTAAGGTTCTGAAAAGTGCGGCGAATGTTTCGGGGGCTAGCTGCATGCACCATCATGCCATGCTCCTTGATGTCAACGGCAAGCCTCCATGCTGGTTCAATATGTGCACACTATTGCGTCGGTTATGTGTGGAAGCTAAGGCATAGCTGTTTCCTGAGTCACTTATCCTTTGAGCTGCTGAATTTTCATGTTGATGCTAATAAATGTTCATGCTGGAGCATATTACAATATCATTGTAATATGCTCATATTTCATTTGAATAAAAGTGCAGATTTAACAGCATCACCGTTGTGGTCCAAACACTGGTGTCTATTTACTCGTAACAAATGAATGTCTCTTGCCATCTTTGGCCTTGTTAAGCCTTTTGCTTTAACAGGAATAAAATGCTGCACACATCATTGATTATATTTGAAAAAACAATGTCAAATAATTTTCGTCATTATTAGCACTGTTTTTTATTGGTAATCATGATCAAAGTTGGGCAATGAGGTGTATGATATATTTCATGTTAAAGGAACTGTCTACCGTCCTTTGTTTCTCTCCTGTTTTGTGTCTCAATAGAAAGCGTACCATGTGAAGTGGCTAACCTTGCAGCGGTTTCTCTGGAAAGTGCATAGAAATTTTTAAAACAGAATTTTCTGCCTGTGTTCTCACCTTCCATCGGTGGGATGAATGCCCACAACATTGGTCAGTGCTGGTGAAAGTTGGAAACTGAAACTGCGTGTGGTTTTTGGCAGGCTTCATCAAGTTTGGTTATTAATAAAACAAATATCTTAGTCGGTCGTTTTAGGAACATACACTTTTTCGTTGTTCTCATGAGCGGCGGGCGGTGGCGGACGCCGTGGTTGTGTTTCTCTGCTGTTTGCAGGCAGGCATGCAGGCATTGGCGAGCGACCGCAGTGCTGGCAGCGCCACTGGGCGCCTATTTGAGCACGTGAGCAAAAAAAAGCAAAAATTGGTCTCTGGCGCAATCTAAAGCTGCATCAAGTGCACAAAATACAATTTAAAGTTAAGCGTGTTTGTTTTTAAGCAAAATAAGCTTACCTGCGAGGATTTCTTGTCCTACCAATAGATTGTCAAGTTTGACCACATTCACTGTTGGGTGACGCTAGTGGACACTTTTCATCGACTTTCAACGTCGAGTAAAAATTGGAATTCCCTGTTTCTGGCTTGAAAGCATGCACGTTGCTGCTGATGCGATGAACGATCTTTTCATTTGCGCCGCAATCGAAAATGTTTTCCGAGTGGTAGACAGTACATTTAATACTAAAAGATAAATTCACAAACTGCATTGTGAGTAACCCAGAATGTTATTGGTTCATGAATATATATCCACTTCATTATTACACATCTCCTAAAATATCTTTATGTGTGGACGAAATGAAATGTATTGTTAGGAAGTAATATTTTATCTAGCAAGATCACATTTGTTTATGATGGTTCAGAGAACTGGGAGCGGGGGGGGTGTACACAGACACAAAGCAAAGAGGAGGCACACAGCACGAGCGCTCAACTAACAACTGGTTTATTCTCACGTTCGAAGGACATATAAGTACACAAGGGTGCGCATGTCAACAGGAATAAGATAATAGTGTGAGCAGCAGGCGTGGCGTTAATTCGAAGCACTTGTCTACGAATTATCAATATAGTTAAACTCATTCGTAGACAAGTGCTTCGAATGAACCCCACGCTTGCTGTTCACACTATCATCTTATTCCTGTTGACATGCGCACCCTTGTGTACTTATATGTCCTTCAAACGTGAGAATAAACCAGTTTTTAGTTGAGCGCTCGTGCTGTGTGCCTCCTCTTTGCTTTGTGTCTGTGTATACCCCCATGCTCCCAGTTCGCTGAACCATCATGAATTACCAACTAACCCACCTTTCCATGCTATTGCACTTTTGTTTACACTCACTCATTCATGTTTTGGCTGGGGCCCTCAAATTCTTCCAGAGCTAAAAAATGTGCTTCATTGAAATTTTCTATTTACAATTGTTTATGATTAAATAGTTGCATAATTACATATCCATGTTTTGTATCAGTCCGGAAAACATGTTTTAGGAATTTTTAGCCTGCCACATTATTTATAGCAGTTTTTCTGCTGTAATGATTGAACAAGAATATGGAGATGCGTGTCTTCTAGTGCACAAAAGAAGCACTCGAAAATCGTTTCAACTCTACTGGTTAAATGGCAGACTTAGTTTGTCTGAAAGTACATGGCAATAGTGGATAAGCTACAGTCAGATTTTTTTTTTCTTTTCAGTTATACGCAATACTTCGCGACTCTCTCAGCCAGTTCACACTGATTAACATACAGCGCTGTGTTGCTGTTTGTGTATCGCAGCACTGAGCACCTATGTCACCACATTACTTTCTTGCGGCTATCAAGTCGGTCATTGAGTAGAGTTAGCTGCATGGTGAGTTTTCAAGCCTATTTGAAGTAGTACTTCTGTTCACTTCACGTTGACCGCATTTATTCCACACCCTTGTGCTGTGTGATCACAGCTTTGAAAGGGGAAAAAAATAATAACCAGTATGTATGAAGTGTGTAGTGAAGTCTGTTGAATGGAATGACATTTTAGTTTGTGCAGCTATAGAAGTATTTACTTATTGGTGAAAAAGTGCCAGTAAAAATAATCCACTTTATGCAAGGTGACAGCTCGATAAGAAATCTCTATAGGTCTCAGCTTCACATCTCGTTGCCCCTGTTTTCAAGTAGCTTCGGTTGTATTAGTCTGCTTATGATCTGTGTTAATTTAAATCTGTATGCTTTTTCAGGCAGCTTTCAGAAGTTGTATTTGTTTAATGGACGCTTATCAAATGACCTTTTGGCACTCTTTGCAATGCATATTTTTATTTGTCTATAGAGGCGCTCTTGCAGAGCCGTCCCTTGCCAGAGATACCAGATGGAGATGACCCTGGGTCATTTCGAGGATTTCTGGCCGAAGGAGCTTCCCGCTGGATGTCCAAAGAAAATCTGCTGGCCCAAGAAGATGCCGACCCACACCTTTTTGTGGCCCTTTATGACTTTCAGTCAGGTGGCGAAAATCAACTTTCTCTCAAAAAAGGTACGTCCTTAACCTTCATTTACTTGCAAACTCATCAGTCCGAGAATTCAATAATGAATGTTGCTTTACATTGCATTTAAAGAGCACTTCAACTGGTCCTAGTTTATCTTGAATGTTCAACCACAGTTTTTAGACCCAGTCTGCATTACCTGGGTGGCATATTTTTACTTCTTTTTGGCACATTTTAATAATACATAGCCTGACTGCACTACCAGCTTTCAAATCTTATGAAGAAACCTGATCACATCATTGAACCTACCATTTGAGAGCAATATGGCAGGAACAGAACTTTTCTCTTAATAGCTAAAATGTGTCAGCAACATTTTAGGTCACCTGTACTCTTTTTCTAGCTCTAGGAGATGTGACTAGAATAGCGCAATAATGTTTCACACTCTGCTTCAACTTCTGCTGATTTCTAGGATTGTTTAGGTATGCAGTGTGGCACAGTTTGCTTTGTTTCTCCTTTTTATTTGCTTGATATAATTCTTGCTTCTCACCACAAAAAGGAAACTCAGCGAATGAATATATAGATGTAGCCATCGAGGATAGTAGGAATTTCATTTTTGCTTCTCGTGTGTGTTCTCATGGTAGCTGGTGTATTTTTTCTATGTTCTTTGCAGGAGAGCAGGTGAAAGTCGTGTCATACAACCGGACGGGCGAGTGGTGTGAGGCACAGGGCCGCTCAGGGCAAGTGGGCTGGGTACCGTCTAACTATGTGACACCAGTCAACAGCCTAGAGAAGCATTCCTGGTACCACGGGCCCATCGCACGTAATGCAGCCGAATACCTGCTCAGCAGTGGCATCAATGGCAGCTTTCTGGTGCGCGAGTCTGAGTCCAGCCCGGGCCAGCGTTCCATTTCCTTGCGCTGTGAAGGGCGAGTCTACCACTACCGCATCAATGAGGACTCTGAGGGGAAGGCAAGTGTTGCGAGTTCATATGCCGGAGACCTTAGATAATTGCTGAACCTGAAATTGAAATCTACAAAGCAGCTTCACAAAACAAGGCAATGTTCTGATAGTTTCCTGCTGCTGCTACTTAGTACTTGCGAACTCCCCGATTTTCTAGGGAGACTTCCAAATTATGAACAATCCTGATTGTATGGGCTTGGCCATACAATCAAAATAGTGCTAGCACCAACGTTGTGGGGTGGAGGACATTGCTTCTAAAATTTTCTGATCATGTGCGGAACACCTAAGTCGCTTTTGCTGTAGTATGTTGCATCCATTGCTCTATGGAGTTGTACTTAACATGCTGTGTATTTGCATCTGAATATGCATGCGTAAAAGACTGTACTATGATTATGATTCGGGAACGTGTTTCTTTGTTCTGTGTATGAGGGCTGGTTTGCGATTGGATGTGTTTGGGACTACGATATGAGAGGTTCTTGCCACGTGTGTGTGACAGTGAGTACGGAGCCAATGGAATAAAGACGTTCTACGAGTTCGTCTCTTTGTGTAAAGTTGCCACATATAATTGAGCCCTCTTATAATTAACCTGAACGAGATGCAGCATCTGTTTGCTGTGTCCCGAAGTTTCTAGTAAATAATATAGGGCTTCAAAAAAGTTGCAAGTGAGAACACGAAATTTTTTTCCGCAAAAAAAGACCGTGATTGCACGTGTTTCGAAAAGCAGAAGCGATAAGGGTGGTCTCCAGTTTAAAGCGCCAGTGTGCTCTTCACTGAAGTTCTTATATACAAGCTGCCGGAGGCTATTAATGTAGTTAGTTGCTACAGATATGCTTCTAGGCACTGGCTCCAAAGTTTTGTCGTCGTCATCATCTGATCCCTCCAAATCGCTCTTGCTGCGCACTTCATTTAGAAAGCCCTCAACCGTACACGATTTTGCAGTGTTGGCATCATCATTAGCTGTAATGAAATCATCCCAGCAGATGTCCAGTCCTCTCGTGTTCGAGTCGACGACGCGCTGCCGCAAATCGCGGCCAGAGTGGTCCTGTGAGGAAGCTTCAGGCTCGGTATCAGGTTTGACGTTAACCGTCGCGAAAACAGTTTCACACACATGTAGCTGTCACCTCTGCCCATGAAGTCTTGATACAATGAATTTCAAGAGACCGCTGAAAATCATTCGTTATTTTGAAGTCACTGTAGTTAAGGTATTAAAAATTTGTGCAAAAATTGTAAACGCAAACACGTGAGTCACCTACCTGTGCTGTGTTTATATTCGTGACTGCGTTGTGTTTTAATAAACATGAAAAACAAACCAACATGAAATATTATGGAACCAGTGCACTTTTACTTAAAAGCGCAATATGTCCTGAAGTGGCCAGCTCGACTGTTGAAGGACGAACTCTTATGCGTGCGCATCCTTTTTACGCACTGCGAAGCATTGGTGTTAAATACCAACTCTTCATGTTGGTTAGTGCGCGCTGTTTCAACGTTGTCTTTGCTTTCGTCGCTGTTTCCTTATCACAACAAATACATAGGATGGATCTTATTGGTCGTCAGCGAAGCTCATGTGTATGCTTTGTCATCGCACTGTGCATAGTGTTTGTGCGTTAGTGAAGCATGCACGGGTAATCATTGGCGAATTCATTCCATAGGCCACTTGTGCCACATTTTTCACTGTAGTATCCTTCCTTTCGTGCTGCTTCCGGAGCTCATGTTGAACGTTCAACCACCAACCAAAAGGCTAGAAAACAGCCGTATACCAAGTGTGCTGGTAAAGCTGCCGACGAAAGCAACGGGCCAAACCTAATGCAAGAAACAAGTACCAGGCAATCGTGATGGCGATAGGGCTATTGCACATTTGAATAGAGTGGACAGGTAGAGAAATACGTGGGCGTTCTGATGATGATGAGGGTAGTGGCAGGTACGGAGCTGGATGTTATTTTCATAGCCGCGAGTAACTTTTTAATATTGCCATTCCTTATTTTAAAGTGTTGTGGAGATATAAAGGGGGATCAAATTCGATATGTTATTCTGAAACATTCGATATTCTGAAATTCGTAGTAGTGAAATATTTTTGTATTAAATTCAATGGACATCTGGAGTGGGATTTTCGAAAAAGAAGTGTCCTTCTTGAAAAAGCTCGTGTCCTTCTTGTCTCTTTGTCGTCGTTCTGTTCTCGCGCTATAACTATGGTCATGTCATACCAGCTAGCCCAAACTGCCACACTTCTAAGCGTGGAACTGCTGTGGGCCCGTTTCTATTCGGACAAAGAAACTTCTAAGTGGCCGATGTCGCGAAGCGGCAGAGACGGGTAAAGGTAGACGAAGAAAGTGCTTAACAGCGCAAACGACAGGAGGGGATAGAAGAGACGAGAACAGAGCGCTGAACTAACAACCAATGTTTATTGCAAACCGACTGCAATATATAGGAAAACAGAGTCTGCGCATAACTACGCAACATCAGTGAAATCGCATATACATGTGCCAAGCGGCCTACCTAATCAAGAGCCAGTCATATCAGTGGATCCTAGATAACTAATTAGCGGGCAGAACAAAAGACATGGACCCTAGATAACAAAATAGCGGGCGGACGAATGACGGAAGGGTGCGTAACAAACAATGGTCAGAAAGAGTGACAACTAGAGTGCTGCAAAGGCAAAGTCGGGCGCTTAACAATAAGAATTAATGGGCCACTGATATGCTGATGACATATCAGTGGTCAAAAGTGGTGTGCCGGGAATTCACCAGGGTGCCGGCTCCGTTTGCTTTAAAGCCCCGCTCTCACGATTTTTTTTACCATGTCAAGGTAATGGCGTTTCTATGTTCCTGAGACGCTTTTTGTCAAAAGAGCCCAATAGCTGAAATGCTCAGGAAGTTGGTAAATAATTTTTAATGAGCAAAAAGGCGCTATACTGATACCGAAACCCAACCGAGGGCACCGTCTATGCATGATGTACCATTTGGTAAGAACCAGAAGTTGCACACTGGTCCTCCCGGCGCGGCGCGGAGTATGAAAACTGTGCTATGCATGATGTACCATTTAGTAAGAACCAGAAGTTGCACACTGGTCCTCCCGGCGCGGCGCGGAGTATGAAAACTGTGAAAGCCAGACCAGCGAAGCTTGGGCCAAACACCATAGAGGAAGGAAGGAAGCTTCTCTGTGCCAAACATCGCCGCCATCGCCTTGTGGCCAGTGCAATAAACTCTGAAGTGATACCATCGGCTGCATCACTTCCGTTGACATGCCAAAATGACGTCGCACAGTGTTGCCAATAACTGGCAAGCCGGGTGAGCATTTCGGGGCAATCTTTAAAATTAATTTCCAAACGAGCAGCGCATCTCTCAAGCCTGTGACCATATTTACTCAAATAATGAACCCACATTTTTTTTTTTTTTCAGAAAAGTTGACACCAATTTGGGGGAAGGGTTTATTACGCGGGTGAAAAAAGTCACGGAAGCTATAACAGCGACAATTTCACATGACTGTTTTGTGTGTCTTGGTCCACAAAATGCGCGGTGAATCATTTTTGTTACCCGAAGCTGTTCTTGCTTTCTCCCGTAATGAAGGTGCATGGATCGAGGCTGAAGTGTCATCCAGGTGGTTGGTTCCCATGTTCCAACGCATGCTCGACCAACGTTTAAGTTTAAAACTAGCTGTGTTGATAGCATACCAGCCGAACGCGCCTTGCGCACCAGGCGTCCGCCTATCAAGTTTACTACGACAAACCCGACAACAAAAACGCAATGTCAAATAGCGACGCACTAACCTTGCGAGTGCACGGCGCGCCGTCAGTGCGGTTGCGCTTTGCATGGCCTCCGAGATGGCGGGCGCGTAGCGTGTTTCTATGCAGCACTGCATGCCCGCCATCTCAGAGGCCATGCTATTTGTTTTCTTGCCACTGTGCTTCCATGGCGCTATAAGCAAAGAAGTTTCATTTGCATTTGATAGGTGGCGCGCAAAAAACACGATTTTTAAATTTTGATCGATGTCTTCGGCGCTGTCGCCAGTAGCCAACACAAAATTTGTCGACTCCGAGGTGCCTGCCGGCAGCCCTGTTGCCGTTGTTTAGCTCTTGATCAATCACTTACAACTTAAGAGCAGCGTGTAGCTTCCTTATCGCTTCATAGTGTCCCTAGAGAACACATAAAGTAAGCTACATGAACCAGAACGCTGCAACGCATACTTGCCGTTTCAGCTTAGCTTGGCTTGGATTAGATTGAGGCTCCATGCATTGATAGTATGCATTATGTTTGAGATGGTGCTAGGCCGTCGTGCACTATCTTTATAAGTAGTTAAAAGAAGCAGACGACATCATTGCTGCAATTTTTGGGGTGTGCAATAATTACTCACGGAAAAAAGAAATCGTATTTTTGTTTAGCAATGCAAGGGCGGGAGGGGGGGGAATTACTTGAGTAAATACGGTAACCTATTATTGCCCACCTTCACAAAAGCAAACTCTGCTCTTTTTATAATGAATTTGTTCATTCCTTTATGGAAACCACACAATTGGCAATTCAGTTTCGTTTTCACTGTCATTGCTGCTTACCGTAATTACTCGAATCGACCGCACACATTTTTTCCGGTTAAGCGCCTCCATAAATCGCATGCGCGTTAGAATTGAGTACGAAAAAAAAAGAATACGGTCTGTCTATTGCCATCGGCATGTAATAAGTGGCCGCCTCCTACGCGCGTCGGCCATTTCTGCCATTGTGTTTGCCATGTGCGAGATTTCATACGTGTGCTGAGGAGTTCGTCATCTTGTAGTGCATTCACATCGATGGCATGGAAGGGCCGACTTCAAAGACTCCACGAGTGCACCACAATGCCGCTTTTAAAAGAAAAGTCATCACGTGTGCAGAAACGGACGGAAATCGGGCCGCATCGCGGTCGTTCAGAGTTCCCGAAACGTGCGTGCGGGACTGGCGGAAACAAAAGCAGAAGATTGTCGACAGCAAAGCTTCGCGTGAAGGCTTCAGTGGACCACAGAAGGGTCGGTTGCTGCAAATTGAAGAGCTGCTCGCCAATTATGTGCTTGAGCAGCGAACTGCACAGCGGCCTGTGACAACAGATCTGCTCCAAGTGCGGGCTATGCAATTAGCCTTAGAAAAAGGGCTAATGCAAAGCGAGTTCAAAGCGAGCAGGTGCTAGCTACCGTATTTACACGATTGTAAGACGACCCTTTTTTTCAAATTTGACAATCCAATGTTTGGGTGTCGTCTTAGAATCGAAATCGAACCATATGTATTGTCATCTCGAATAGTTTTCCGCTCAACCCAAAGCGCATAGTTTTCCGCGTGCTTATACAAAAGCTTTTCTTTTTTTAGCATCTACTGCGCGCATTACGAGTGCCTTTATGACGAGCGCACGGCTCTTGAGGGAGCACCGGTAATCGATGGAAGAGCTGCCGTAGGGGGGGGGGTATTCGTAGTTGACGGAAGAGCTCCTCTTTGTGATACAATTTTCTAAGCGGGCGCGTCGCCGCGTACTCCTGTCGCTTGTGTCCACGACCGGCTCTCTCGAGTCACTTCTGTCTGACATGAGTGCCGTGACATGAGGACGAAAGTTCGGAATCGGTGAATGTGTGGTGCGGAAGTGGCGGCTTCAGCGCGAAGAAATTTTCTCGTGCGACTCCAAGCGCCGTGGCTTTCGCGGGCCGAAGTCTGGCCGCTTTCCGGAACTAGAGGCGAAGCTTGCGGCCTACGTGAGTTTTTTTTTTCTTTGAGATGCGATTTTGGGGGGGTCGTCTTACATTCGAGTCGTCTTACAATCGTGTAAATACGGTAACTAACTTTATGAAGAAGAAAGGCTTTTCCCTTTGAAGGCGAGCGGACATATGCCAGAAGTTGCTGGAGGAGTACGAAGAAAAGCTTCACAGTTTTGAAAGGTTTGTCCTAAACTTGCGGCACAACAACGGCTACCTGCTTAGACTAATTGGGAACGTTGATCAGACGCCTCTTTACTTCGACATGCCTGGCACCACAACCGTCGAGAAGAAGGGGGCGAAGCAAGTTCGCGTGTTGACATTCGGCCACGGCCATGCTCTGTTGCACATCAGATTGCACAAGCTTCCTCCTTATCTGATATTTAAACGGAAGACGCTCCCGAAAAGAGCCGTTTTCTCGAGTGGTGTGACCATGCGGGCCAACGAGAAAGGTTGGATGACGACGGACCTGGTCGCTGATTGGATCCATCACGTCTGGCTGATGTGGCCCGGCGCCGGTTTGGGACTGCGAGTGATGCTTGTGCTCGACGCGTTCAGTTACCATCTCGACCAGTGAATCAAGGACAAGCTCGCTGCGTGCAATGCACACCTTGTAATCATACCTGGTGGCATGACATCACAACTTCAACCGCTAGATGTCTGCCTGAACAAGCTGGTGAAGGACAAGATTCGGGCGCTCTACACCGACTGGCTGATCAATGGACGACACAATTTCATGCCAGGCAACAGGATGAAGTGCACCTCTCTGCAAGACTTCGCTGCATGGGTGAAGGATGCGTGATTTGCAATACCGTCAGCCATGGTCATCAAGGCATTCAAGAAATGTGGCATTATCTAATGCCATGGACGATACCGAGGGTGAGATGCTTTGGGCCGTTGACAGTGATAAGGAGTTGTCCGACAGCGACGAGGACTGACGTATTACGCGACTCGTAGGGTCGCCGTAGTGGATGCACTTCTAGCTGGAGGGCCAACTGTATGAATTTCTGTTTTATCTTTCGAAATTTCAGTGAATTAAAACCCAAATACTTGTTCTCAATGTGCAAAGGTTGACTCCTACGAACTTTTCTTTTTTCCTCCGTCGCGAAAAATGGGTGCGCGTTACAATCGATGCTTTAATTTTCTTTTTTTCGTCATGGAAACAAGGTGCGCGTTACAATCGAGGGTGTGGTAGAATCAAGTGAATACGGTATACTTGGTTCGCCAGCACATGTGTGGCTTGAGGTATATTTTGTGCCATCTACAGAATTTTATTACACTGCTCTTTGAAGCTTAAGACACACTGGGAAATCGTCTATTTAATATGTTGTTAGCTGTGTAATGAATAAGTATTGTTTATTTAATATGTTAGTTGTATAATGAAAAATTAGTGGGCTAACACCACAAGCACGATTCTTGCTGCCCAACTGTGCCAATGCAGCCATTACCGTGCCCAGTGCGACCATTCGACCGGGTTGGAATAGACCTTTATGGTCCTCTGCCATACACACCAGCTGGGAATGGCTAGGTTATTGTAGCGATCAACCATCTCACGAGATATGCAGAAATGGCCACTCTGCCAGTCCTCACGGCACGTCACGTTGAGTCTTTTCTGCTGCAACGTTTCGTTCTGTGTCACAGCGCTCCTTGTCAACTTCTTAGCGACCGAGGCCACGTCTTTCTCATGGATGTTATTCAAGAACTTCTTGCTGAATGCTATGTGATTCACCGTTGTACTACTAGATATCACCCACAAACAAAAAGCTTGAGCGAACGTTTCAGCCGCACTCTTGGTGACATGCTTTTTATGTATGTCGCCTCCGACCACACCAACTGGGACCTCATTCTTCCCTACGTAATGTACGCTTATAACACGGCACCCCAAGTGACTACAGGTGTTTCTATCTTCTTTTTACTCTATGGTCGAGAGCCATCATCTCCAATCGACATCATTCTCCCCTACTGACCCGACTCATCCGAGTGCACACCAGTTTCTTAAGCTGCTCGATATGCAGAAGAATGTCGGACTTTAGCTTACACCCTTACAACACAAGAACAATGGCTACAAAAATTTCGTCACAACAACGTCACGACAACCAGTTTTTACCGAACTCTTGTGTAGCTGTGGGTGCCTCCTACTGCTGCACCAGGTACCTCTACGAAGTTCATCTAAATTTGTCAGCAGGTAGCATGGACCTTGCCACGTATAGCATACTTCTGCCCTCAACTACCTCATCGAACCCCTCACACCTACTGCGAACCTGTGTTGCCGAGGTCGCGAAATTGTATTTGTGGATCATTTCAAAACGTATAGCGAAACCACTAGTCCTCGCGACACCTTAGAACCCCTACTTGGTTCAGTCTTCAGCCAGGGGGAAATATGCAATGAAGTAGTGGGTCATGCAAAGCCGTCACATCGTCAGCGCTAAGCATGAGAGGCTCAGGCAGGACGTTGCCACTGTTCTCGCTGGCTGTGCCTATGCTCATGTAGTGTCTGAAAATGACAGTTTTACTTGTCAGGCTTTCCCAGTTCTTTATTATAGTTGAAATACGTTAATTTTGTGCCTTTATGTTTTGGGAGGAGGGTAGCTGACAATCTCTGGGTGCAGCCCTTACACGAGCATGTGTGTCTACCATAATCAAAAGATGATTTCCATATTTTTCTTGGCTAACCTTCAAATACAGCAAACCTCGGTGGTATGAATCTTGTAGGGTCACCAAAAATATTCGGGCGATTAGAGGTGCGAGATAGTTGTGATCAGGCACAGGTGGTGGTACTTGAGACAGCGAAGGTTGCATTGAAGCGATCTGTGCATACGAAGCGGGTTGGGGGCAAGGTGGAGCATGGTGGGTGCTTTGAAATGCTGACATTTCTTCCCTAATAATGCCACGCAGATAGCTAGAGACGGGTTGAACGGGAACGTTGTTAGAAGGAGGTACACTGTAGGCTTGCTGTTCTTCGCAAACTATGGCTCGAATGATGGATCGGAGCTCCATTCTGTTTGCCAGGGTTGTCTGGTTGCAGGCGATTTGACTGCAAGGTATCAAGCCACTGGCATACAGAGACGTCGTCGGAAACCGTCGGTAGGGTTGTGCGGGGCGAGGGAGTTGAAAGCGGTAGGTCCGGTACCCTTCAGAAGGTGTCGGACACGATCAGCTTCTGGCATGGTGGCGTCCATATGGCGGCAAAGTGCAAGCACATCCTCAATATAAGAAGTGTAGGACTCACCGCAATGTTGGTCGTATTGTGCCAGTTTCTTCTGAGCAACTTCTGAACGGACGGTCAGTGTGCCGAAAATACGTCGGAGCTGGTCTTTGAAGGAAGACCAATCGTGGAAGTCGCTCTCATGATTTAAGAACCACGTCTTGGCAACCTGAGAGACATAAAACTGGATGCGTGCTCATTTCGATGTCTCGTTCCAGTTGTTGTAGACACCTACGCGGTCATAGTTGTTGAGCCAGTCTTTGACATCTTCGCCAGGCAGACTGGAGAAGATTGGAGGCTTCCGAGGGGGATTGTTGATTGCGCTGGGGTTGGCGGCGGGTGTTTGGGCCAGCGGATGGTTTGGTTGGGCTTGCTCTTGCGCCATGGTGCTCTGCTGGCGTAAGCGACATCCTGAACGGAGCTCCAGAAGCTGGGTTTGGATGGAGAGAGGTCGAAGAGATCGGGAAGCACCTTCCATCACTTGAACTACCACGGTTCACCTGATGCTTTTTTTTAAGCTACAGCAAGATGGCGCTGATGACGAAGAGGAACGACGCGAAGACTGATGATGGTTATTGACAGATGAGGAAGATGAAGTCCAGAGAATTCTTACCGTATCATCTAAAGTTGATACCACCAGAAAACGTGAGAAATATGTATGTGGGGAAAAAAAAGTTCACATACATTTTTATTTGTTGTTCCTTAGGGCTGTAGCAATGTCATAAACAGTTCTAAATGGTTGCCAGTCATGTTTTTAGACATCGGCAAGTATACCTGTACACTTGCAAATATATGGCGAGTGCATGCGAGTGTAAGTTATGAACCAAATGCATTGTGCTCGTGACAGCTAGTATCCCCTTCCTAATCTGTGTACACTTTTATGCATAACACAAGAAAAGTACAGCGAAAGTGACCTAATTCTTTCGTTAACCACGCCTATTCAAATCGATCACCGGTGATCGACGCTTTTGGATCGTCGATATTGGCATGTTAGATTTCTTTTTCGTACACCCAGCATTTTCTAGTAGTTAGTCCAGCCACTCAACTTTTAGAATCAATTTTAATTTGCCCGTTTTGGCAACATAGTAATTTTTGACAGACTTTTGAGAGAACCAATGTGCGTGTATTATTGGAAAAGTGCAGCAGGCTGGCGAATTTGATAGAAGTGCATGCCCCTCGTGATTATGCTACAGTAACATTGAAGTTTTGTAATGAAAAGAACCTTTCCAAGCCAGATATTTAATCAAAGTGTCAGCTTCTTAATTTCACAATGTTGAGCAGTAATTATTGCCAGAAGTTTATGCCAGCTGTTCAATAGAGAGCTGTTCCTAGGAGTCAGGGAAGATTCGTTCTACAAAATATATTTACGAAGGTCCGCGGCGTGTTTAAAGTGTCGAGGCGGCCTTCTGTGACTGTATCCTGCAAGTTTGGTTTTGCCTGCATCGTTATGTCAGACACAAGGTTGCATTTAGTGTCACTTGTCGCTCCTATGCTGTCGTCCCGTGCGCATGGCTACGCACCAGCGCTGCAAAATGCATGCACTGCTCGAAACTGCCTTGCAACCCCACCTGAATTGACTGAAGACTATCTTAGAGTTCGAGGATGACAGCACGTCAGCTTCAAATTTTATGGAGACGATGTTTTGTGTCAGCCTGAGACATCCACATCCTTTCATGGGTATGTTTCCTTTTCGGCCTCAAGTTGTCTCCTTCACCGCAAGTGCGTAGCTGCCGAGCCTTGTGCACAATCTTATAGCTACACTGGTTAGGCGCGTGGTCCATACTTCGCTGGGACGTGGCGTGCTGGCGCGCTGGCTGCAGAGCTTCTCTTAACGGCAAGAAAGCCGCTGGAGCTCATCTTGGCCCTGACTACGGAGCAGTGCGAAACGTTTTAGAACTGCGCGCGATATTGTCCTTCTTTTTTTAATAGGATATGCGCCGAATTGCAAAGAAAAATCTTGGATGCATATATTTGAACGCCAACCTATGAGAAGTGGGGTAGCTCGTGGAAAGAGGGATTATTTACTTCAGAGGATTATAGAGGGATTATTTACTTAACGGGCATCCATTTATATTGGAATACTTGGAGACTCTTACCATAACACGACAAAAATTTACTGAGAAAAGTGTATGAGTTCACTTGTGCTTCTGAAAAACCATGCAATGCTTCACCGCATGGCACGAGCAATGAAGCAGCACCTCGGTTCTGATTTTCTTTGTCTATGTAAAGAGAAACATTTTGTACAACATTCATTATTTTTTATACTGTTCCTGGGTTATTCATGTATAAAATGTGCATTCTGAATTTTCCCTGTTTTGAATATTTTTGCATATATAGTGTTTCCGATTGTACTGTTTACCAGCTAACAACCAAAACTTACACAATTCTCACATTTTTATTCACTTTAAAATATTTTATTGCTATACAACATATATTATTTTGAAAGAGCATGTCATTGTACAAAGTTTGGTATGCTGCAATGCTCGCTTCAGTCTTTACAAACTGGCAAAAACGATCTTGTTGATGCATATCAAAAACAACCATTTTCGCACGGTAACGAAAGAGCTAAGCACATAGCACGTGATAGATGAAGGCCAAAAAGTTTTAGAACCACGATATTTCGCTCTTATTATACTTTACCGCAGTGGTGTTGGGAATGTTTTTTGGGAGATTTACAGCTGGGCCTGAACAATCTGGATGTTCGCTGAAAATTCAAGTCTCCCTTGCAGATCAGAGAGCTGCAAGGTGTGCGCGTCCCCAACAGTCGTGCATGTTGCCATTGCAAGGCCTAGCTCCTTCGCCAAAACCTTCCTCTTCCTCATTCAGTCCCCTTTTAGTTTACATAGGATGTCTGGTTTGGAGGACATGGCTTGTATCAAGATGGCAGGCCCATATAAATCCAGTATGATGATGCTGCCTTGAGCACATGTCTGCTCATTGTGGAAAGGAAAAAAAAAACGCACATTGTGATTCCAATGGCATCTGTAGCCTAAGCTCAAAGACGGACGTAATAAGGCGTTTTAAAAAGTCTCCAAGATTTCCGTGCACGTTCTTGGTGGCTATGACGCAGCGCACATGTTCACAGCTGCACACTAGCGTACGTTCATATTAAACGTTGCGGGGTGAAAATCTGTTCGTAACAACCTTACTTCATTACATTGCAGGCTAATCGGCCTTGGTTGGGACCACACAAAAGTTAGTAATATCACCCAGAAATCGGTACGAGCCACGAACTTATCACCGAAGTTCTATTGTAGTTACTTTTTGTATTTTTCTTTCAGGACACTGTTGCAGTGTGTTTTTTTTTTCATTTGTTATTGTGAGGTTTTTGACCAGATAAAATTTTTGGTATGCAGGTGTATGTCACATCCGACTGGCGGTTCAACACCCTGGCTGAGTTGGTGCACCATCATTCACTGCATGCTGATGGCCTTATCACTCAGCTGCTCTACCCGGCACCTAAGCGCAACAAGCCAGCAGTGTTTGCACTCAGTCCAGAGCCGGATGAATGGGAGATTGACAGAACCGACATAGTCATGAAGCATAGGCTTGGTGGTGGTCAATACGGGGATGTGTATGAAGCTCTCTGGAAGCGCTACAACCTTACAGTGGCGGTTAAGACACTCAAGGAGGACACCATGGCTCTCAAGGACTTCCTGGAAGAAGCGGCCATCATGAAAGAAATGAAGCACCCTAATCTTGTGCAATTGATTGGTAAGCACTGATAACCGATTCAGCAAATCGCAACTGTTTATAGCTCATGGATGCTGTTGGCATCTGGATGTTCTATATAATTCTTGTGTGCCCCTGCACCCACTTCCCTTGCACCCACTGAACACAACCTCAGTGGTTTATAATAATGAAGTATACTCGCAGTCTACTCACATTCGATTCACCCAGAAATCGCATAAGGAAAAGTGAACTTGCCCTTGAGTTTTGCAATCAAAAAAGTGTGATGGAACATGCAAAAAAAAACATCATTCAGAGACTGTAAGCTTATTCACAGTAAATGTCCGTGCCCTTACATAACATTCACAGCACTTGATATGGGCATATCACATTTCATTAACTTGATGAAACCATTGGGATCAATTCGAATATTCAGGTGGCTCACCTAAAGAAGGAACAAAAACAAGGTATGCACATGCAAAGAAGCCTTCCTTGTTTCAATAACATTTCAACCATTTTGAATGGTACAGCCACCCGTTTCTTTAATTGCCATGAGGGAATGGGGAGTATGCTGCAAGTGAGTATTATATGACAGGGCCACGTTGTAAACAGGCAGAGGGAAGCGCATGCCCACAAAGCGTGCTCAGCTTGGTCCGTCATCTGCTTGGTGTTTCTTCTTAACAATGTCATCCCATATTAGTGCACAAGGAGGCAGCATTAGTTACCAAAGGGGTTCATTGTATTTTGGGTTCTGAACATGAATATCACAGCAAGCAGGGGAAACGTGTGGGTGAGGCGGTGCAGTCGAATTGTTAAGCAGCATTAAGTGTATGTGCATACGTAAGTTGGTGTGGACTACTTGTGCTGTTTGAATTATCTGTGAATTTGAATGAAGAGTTTCTTATTTATTGTGAATATACTCTATAGTGGAAGAGTAGGAATTATTTGTAAATTTGAACGAAGAGATTCCTACTTGTTAGGATTATACTCTATAGTGAAAGAGTAGGGATTATCTGTGCATTTGAACGAAGAGACTCCTACTTATTGGGATTATATTCTATAGTGAAAGAGTAGGGATTATCTGTGCATTTGAGAAGAGATTCCTATTTATTGTGGTTATACTCTATAGTGGAAGAGTAGGGATTATTTGTGCATATGAATGTAGAGATTTCTACTTATTGGGATTATACTCTATAGTGGAAGTGTAGGGATTATCTCTGCATTTGAACGAAGAGATTCCTACTTATTGTTATTATGCTTTATAGTGTAAGAGTAGGGATTTATCTGTGAATTTTAATGAAGAGATTCCTACTTATTAGGATTATACTCTATGGTAAAAGAGTAGGGATTATCTGTGAATTGGAACGTAGAGATTCCTATTTATTGTGATTATATTCTATGGTGGAAGAGTAGGGATAATCTGTGAATTTTAACAAAGAGATTTCAACTTATTGGGGTTATACTCTATAGTTAAAGAGTAGGGATGTTTGTGCACAAACCTCTGCAGCTTACGTCACCTCCCTTATTTTTTTCAATAATTGTCCTACAGGGGTGTGCACACGAGAGCCACCCTTCTACATCATCACAGAGTTCATGGCCCATGGGAACCTCTTGGAGTACCTACGCAACTGCTCACGAGAAGAAATTACAGCTGTAGTTCTAATGTACATGGCAACTCAAATTGCTTCAGCGATGTCTTACCTGGAAGCCCGAAGTTTCATTCATCGGGATTTGGCAGCACGTAACTGCCTTGTAGGAGACTGTCACCTTGTGAAAGTAAGTTCCTTATTTGTTTTTGTGTGTTTGTTTGCTAAAATAGTTCAGGATAGAGCTGTGTGAATAGAAAAATTATGGGTTCAAAGCGAATTCGAATATTACAGTTAGAGTATGAATGGAATGGAGTATTTTTCTAATTCTTTGAAGTGAAATTACAGCTAAAAAGTTGTAGAGGATGCCTAAGCATATTTTTATAAGATAGGAATATAAAGCATTTCTTATGGCTATGTTGGTGAAGCACTGGAGGGGTGCTGCTAAGTGGGGTTTTCTAGTTAACTTATAAAGAACGAGGCAATGCAGTGGCTGAATTGTCTATTTTACTTGAATTTGGTACAACCAAAATAGAGTTGACAACACTTGACACTTGAGAGGAAAAGACTTCTTTCTCAACCTCTCCTCCTCCAACTTCTGTGGAGGCCCAACTGATGTAGTGAACAAGGGCGCGCTCGCTTAAAGGCGTTTGTGGCAGTTGTTCGAGTAAGAGAGCGTGCATTTTTTTTGCGCACATTTTTGTGGATGCCAACGAGTGCGTGCTTTCTCAAATCTAGGCAAGTAATGCTTTCGCATGTACAGTGAACTCTGTTGAGATGAATTCTTGATTACGACAGACAACTCGGGAATGTTTGTTTAGTTTCCCTATGAACTCAATGCAAAAAAAATTTGCTTAATTAAGACGAACCACGTAACATGCCTCTTCTGTTAAGACGAACTCTCACAGCAATCAACAACGACGCGAATTCAGTGCAACGAACATTAGAGTCTTGACGTAGGCATTCAGGCGAACAAGGTAAAGTTAAGTTCCCCAACAAGAGTACAGTGCATAACAGAACAACACGAGAGCTTCGCTTGAGGCTAGAGGAGAAAAAAAATGAAAGTGAAAACAGAAACAAATATTGTGCATTTTAATCACATGAAACTGATACCACATATGCAGCACTAGCACTCTCACCAGAGAAGGCATATGCAGTGTCATCGCCGTCACAGAATGGTGCCTGAGCACATGTTTTGGTCAGTTTGTGCTGTTTTGCATAGGGCCTGCGTGCATCGTATCTGTTCACAATGAAATGCAGCGAATTCTGATGCGCCACTTTCATTATGAAAGCGCATGACAAAGGAAGGTCATTTTGCACACTAAATATAGCTGTGTTGTCTTTTTTTGTGTGCCCGAGGCTAGTGAGCGTGAGTAGCGTAAACGGAGATCTTCAGCTGCACCCTATTCAGGAAAAGTTACTGCAGGCTGAAAACAAGAGAATATCCAAACCTCAAAGAAAAGCTTGCAGACTTTTATTAGCAACTTGGCATAAATTGGCTTTGCCAAGGTAATGGTATGCAATGCAGGCACATCCAGAAGTGATACCAAAGCCAGTAAAACAGACTCTCAGAAGGTGAAGAACCAGAAGAATAAGTTTCCGATTCTTTGAAGTAAAATTGAGCTTGTCTCTGCCTTTTCATCTTTTTCTAATCGTGAATACAGGGTCGTGATACAGATTTGTTGTTAAAATGTGGTAGAAATTTATTGATGAGCATATTTACAATCGACTCCTCTTAAATGGAACTCGAAGGAGATCTATAAAACTGTTCCATTTATCAGAAGTTTCATATAAGCAAAGTACACTTATTTAGTGAACCAGAAATTTTATTCGAATTGCACTAACCTCACCTTACTCATGAGTATGAGTAGAAAAAAAAAGAGTGAAGGGTGGTTTGTTTGGCAAGCTTGAGTTTTGTCACAAGGTTTGCACTCATGCCTGACAATCTAGCCAGAAATTTTGGCTAAGCCTCATGCTCAAAATAGTGCTGCAAAAGTTCAACAGCCTCTTTAGCTGATCGGTCTGGTGGCACCAGTGCACTGGCAATATTGTCATCACAATCACTGCTGGAAGGTTGATCCTCATTTTGCACTTCGGCAATCATTTCCTCAACAGTCTTCTCATGACAGGTACGAACATTTTCATCAATTGATTCGTAGTCCTGCAGCGTGAAAGGGGCAGAGGGCACGACCTCACTGAGTACTGCCTCGATGTCGGCATCAGCAGGGCTTTTTTCTTCATGAGGTACTGCTTCTTGCACTTGAAAGCCAGCATGATGAAAGCATCTGTGTATTATTGTTGCCTTCACTTGCTCCCAGGCACGAGCCAAAATGTGGATGGCTGCTAATAAATCTATGCTGTAGGATTTCCCGCTGTCTGCACAAAGCAGCATTAGATGGAGCAATTGTCTGTGGTAATGAACTTTGTTCTGAATAACACCTTGATCTATCAGCTGGATCACTGCCGTTGCATTGGCTGGCAAGAACTCCAGAGGAATGGCTTGGAGTTTTTCAACCTTACTGTGGGCACGGCAATCATCCACAATGAAGACAACCTTCCTGCCCTGCCTCGTAAATCTTGCGTCTTCCTCCCCTAGCCAGTTTTTGAAAATGGCCATGGTCATCCATGCTCTTCCGTTCACATGGTACGCAACGGGAAGGTGTCGAACGGCTTTGAAACAACGTGGGTGTCCTGATTTTCCTATTACCAACAGCTTCAATTTCTCATCTCCTGCCATGTTTGCACCCCCCAGCACAGTGATGCGATCTTTACTGCATTTTCCTCTACTATAGGCTTCGCCTTTGAAGGTGAGAGTCTTTGATGGAAGCGCCTTATAAAAAAGACCTATCTCGTCGATGTTGAAGATGTCTCGTGGCTCAAAGCTCATCAAAATTTCCTTAAGGGGAGACTCTGGTGTTCTAAAAAAATTTTCTGTTTATTATCATATACAAATGAAATTTTCAGGCAATGTATCTTTTAATAAAATTTTCAGGCAATGTATCTTTTAACCTGCTGTGAAGATATATGCAATCCATTTTCTTTTATCTCAAGTAGTTTTAGAGATATTGAATAAATAATGAATCGTTGGATTGCCCAATTATTCTGCAATTTAATCATTAAATATCCTTGAACACTTTATATGGACATAGTCTAGAATAATTAAGGATCACAACTATACTATCACTGTAATTTTAGCTCTATTTTTATAAAAGTTATTGCCATATGTAATATAATGGTTGGGAACATGAGAATTTTCATGAGATTTATCAGCACATAAAAAATTTTCTCTTGACTAAAAATAAATATTAGTAGTCTTAATGTGTATAGGAACTCGTAAGCTGTCAATTGCAACAAGAATCGTTGAAATCTGATCACTAGATCAAAAGATACTGTGGGCAACAGTATAGCACATAGGCAAAAAACTGATTTTGAGAAAACACAAAAAGAAGTTTGAAGACTATATGTAGGTTTAATTCTTGCCAAAAAAGCAACAGATGGGAGTCCTTTTTGCTCTAGAAGCCACCAGGCTCATAATCACCATCACTCTCTTTCACACGCCTCTTCTTCAGGGCATTCTTGAAGTCTTCTGCTCTGGCATGCTTTTTGTCACATGCCGCTAGCCGCTGCTGGTCCTTTTCCAGAGATCTTTCAACATCTGTGTTGCCTTGGTTCAAATGCAGCTCCTTCGAAATGGCCTCAGACGCACGTTTCTTTCCAGCATTGAACCGAACAACCGCTTCCGCAACAGCAGTTTCGACTGTGAAGAGCGAGGCGTGCTTGGTTTTCGGTACAAGCGACCAGATCACTGAATGGAGGCTCTCATTCGAGTTTTGAGTTTTGCCTATTTGGCAGCGCTCCAACAGCTTTCGATCTGAGAGGCGAGTGTACACTGGAAGGAGCGCTTCTGCAACATATTCCGGGAGGTTGTACCGATGCTTAGGAGGAGCCTGCTGCCTTGCCACTGCCTTTTTGTGGGCACACCATGAGTCTTCTCCCTTTGGGCACCGTGAATGTTGTGGCTTTGCATCAGTAGAAGTCACATGATAGTAAGTGGCAAAGACAGCATTCTCCATCTCATCGATGTTTCCCTGGTGTGCCTTGAGTGCCCAACCATAATAATTTGTAAGCTTCGTTACAAGCTCAGCACTGAGCTTTCCTTTGCCACCGAGGCTTGGCCGACCTTCCCCCTTGCTCTTCTGCAGGAGGTGTCTCAGTGCAGCACCCATCCTTTTATGTATATGATTTACGCAATCCTCCTTTTCGATAGCCATGAAGCCATACACTTGCTCCTCCTGAAGGCTGTTGAAAGCGCAGCTATCGCCATCGCACAACATCGTTGTGTAGCGGAATCGATGCTTTTCGAGGGACCGGCGAAACAGAATTTTGGCAGCCTCCACCTCCATCTGGCCAGGCTTGCTCGAAGAGTTTTTTTGGCACTTGTGCCGAGCTCGCCACTCACTGTATCGAGGGTAGTCGTCCTTGGGGCCAATCTCGCAACCCAAACAGAAGTTCGAGAGAACTTTGAAGTCCAACACATAGCCCGAAAACAGTTCTATTACAGTTCCCACACAAATGTGTGACAAGTGGCCACGAGTGAGCCAAGTCCCGTCGAAGAAAACTGCGATTTGCCGGGGTTCCCGAAATTCAGTTCAGAATAGATGGCCTTCACAGCTGTTGCTCACTCGCTCATGATACCCGCGGATGCGTTCATCGCGGCAGGGTTCATCTTGGTTTTGACGTAGTCTTGGTACGTTTTGTTGTGCATTCCACGACGAGACACATTCAGGGCCGAAAAAATGTCGTTTAGCACGGTCTGCCCATTGCCCGTGCTCATAACTGTACGAGCCGCAAGCACATTTACTTCGAAAGGGTTGCAGGTCGCATTCCCCCCTGCTCTCGGCGAGCTACATCCGGCGCTGACATCTCCGCAGACGGCACAGTTCACCACTATTCTAACTGCCAATTCGTACTCACGGTCGCCCCGTGAAACGTTCAATGGGCCAGAGCAGAATTCGCATTTCGCGCACCGAAGCAGTTGGTTCAGCAGCGGTAGGCTTGGCAGCGTCAACTCGGTGCCGGACCCCGCCGCTTCCGGGGAATCTCCGATAAGCGACCGCTTTCGGCGGGTAGCTGATAATGAAGACAGCGTCTGTCGTTGCTCTTCCGCACGATGCTCAATTGCCACCTTTTCCGCTTCTGTCACGAAATGCGTATCGACGCGCGTTGTCCTCGTGTCGTCGGCCACAAGCATCGCTTGCGCGGCTGCAGCTTCGGTGGATATCGAACACTCGCTGGCGCATGTCGCGGAGCTCGTCGCCGTCGATTCACTCGACGCTGCTTCAGGTATCCGAGACCGACGCTTGCGTTTTTTGCTGTAGGCATGAGCTGTCACGAATTTGCGTCGCCCGCCAGCCATCATCGCGTCCGAACAATTTGTGACAAGGAGTCGTGCACTGTTGCACACAGTCGGGCAGACGAAATTTTCGGTCGTCCAATCGGAGAGCAGGATTTGCCCCACGTGGTATAAACGCGCCAATGCCGTGCGAGTATTCCTTCCTTTTCGGTGGCGTGTAGCTCCATAGTCGCCAGACTTAGAGTTGTTTTCTCGCTAAAACCGGATTGCGGAAGAATTTAGCTTTCGAATGATTCCAAAATGGCCGTGCTGCGGCTAACGGTTACCGCAGACGACGGCATTGAAATTGCCCGTTTTTGGGGAGGCGTTTTCGAGCGAGAGTGATCATGAAGATCTCTTTAGAACGCAATAACAAAATAAATTTTAATCGGGACGCGTTAATATTCCAGCAATAGATTCTTTTGGACGTCGAGATTTCGAAAAAAATTATTTTGAAAAATTGATTTTTTGGCAATTTTTTGCTCTAAAAGTCCCGTGTCTCCCCTTAAGCTGCCCCTGTTGCCAGTCGGTACAAATGTGCCTGTTGATAGCAGCACTCTCACCTGAGATTGCTTTGAAGACTAGGCCATGGCGTGTTTTGAAGCGCTTGAGCCATCCATCCCTTAAGACGAAGTTCTCAACAGCCATTTGCATGACGATCTCTCGAGCTTTCTGCTCGAGAATGGGTCCGCTTATGGGCAAATTGGAACTCTGTGCACACTTGAACCACAGAAAAATAACTTTTTCTAGTTGTTCATGAGGTGTCGTCTGCATCCGTTTAGATGTAAAGGTCTTATTCTTTAAAGCGCCTTCAATCTTTTCTCTGACTTTGCAGAACCGCGACAGCGTCGATTTCGGGATATATTTTCTCGCCACCTCCGTCTTGGGCACGCCGCTTCGGTCGAGCTCCTGAAGAATTTGCAGCTTTTTTTCAAGCTAGAGTGCATGATGCGGTCCCTTCCTTTCCATTGGGCTGAAATAACATCGTGATCTACCTCACTTAGCCGCACAAATAGGCCTAACACACAAATGACACGCCGACACGGCTCCCACAGCTACCACAAGCGAGAATGGCTACTGGATTGGCTTGTGTCGAGTTGTTACCATGGTTGCGAGACTACCTTTGACCTGAGGGACTCTATGCAGTGTTTAAGAGTTTGTGCCGTTTAACTGTAGGTGACCAATAAGCACTGTTTCAATTAACCGATGAGCTTTACTATGCAACACATAGAAATCCAGCCATATGAGCCCGTTTAGTTTCGTTAATGAGGCATTTTCAATTAAGCGAGTTTTGCTTATTGGGAGTCCACTGTATTATGAAGTCGCAAAATTGAGTACTCGTTAGATTAGTGTAAATACTCTACTTGGAAGCTAGTTTTTACCAAGCTCAGCCAAATAATTGCTTTTGCTTGTTAATTTCCTTCCCATTATAAGTGTACTCCATTCAGTGTTTTCAAGCAACATATTTGGGTGTACTTGGCATGTTAGCATTTGGTTTTAGGGGGCACTTCTGATCAGGACAAACTCCTGATAAGATGAACAAATTATCCTGGTCCCTTCAAGTTCGTCATAAAGGGAGTGTACTGTAAATGGAGTGCAAAACATGGTCAAAAAAGAAACACACAGTTTGTGCACGTTCTTGAAGAGCTTGAAAACCCTTCGATTTAAAGAATACATTTTCAAAACCATTGAAGGTCCTGAAAATGTATTCTGTCCTTGAGAACCCTTGAATGTTGGCACCAGTGAAGTCTAAATGTCCGATGTGTGACCTGCTTTCAGTGGTAAATTAGTATCAATGCAGCAAACTTTTCATTTCAATAAGAATACTGTGTGATTTAGCATGTGTCAGGTTTGTTCATGCTTGTCCTGTTGTTTATTTCGCCCAACCGCGTTGGTCTAGTGGCTAAGGTACTCGGCTGCTCACTAGCAGGTCACGGCATCGAATCCCGGCTGCGGCGGCGGAATTTTCGTTGGAGGCAGAAATGCTGTAGGCTAGCATGCTCATATTTGGGTGCACATTAAAGAACCGCAGGTGGTCGAAATTTCCGGAGCTTTCGACTACGGCATCTTTCATAATGATATAGTAGTTTTAGGATGTTGAACTCCACAAATCAATCAATCAAGTTTTGTTTCTCTACTTTCATGGCGAAAAAGAAATCTTAAGATCGTAGTTAGACTTGAAGTAGGTCAAAATTTTTTTTAACCAGCACATAGTGGTTACTAAAAAATGAAAAATGCTCATTGTCTAGGGTCCCCATGAAATTGCACCTGGCTGCTTGCCATTGCATTTTGCATGAGGGGTTCACTAAAGTCACATGCTCAAAATAACGTTGATTGTCAAGCTTCCATGACAGAAAAAACCATCTTAAAAAAACTTATCGTTTTCGCATAGATGAACTTTCACTTATATCTTTAAAGTGCATTTTTCTCAAGATCCATTTTAGGGCAACTTCTTAAGTTTGGACATTAAATTTTGGTACCTCTAATAGCCCGATCAGGATGAAATTTGCCAGTATCTCCTTTAAAAATGCAAGTATCTCCTTTAAAACTTGACATTGCTTGTATAATTATTACAAACTTAAAGTAAGCAATGAGTGTGGGCTTAGGATTTAAAAGTTTATTACATTACAATTTTTTTACCATCACAACGTTTTTTTTCTTCAGGAATGTGGAGCAATATGAGCCATTAATGGCTCAAAACCATAATTGTGTAGTGGCATAAAAAGTTTGTCTAAAACAAACTATATTTTACACATTGTCATGGCACAAAATTAGAACTGTGCAAGTTACTATAAAACTATTTACATATTTGACATCAGCATATAAGCTTATATATACAGCAAAAATTTCGTTGCCCTAGGCTACAGAGAACAGTCGAACCCCTTTATAAGAGACAAATGGATATAAGAGACACCAGTATGCCAACAGCAAAATACGGGGAATGGGAAAACGCATATGAGCTCCCCTGCCTATTAGAGACATCTTGCATAAAAGACAAGAATTGCTGCCCAGAGGGTGTCTCTTAAAGAGGGGTTTAACTGTAATGCAACTTTTTTTCTGAATAGCATATCTCCTTTTAAGGGGGCAGACTGCTTTTAGACATTTTTTGTTTATTTCTTCAGTGATCTTGATCAAACTGCACAGAATTATGCAGTTTTTTCTGCTGATTTCAAATGTTCAGTTAGTTTTTCTGTAACTCATCTTATTCCTGAGATAATTTAAGTTCACCCCCCTATTGTTTAAGGCCACCACAGAAAAAAGTTCTTAATTAAAAGTGATATTTAAAATATCCTAACATAGACTAATGGCTATAGATTGAAATAATGCAAGTTTTTTGTTTTTAAGCCTTTTTTATTATTTTACAGCAAAATGAACTATCCATTTTCAAAAGCAGTTGGAACTGTGTTAAAATTTTGATGAGTAATTAATCAAAAAGGCTTGTTCTCTAAATTCTGCTCCCGTACTTGCACCCTACACACATACAGGTTTCCATTGCGAAAAGAATTATTGTTGTACCTGTCCTAGCTGCAGAGATATTGAGGCCTCAAAATCGAACAGTTGTAAATTTACTTTTTGAGAAAAATGGAAAAAAACTGAAAACACACAGCTTCTTCAAAAAGCAACAATCATGGTGTGCATGTTTTGCAATCGTCATAAAAGTGCTCATAAATTCGTAGCAGAGCTTCTAACACAGGTGCCGGCAAATTACAAAGAGGCCTCGAAGTTGGTTCCCCATTTTTTTGCAGGTTCTGCATGCTAACAGCACCAAGAATCTGGACAGTTAGAATGACATTACAAAAAATTACCACTTCCTGGTGTGTAAAAATTTGCAGAGAGATAGCAAAATACTTGCAGATACCAAATATGTCAATTTTAAAAAGTGATTTTTTTTTTGTCACTTTTTGGTCCCAAAGAGCAGTCTGCCCCCTTAAGTACAGTGTGAGCAGATGCTGCACTTCGTATTTGAGTGCTTGTTATTTAAGTGCTTGTTGATACCATCTTTCTGGTATGTCCCTGTCTATTGTGTGCACTACAAAGAAGTTTTGAACATGGAACACTAGTTCAGTTTCTATTGAAAGGTTACAATGTGTTTTCTTGGGCGGTCCCCTAGAGTAGGTATGTGCTGCAGTTTACAAAATACAAACAAACCTTTGTATGTACTCTGGGCCGCAAAGGCTGCTAATGTGTAGCGTTTCAATGAACCACCTTCATGGATGTTGCTGACATTAAAAAAAAAGAAAGAAAAAAACTGGCTGATTTTGTATCTCAAATTTTTAGAAAAAGTTCGACCTATGTTTCACTTCTTATAGTAAGGAGCACATTAGGAAATTCGCAGGCATAAATGGAATTAAGTAGACTCCTATTAAATGAAACTCTCTTAACTAAAATTGCTGCTTAAATGGAACCACTGTCCCCAATATGTTTGGTTTGGAACGTGAATATTATATCCTGTTTATCTCTCAGTAAACAACACCTCTTAAAGAAAACACATTCTTCTGGTCCCTTCGGGTTTTGTTTGAAAGGAGTCTACTGTAGCTTCTGCAGGACATAGTAAACTGGAGTTCATAAGAAAAAGGCTTTGTCCTGCTGTACTCGTGAAATAGGCTGATGGCAATGATGGAAATCATGTGGGTATTCTGTAATAAAACTGGCTCGCAACACTTGTGCTTGAACTGATCCATAGCGGCGGCAGAAATTCTTGACGCACTATCAGATTTGGCTCTATTCTTTGTACATAACGAGCCTGCATTGTTGCAAAATGAACAGTGTTGATATGAAGGGGTGTGTGCCATAATTAAGGTGGTCACCCTGCATTCACGTGATTTTGAACCAAGGCTTCTTGATAGAGTGGTAAGAATGTAGGGAGTTTTGACATTGCCCATTCATTGGTCTCGGTGAAGGGCAAGTGGAGTACCACTCTGGGCAATGCCTGAGGCTTTGGTGGCAAGCTGTAGTGACAGAATGTGGATTATAGCTTTGTTTGCATTCCTTTTGACTTTCCGCATGTCATACAGTTGCTGTAACTGTGATCAGGACTTTCTTAGTGCGACATCAAACTGTAAATGCTGTCACTGGCCCTTTGGTTCAATAAAATTGATTTTTCTCCTTTTGTTGTTGAAGCACTTTTTTTTGGTGCTCTCTTTGGACATCTCTTGTTCTGTCTCCCATATATATATATATATATATATATATATATATATATATATATATATATATATATATATATATATATCCACTTGCAAAAAAATATATATGTATATCCATATGCATTTGCTTCACTTTGCTTTCGAGAATTTAATGTAGCACTGTTTGATCTAAAATAAGTAAATGGCCAATTTAGCTGCCTTTGTTATATTGCTATTTTACAGTACCTTTTCCTGAGAGCTTGGAGCATTAAAAATGCTGTCTGTGAAACTTGTTTAGTTGCCTTTTTTTTGATTGCCAAAGCAGGTAATACTAACAAATGAGCAGGGCATTCTCATTACATGTAGCAGTGCCATTTCTAATGCATGCGTGTTACATTCTGCATTTTCAGGTTGCCGATTTTGGTCTTGCCCGGCTGATGAGAGATGACACATACACTGCTCACGCAGGCGCTAAATTTCCTATAAAGTGGACTGCTCCTGAAGGCCTTGCCTACAACAAATTTTCTACTAAGTCAGATGTTTGGGGTAAGCTAACAGTTTGCTTTGATTTTCTGGACTGCCTTTGCAAGCATACTTACCTTGCTGATGAAATACACTGAATGATTTTTGCTTGATAGCCATTTGTTAAAACTTTAATGGGGTGGAGTAGCATTTGTTCAAATTATGATAAGTTATTTGTGGAGTTCCTGGGTTTGACGAAATGCAGTTTAAAACTCCTGTTTGAGATAACTGTGTTAAAATTTTTAATTACGCTTTTCTTGCTTTTTTAGATCTTTCAACCTCATTTCCGGTGGAGGCGGAAATGTTGTAGGCCCGTGTGCTCAGATTTGGGTGCACGTTAAAGAACCCCAGGTGGTCGAAATTTCCGGAGCCCTCCACTACGGCGTCTCTCATAATCAAATGGTGGTTTTGGGACGTTAAACCCCACAAATCATCAATCATTAGATCTTTCAACCTCAGCTGTTCTTTATTGAAGCATTCAAAATGGAAAGATCATCCGATTCCACATAACAGCTATTTGATTTAGTTGCCTTGAACTTGTGAGCTTTTGGATTAGGAGCTTGTGCAAGTCTGCATTCTTCCTGCTCTGGCCCCTCACCCAACTATCATCACTTGTGATTATGCAGCTTTTGGCATCCTGCTGTGGGAGATCGCTACTTACGGGATGTCACCCTATCCTGGGGTGGACCTAACAGACGTTTACCACATGCTTGAGTCTGGCTATAGAATGGAGTGTCCTCCTGGTTGCCCAGCCAGAGTGTATGAGCTCATGCGTCAGTGTAAGTGTTGTTTTGCAAGGCTTTTGATTTTTTGCATTGTGTTAGGGACATATTTATTGTTTCAGTCGTGAATTCGGAGCTCTAAATGTTCAAAGCACATGTAGCAACTTGGCCAGCTAGTAATGGGTGAGCCTGTTACTTGTCCTTTTTGTGTGCCTGAACTTCCAACAATGCTTTCATAGTATGGTCATCAAACGGAGAATTGTTGAGATGAAAAATGGAGGAGGTATTCTTCCCGGTGCCTGGTGTAGCTCTTAGCTTTTATTGCGCTGCACCAAGTTGCTGAGAGTATGCAGCCTGGAGGCGACGCCACTCATGGGGACAGTAGCAAAGGCGAGTGAGAAATTTTTGCTTCCCGTATTTACTCGTGTAATGGACGCACTCGCATAATAAACGCACTGCCAACTTCGGTCCTCAAAATCTGGATTTTTTTTTTCTCCTGCGCAATAAACTCATCCCTAAATTCGTCCGCTGCAGTTCCGCTAACCGACCTCTGGTACCTCCTTGCGTGTTAGATCTCTTTCATTTTTTATTATTAAGCCGACCCCCTTCGGCCAGCTCGGCTCACTCCCTCTTCCCCTTCGCCCACTGCCGTGCGCCGTATTGTTATTCTTTCTATCTATGCACGCCACATCCTGTCTTTTTTTATTATTCGTGCGCCACAGCAGGGTTCATAAACGGTGCGAGTGTAAAGACATGGCAGCGGATAAGACCGCGGAGACCGAAAGGCAGGCTCTGAGACCACGGAACTTACGGAAACCAGTGAAAACGATGGCGACGAGCGCGTAGACAACGCGTTTTGCAAGTTGTCATCCCGCTTCCCGGCAGCAGTTATACAAAGTGTCTGCGGACGGTTTCAATGAGGTGGACTGCAATGTCCAGGCCATGGTGAGCCTTGCTGACAAGGACATAGTAGCTGCGGTAACTGGGACTCACCCAGGCTAACAGCTCATGTGACGCGGAGGATTGCCCTGACGAGGCGCTGGCTACACGCACGTATTCCGCCGCTGAAGTGGCGGCAGTGTTCAGTGTCATTCGTCGTTGTATCAGCCACATGGAGGGAACCGGACTGTCGCACCTGGACAGCCTTGATAAGATCGCGACTAGTGTATTCAACTTTATTTCAAAAACGAAGAAGCAGGCCAAGATAAGCGATTTTTTTCATGCGAATGAATCAATCTGTTGCGGCGTGTGCGGAATTATTTCTCATTCTTGAATGCGCCCATTGTAGGTGATGGTCCGCTACAGGTAAGCTCTCGGGGCCTGCATTTATTTATGTCGAATTTTTTATATATCAAACTAATTTGCTATCCTCTTCGAGTTCGACATATTTGTTTTCGACTGTATTTTGGTATTAAAGTAAGCTTTGAGGAACTCATCATATGACAGGCCTATAGCCCAAAGAGAGTGTCTCAAGGTCCTGTCACCCCCCCACAAATTTCAGATGGACGGGGGTGTTTTAGGAAGAATAGATTAAGATAATACGTGTTTTTCAAGGTTTTCAACAAATAGAGCCCTCCCTGAAAAAAATTCCTGGCTTAGGAGCGGAGTAGTACTGTACGATTATCCTAAATATCAGTTAATCCAAGAAGGGGTGGGAGAATGAGAAAATAGCTTTGTTTCAAGCCGAAATAACATACCAGACCACAATTAAACTGAGCTGTTATCTCTGATGGTTCACTATTTTTGTGCTGTTTTTAAAAATTTAGAAGATGTAGTACCCTGTGCACATGTTGACTCTTGAGTAGTAAAGATAATGATAGGTAACAGAATTCTTTTTGCGCTATCATATTGCACTAGCTAGCATGTTACGCTTGGTTTTCTTGTACAAAATTTGTAAGCACAGAACAGTTTTCAGATTACTCAGGTTTGACATTCCATTCAATATTTGCCTTTGTCTTCATGATTTGATTTAATTCAGAATGGGCCATTTAGTACCTCCGCAGTTAAAGAGGCTTCTGGAATATAGTTCTTAGAAAGTGCTGGTTTTTTGTTTTTTATGTTGCGACAAAAATATAGTAGAATGTTGTTAATTACACTCTGAAGGTGCCAGGAAAATATATTCCGTTTAAGGAGCTGTGGTAGGGTAAACAAGCTGTCTTAGTATCAGTTCGATATCTGTGAAACTGTTCCATATTTTACTTTGAAACTTTCTGTGTGCAGTAAGAAAGCTTGTGGCTGTCACTTTGTATAATTTTTGCCACGTATAACTTTTCTTACTTTTAGTATTTGAGCAACAAATCTAAGAATCTGGTGTAAATGCAGTGTGCTTTCTCTCAGGAATAAGGAACAATATAATGGTGAAATTTTGCGTGCTAATTCCACTTGATAGTGGCATCAATCTCTAGCTAAAGGAATGAATTTCTACCTTACAAAAAAATATATTACCCTCACTTGTCACGTTCCATTTGACAAACTTTCTCGTTTATCTTTTTTTCGTTGTTACAACAAATTTTTTTCTTAAATTGTACGTTCAGACTGTTTAGAAGGGATTTATATATAATTGAGAAAATTTCAGTGCTGTTGTTTGCATAATTTTCCAGAAAAGGTAGAGTTTGATCATTTACAATAAGCTGATTGTGAAAAAGCTGCGCTGTTACTTTTAAAAACACGTGTGGAAAGTGCTTGCAAGATACGGTGATGACTATATTACGAAGTGATTCGTAGTGGGTCAATTTGCATTCAGAGCTTATGAAAATGGAAAGAAATTAACATATATTTAAGTGATATACACTCAAGCCTCATTATAGAGAAGTCACATCTGCACCCGCTGCGGTGGTCTAGTGGCTAAGCTACTCGGCTGCCAACCTGCAGGTCGCGAGATCAAATCCCGGCGGCTGCGGCTGCATTTTAAATGGAGGCGAAAATGCTGTAGGCCCGTGTGCTCAGATTTGGGTGTACGTTAAAGAACCTCAGGTGGTCGAAATTTTCGGAGCCCTCCACTACGGTGTCTCGCATAATCATATGGTGGTTTTTGGACGTTAAACCCCACATATCAATCAATCATTATCAGAAGTCGCACCTGCCATGAAAATACTTCGTTATATGTGGAAATTCGTTTCAAGCAATTATTTATAACACTGTACCTATCACAAAGCTATTTTTCACTTCATTGTAAATTATAATTCGTTATATCGAGATTCGAGTGTAGTCATATTTGTTACCAAATATATATGCACGCAGAAACAATGACTGAAAACTACATGTGAACAAACCGTCCCAAATGTCGGAAGGCACAACTTTTAGCATCATGTCATAATTGCTTTGAGCACTACTATGCTTTCAGCAATGCACAGTCATGCTCCACAGTGTATGTATTATCTTTTATTTATGAAATGTAAAAATAGCTTTTTTTGGTCGATTTATCCTATTATAGTCTCTTGAAGGGAAGCTGAAGAGGTTTTAGAATTCAATAAGTTATCGTTATGAGCAAGGCCCGGCATTATTGTTGATGACGTAATTTGTTTCGCGGTTGTTTCTTTAGAATACACAGAAACAAAGTGCGTTGCTCCACCCACTCGAATGCACCAAAATTTTTGTGTGGGCACAGAAACCTGCGTCATCTTCCGAGTCCTTACTTCCTTGGCTTCCTTGAAAGCAAATCTGTATGTCCTTGTGGCTTCGTGCCACAATCGGGTGGTTATCTATTTTACCTTTTTTAACCCTTCTGCCACCTTGCGAGTCTCCGCAGAACTCATTTGCATTACCAGTGTCCTTGTGCTTCGAGCTGTTGATGAATTTGGCCTCGTGCTGCGAATCGCTAGCTTCCTGGTTAGCTCAGTTGGTAGAGCGACAGCCCCAGAAAGGTGTTAGTCCTAGCTTCAATCACCGGACCAGGATGAATTTTTTCAGCAACGAAAGCCTTTTTCTTTAGGATAAATTCGTACGGATTTTGTTGTCGCTTCATGCCGCAAAATGGTGGTTGCCTTTTTTTCCCTTTCGTAGCCCTCTTTCTTTGAAGTAACTTTTTACTTCTTGTTTTCAGTATGATGTAGTACTCCTCTTTACATCCCAGTGTGTTTAGTAGCTCTTGTTTGTTTCTATATATATTACAGGCTGGCAATGGGAGACCACGGACCGTCCAACATTCCAGGAAATACACAACACATTGGAAAACATGTTCCAGAATTCCAGCATTACTGAAGGTTTGGGCTCCGAATATTGAAATTTTTCAAGTCTTTCAAAGCTCATGATGTGCACTGACATACCATAAAAACCGGAATATAGGCAGGACCAGAATTTTAGTCGACCCCCTTAACTTTGAATCTCTTAAAAAGAAACTTTAAAATATCGCAGAGTATCGCCGTGCACCCTTTCTTTAGTAAATACAGTAAAACCTCGTTAATTCAAACTCTATTATTACGAAATTTCGTTTAATTAGAAGGATTTCTGCAGTCCCGTATTTAGCAATGTAAGTTTCAGTGAATAATTTGAAGCGGCGGCCAGCACCAGTCCGGTTAATTAGAAAACTTTGGGTGCTATTTGCCAGTTCCAGATCCCGATTTCGCCGCGAATCCGCGGAAACGACGGCTATTAATTGCCACAAGGCAATGCAGCGTATCGATACTAATGAGTGGCAGCTGAAGCACCCGTCTCGCTACTTCCAGCGAAAAAAAAAAAAGAGAGAAAAAACTGTCTCCTGGTCAACCGAAACATGCGCCTGTGGAAAATGAGCCATGCTTCACTGCAACACAGTGGTGACACGCGGGCAGCTTATTGCATGTTTCTCGCAACGTCAGCGAGTGATGGTTTACCTATTTTTTCTGGAATTGTAAAGAAATTAATACACTCAAACCTTGATATAACGAATCTGGATATAACGAAATATCGGTTATAACAAAGTAAATGAAACAGTTTCACAGTATGTTTAGTGTTAAGAATAAACCTTTATAATGAATTTTCATATATAACAAACTTATTATTATGTAAGATGGAAGTTTGTTGTAATGAGGTTCGAGTGTAAAGGACAGCTTTGGGGAAATCGCGATGTATGCGAACCTCAAATTACTGGTTACTCCAGCAATTTCTGTCTTTGCATTGCTGACGGAGTTCTTGCCAGCAACACCTACTTCGAAAACTAAGTTCAAAAGTTTCAAAGATAATTTTTTCCAGCCAAAACACATCGTGAGCTTCGTTTTACTGGCCATTAATAAATTTATAATTATAATGGAAGGAATGTGCGAATGGTCGCATCACGATGTGCTGACGCAGCGAGGAGCAGGTGACATGCTGCCCACGTGTCACTACTGTATTGCAGTGAAGATGTCTTGTTTTCTGCAGGCAGACATTTCAGTTACATTCTCGTTTTTTTCTTTCTTTCTTTTTTTCCCGGTAGAAGCAGCGAAGCCCACCGTTCCTCCATGTTCGCGGCAAAATAAAGACCAGGTATTGCTGAAAAACATAACCTTTGCAGCCGCAAGCTAGCCGGCAAGGCAAATGACGAGCACCGAATACTTTGAATAAGTCTAAGTTCCTTGCATCCCACTTTTTGTATGTTCTGTGAATTTGAAAACCCGTTTAAAGGGAGATGCGAGTCGAAAAATCGCGTTTTTAGCGAAATTTCTCGTATTTCTGATTTTTATTGCATTGTAATCTTCAAACCTTCTTCTTTCATCTGTGAAAATTTCAAAACTAAATTCGAACCGCAAAATGCAAAAAATGTGTATGAAGGCATCGCGGTGGCTCAAAATTTCGTGAATTTGCGCCGATATTGGCCATCTTTGACTGCGCGCTGCTCCCCGTCGCAGTGCCGCCCGCCATCGCGATCGGTTGGGAAAGTTGCGTCCGGCCTTCTTCTTACAGCTCCGACGACCGCCAGTTTCGTACTTGGGCAAAAATAAAAATAAAAAACGAGGCCTTTTTATCACGTGGTTTGAGCGGTTTGAAACGCGCGGCACCCTAAGCCGCATCGCCATTGGCTACCGAGTCATTGTCAGCTGTGTTGGTGGCGGCCATCGGCATTTGGTCCGTCTGGTTTTCTGCGCGTCTACGCATATTTCCGCGATGACAAGCCGAAAAAGTGCAACGTGAGACCGCAGAAGCACAAGTTCAAGGGAAGGCGGCGTAAAGCGCCCCGAACGACGGCGACGAACGAGAACACACCTACGTGTGCTAGGCCTGACGGCGGCATCGACGAGTGCGCGAGCGACAGTGGCTGCGATGAAGGGATTGACGCTGCGCTTTCTTTCGTCAGTGCTTCGGAAAAGAAGCTCGGCTTCTTCTAAAAAGACGAAAGACAGCGCGATGAGGTTTGTGCAACGACAGTTTTGTGCGACACCCTCTTGCTGACGGCACTTGTGGCAGGTGCGGCATGCCCTGCTTGCGGTATTCAAAAACTTGCCGTTCGGGAGCCGGCAGAAAAGCGCAAGGGACTTTCGTCGCTCCTCGAACTTCATTGCGAAAACAGCGAATGCTCAGCGACTGTTCTTTCGTGCTTCTATACGTCACTGCGTGTTGCGGCGGACGGCAGCAGCCCAGTGAGCCAACGGTACGACAGTGGGAGCTCCCGAGATAGTTTCGCTGTAAATGTGAAGGCGGTGGTGGCTGCACGCGCTGTCGGCATTGGGCATGAGCAATTGTCGAGATTTTGCTCCATTATTGGACTCCCAAAGCCAATGCACCACCGAGGATTTTTTTCGATAGCAAAGAAGGTGCACACCGCTGCCATGGCAGCTGTGAGTGAAAACTTGCGCCGATCCAGAGAGTTGACGAAAGAAGTAGCAGGCGAAACTGATGTGGCTGTTATGTTCGACGGCACTTGGCAGAAGAGGGGCCACAAAAGCCACAACGGGATTGGCGCAGTTATCTCCTTAGATACTGGCCTCTGCTCAGACTTCGAGGTCATACCAAATTACTGCCTGACATGCAGTAGGCACAAGGATATGGGCCCAGACGAGGAAGTGTGGCAGGCATTCCATGGCCCAGTCTATGAAAAAAAATGCAGACTGTTCCTCCTATGCCATGGAAACGGAAACTGCAATGCGCATTTGGCAGAGAACATTGACTTATGACACCCCACTGCATTTCATGACATTCTTGAGTGACGGTGACAGCAAAGCATATAGTGCAGTTGCAGAGTCAAAAGTCTATGGTGCTGTCAATATAGAAAAAGAAGACTGCACTAATCATGTGGCCAAGAGACTTGGCACCGCACTACGGAAGCTGCATGTGCCATTACCACGAGGGCAGAAAATGAAAGAGCCAGCCATTCATAAGCTCGAAACATACTATCAGATTGCCATAACAAGCAACAAGGGGAGTGTACGGGATATGTACACTGCAGTATGGGCTTCGTACTTCCACTCATGCTCTACTGACAATGCTGGCAGCCACAAGTTTTGCCCTGCAGGAACAGAGTCGTGGTGCAAACATCAACGCGCTGAAGCACTTGGTGAGCCTGCACCACGCCACACACCTCTCCTGACAAAAGCACAGGGATTGGCTGTTTTGCCCATTTATAAGCGGCTAACGGATGAGAAGCTCCTTGCTCGATGCATCAAAGGGAAAATCCAGAACACATCAGAATCCCTGAACAGCAAAATTTGGCTACTTTGCCCCAAGACTATGTTTGTCTCCCGAACGGTTGTCCAGACTGCCGCAGCTATGGCAATCCTGTGGTTCAACAAGGGTCATGCTACTTTCGAGCACATCCTGGAAGAGCTCAACATACTGCCATCTAGAGATCTAGTTACTTTCAGTGATTCCCGCGATGCGAGGCGCATCAAGAGAATGTCCAAGCGTCTGACAGGAGAAGCAAGGGCCCACCGTCGTCGTGGAGTGAAAAGGGCACGGCTAGAAGAGAGTGCTCGCAAGGACCGTGAGGGCACAACCTATGCTTCAGGACAGTTCTAGTAACTTGCAGTGCTTTTCAAAGTTCTGTTGAACATTATGGCCAAAGAATATGCATTTCTAACAACTCTGTGATAAAAAAAAAAGGTTTCAAACTTTCAAATGCGTTTTTGTCCTTTTGCAGTTTTGTGTGATCTGTGCTTCTTATACACGCTAGTTCGTATACTTAGAATTGTCATACCTCTATGAAATTTTGCACATAGCATGATGAAGGCCCATAGAGTGCAATTATCTATTCAGATTGTCAGTGCTGCTTGATTATGTTTTTCAAAAATTACATAACATTGAAAGCCCTTGGCAACTAGAGCCATAGTAAATTTTTCTATTTTATTATTGTATTTCACCTTTTTACACACAAAATTTATATAGTTTTTTTGCACTCTACAGTTCCAAAGGATCATAGTCAGCTATATCTGCATGCTTTATCTCAAATTTTTATAGGTCAGAATTGTTGCATAACAATGGCCATAATTTTGCAGTATCTGACCTGCAGAAAGAAAACCAAGCAATCTACATGAAAATAAATGACATATTTGAAAAGAGGAGAAAAAACTCTATTAGCATGCCAATTTGTGTCAAATTCAGACTCTTATTAAAGAAAATCGTTTTTCGAGTAGCATCTCCCCTTAATTCGAAGCTTTCTTGTGGCCCCAGTAACTTCGAATGAACGAGGTTTTACTGTACACGACACAACCAGCTGCACTGTTTTGACATTGGTTCTTTTTTGGACACTATTCTTATGTAGTTAAACGCCAGAAGGCCACAAAGTGCTGTCCGTACTTAAGTCCGACGACGTCTGTTTTTCATCAGTAACACCCCAGAGTGCATCGTCCTCCATTCCACTCAATGCGTTACTGATGCAGCATTTGCGGAAAGACTGGAGTACGCCGCCTCAGTGCAAAGCCCTTCAGTTTCACAAGTCTGCGCACCCACAATGGGGATGTTGTAAATTGCACTCTCGTGAGCCCAGAGTCGCACGCTATCACGAGAGCTTTCACGTGGATGCACTCCGCTGTTACGGGTAGCGACCTTGCATGTAGCTCCCGGATGAATTCGGCGAGTGGCGTTTCCAGTTCGGGTTGCACTGCAATCTGTCCACGAAACAAAAGTTTTTTGTTGTTGTTGCTATGCGGTGTGATGTGCTGCTTTTGGCTCCTCTAGTATCGGACGCTTTTCTCCAATGCACCGAATTCTTGTTGTGCTTCTAGGTTGCTGTGTGCTTCAGCATACTCTAACTTTTTTCTTAAAGGCTATCATAAACTGCCGTCTACTAGCACCCATTTCTGAAGGAAATAGAGAAGACAGCAGACTGACAGCAGATAACAGAGGCAAAATGGCGTTGCTAGAACACTGCAGGCCGTGCCTTGCCTAACGGCGCCGCTGCTGACGCTCAAAATGGCAGTGGAGGCTTTTAACTTCAGCTGCCCATTTTCGCGAGACTTCCACTTTTCTTTTCTGCCAATGACTGGTATATAAGACGAAAGTCGACTTTTCATTGCCTTGTTTTTTTTAAGTTCGACCTATTTTTCTCTTTTCACAGTAACTTCTTTCCCCCATACCATTCCTCCCTTTGTAGCTTCTCATGACTTCGGGACAAGAGGAGAGAGATAGCACTTAAAGCGCACGACAAATTCTTGTAACTCCGCGCGTTTTTTAAGATTCAAGAAATTTGTCCAGGAATTGATTCATAAGGCAATAAACTACGATACCGAGGTCATGCAATGATTACTTGGGAATGAAATTTAGGACACCTTTAAAATAAAAAAAACTGGATCACAAGACGAGAACTGCTCGGAGAATTTCACGCTTTGTGAAGTTCACTTCTGCTTGTCTTTTTACTTTTTTTTTTTTCTCTCATGACAGCATAGGGGCATTCCATAGTAAAGGATGAAGAATAGAACGAATGACGATATGTTGACACTGTTGTGCTATTCATCATCTTTTACCATGATGCACCAACAGGCCCAGTTTCCTGCTATAGTGGTGCAGCTTTATTATAAAAGATCTGGCAACATTGTATTTAACTATTCTTCTATATTGAACGTACAAAAATTGAGTGTTCATTAGATATCAAGCCACACTAGATTAGAGTAAATGCAGCAGAAGGGAAGGGGTGCGGTCCAAACCTCAGCTCCAGTACCGAAGGTTTTCCCACTGTAATGCATTAGTTGCCTCTGCCACTCCCTCGAGGGTGCCAGGGGGTTTCCTAGGCGCGTGTTTGTGATTGGGTGAGTTTTATACAGTTTCACTGGAAAAGAACAGTTGTAAAATAGAATTGTGGCAGTTTGGGCTAGTTGGTATGACATGATGATAGTTATTATAACGTGAGAACAGAACGATGACCTTGTCCTTTTGTCGTCGTTCAGTTCTCACGCTATAACTACCATCATGTAAAATAGAGCCCTTTATTTTGCTCTCAATTGTTGGATGATTGAGGTGTGTGCTAAGTGGCATGCAAACACAGGCTTCTTACTTTTGAATATTTTTTTTTCTTTTAGAGGTGGAGCGACAACTGGAGAAGCAGTCACCAGCTATGGCGTACAAAAAGCATCCGGGGAGCTCACCAACAATTGGAACCATGGCTGATGATGATCAAGAAAATAAAGCGCCAGAAACAAGTAAGTGTGCTCAGCACATATATGACCACCAAGACACATTAAATGGCAGTAGTGATTTTTAAATGCTTTCATTACTTAAAAATGGGAATTTAAGGGCTTTTTTTTTTGTCAAACACCCTTTTAATGAGAACCAACAGACAATCAAACCAAGGAAAGCTTAAACAAGTTATTTATAGTGATTACAGTTGAACCCCTTTATAAGAGAAACTGATGTAACAGAAAAATGAGTATGTGCCCCCCTTAAGATTGGGGTTGGTGAGAAAATGTGAACGTGTTACCCTGCTTATAAGAGACACCTTGTATAAAAAATGGCCCTGTATCTGCATGTTACACTGTGGCAAATGTCGTCCAAGGATGATAGTCTTGCATCTGGAGAGAGTGAACAAAACGTTCATTTGATTTTCTGCGCAAGAAAATCAATGAATGATATTCTGGAGGCGCTGCGTTAGAGTGCCTCAAGCGTGCAGCGGAGGCGAACGAGCGCATCGGGTCACGTCACACAGGAGACATGAGCGCTATCTGGCATTTATCTTGGGAAATGAGATGCGCGGCTTGCGCGCCCGTCTCGGAGGTGATAAAGTGTAGAATGCAAGGCGACAGGTAGGTGCCACCACTGCGTTGTCTTAGCAAACGTTGGAAACACTTGCCTTTTCGTGCAAGCGTTGCGTGGTCAGCGCAGCGTGATAAATGCTACAGTCCTTAGAATTACTTATGTATGCCTTTTCTTGTAAAAGATGCACATACAGAATATTCACGTGTTGTTATGGTGCCTCAGATATGTGGAATAATTGCTTTTTAATTGACAATCGCACAAGTATGATCGCTAAATCTTCAGCAATATTGGTGCGCGCTGCGGATGGGGTTGGCCGTTTGGGGTATCGTCTGGTGCCATTTAGGGTACCGTTAACGGCGGACAAACAGACAAATGTACAGACAGACAGACAGACAGACAGACCAAACTTTTTGCGTCGAAGGCCCCCAAAAAAGACTATCGTCTTTGAAAACAAGAATTGCTCTGCAGGGCATGTATCTTATAAACCTGTGTGATGTGGAAAAAATTAAAAGTGGACAAAAGGCAACTCTCTACTTGCAGGGAGCGAACCTGAAAACAAAGGTCGTGGAGAAATTCAGGAATACCGTATTTACTCGATTCTACCGCGCCCTCGATTGTAACGCGCACCCGATTTCCACCACGAAAAAAAAAAAAAACGTAAGACATCGATTGCAACGCCCACCCATTTTTCTCGCTGGCCCGCACGATCACACCACTCGAAAAAACGACTCCTTTCGGGAGCGTCTTCCATTTAAATATGAGGTACGGGCGAAGCTTGTGCCCATCTGACGTGTAACAGAGCATTGCCGTCACTGTAGTTTTACCGTGGACCGATGTCAGCACGCGAACTTGCTTCGCCCTGTTCTTCTCGACGGTTGTGGTGCCAGGCATGTCGAAGTAAAGAGGCGTCTGACCAGCATTCCCGATTTGCCCAAGCAGGTAGCCGTTGTTGCGCCGCAAGTTTAGGACGAACCTCTGAAAACTGTGAAGCTTTTCATCGTACTCCACTGCAAAACTTTTCGCATATGCATGTTCCCCTTCGGAGGGAAAAGCCTTTCGTCTTCATAAAGTTAGTAAGCCAGCACCTGCTCGCTTTAAACTGGCTTCGCATTAGACCTTTTTCTAAGACTAATTGCATAGCCCGCACTTGGAGCAGTTCTGTCGTCACGGGCCGCTGTGCCGCTCGCTGCTCAAGCACATACTCGCCGAGCAGCTCTTTATTTGCGGAAACCGACCTTGCTGTGGTCCACTGAAGCCTTTGCGTGAAGCTTAGCTGTCGACAACCTTCTGCTTTTGTTTCCGCCGGTCCCGCATGCACGTTTCGGGAACTCCGAACGACCGCGATGCGGCCCGATTTCCGTCCGTTTCTGCACATGCGATGACTTTTCTTTTAAAAGCGGCATCGTGGTGCACTCGAGTTTTTGGAGTTGGCCCTTCCACGCCGTCGATGCTAATGCACTACTAGATGACGAACTGCTCAGCACACGTACGAAGTGCCGCACATGAGAAACACATAGGCAGAAATGGCCGACGCGCCATGCCGACGCACGTAGGGGGCGGCCATTTTGGATTTGCCGATGGCAATAGATTGACCGTAATTTTTTTGTTCGTACTCGATTCTAACGCGCATGCGACTTATGAACTCGCTTAACCGGAAAAAAGGTGCGCGTTAGATTCGAGTAATTACGGTACTGTCAGGGCAGTTTATTGAAGATTTGTGTGAAGACTGCTTAGGCAATAAAGAAGCCGTTGGTCTCGCTGCTTGTCTGCAGTGCACATCTGCATGTCATTGTGCACTAATCATGTGCACTGCAGTCGAATCCCGCCATAACGAAGTCTTCTTCAATGAAATTTTCACCACAATGAAGATTTTTTCCATTCCCTCCAGTAGGAACTTTTTCACGGCTGCGATTCCACTTCGACGAAGTTTTTGTAGGACAACCACGAGCGAAATTATTTGAAGTAGAGCCTAATAAAAATCTCAAAAGTGTTTTTAATGCCTTGCCAAACCGCGGGCCTTAATAACATAAAATAAAAGCACATGAGAAGCTGCTCGGAGCAAACATACCGCACGCAACATAGACTTGTGCAACGTAAACAAAACAGCATGCCATGGTACAGTCGAGCCCACATATAATGGCCCCACTTAAATAAATGAACAATATCTGTGTGACCGTGAAAATATACATTGGTTCAATGGCACAAAATCGCACTTACATTGAACGTCTCCGAGCGCCGCTGATCGGTTACAGCGAACGAAGTCAGCGGTCTGCCGACTTCCCGGGAAACCAATTTGGACCACCGATCAGGCATGGGCGAGGTGCCCATACATTTTTATTGTTAAGGGGGGACGCGGCTTTGGGATAGCGAAAAATGGCAAAAAAATCGATTTTTCAAAAATCAAGTTTTCAGTTTCCGAAACCCTTTTTCTATCTGATTCCAAAATATCTACACTGAAAACCACGCAGATGTGCTTCGGAAAATTCGTTTCACCCACCCAAATAGCGAAACTATTTCTGGAAATCGCGAGAAAACAGCAATTTTCGAAAAATTATTGCTTCGCGATGGCGGGGCCAGGAGCCGGCTTCTTGGGCTCATAGGAAAGAGCATTTTCCGTGTTTAACTTTCCCGCCTCAGTTGGCTCCTCCCTCTAAAAACAAGCGCACAACAAGCAAATGTTTGAAGGTGTTTCGAGGCCCTTGATTGGGTGTGGCCGCCATGTTGCCCCAGCTCGCCTTGCCATTGGCCGATGCTCGCTCCGGGAGATCGTCGTCTGCTGCTTGTGCGTCGCGAGGACATAGCTCTCGAAAATCGCTACTTCATTACGTTTTCGTGGCTCGATGATCACTTAGGATATAATTACGCGTTAGTTAGGAGCCGTAAGCGGATGCGCGATCAGGTTACTACAAGCGGTTGCGCGATCTACGAGCGTGACGCGTCATCAGAGTTGTCTTTAGCCCTAACTCCGCCGACAGTGAGACGGCGGGCAGGAATGACGCACTAGCGCACTCGTGGCGACGTGCTTCTTCGCAAGCAACGAAGCTGTAAGCGGCGGCACGATCAGTTTACTACGAGCGGCCGCACCGCATGCACGATCAGATTACTACACAGGCACGCGGTCTACGAGCGCGGCGCGTCATCGGAGTTGTCTTTAGCCCTAACTCTGCTGAGAGTGAGACTGCGGGCAGGAACGACACGCTAGCGCACTCTTGGCGACGTGCTTCTTCGCAAGAAATGAAGCACATCACTCCGTAAAATGCCTGAACTATGTTCAGGCATTTTACGCATTGGCAGCGGACCACACAGTCAAGCTTGTCACCCCCCACTCTCACTGCCAAGGATTGCTCGGAACAGTGGCTAGTAGTTTCACGCATCGTCGCTCGAAAATGTGATGCCAAGCGCAGTGCGCGCCGATTTTTTGTCATCGTACTTACACATTTCGCGCATCGTCACCGAACGCCGCTGGCAAGTGCATTACGCGCCGGCTGCACTGTCCACGCGGCCGCGCACTCCACGGTCATATGGAGTGCTGTCAATAAGGTTTTGTGATGCAATTGAGACGTGCTTGGAGCCGTGCTTGGTATCGCCACGAAAGTCTATGAATATTCTGAAGCAATGAAAACCTCGTAGATTAGCGTTTCCGCCACCGGCTGTATGATGATGCATTTCACGGCTAGAGTGGCAAAAGAGCATGTATGAATCAGCGGCACGAATTTTTATATGCCCGTTTCGTGTCATTAATTATACAGCTAAAAATTCCTGTGCCACCAGTCTTCTGCCCATAACTTTGTTATTTGGAAAGAAGGCATAAGCTGTCATGGTGTGATTAATTTTTCTGATGCAAAAAACCTCTCTCCAAATAAATAAATGTTCAGTGATTATTTGTAATCAAGTACTTAATTATGCTAATTACATTGTCACCACAAGAATTATTTCAGTATATAGTCTTATTCAATTACGGTCTTTTCTGTTATGCCTACCACACAACTCCTTCAAACAAAGGACTAGGTTTGAAATCCATACTTGTTGTTTGTAAAACATGAAAAGGATGTTATGGGGGAAAAAAAGGGCAACCAAGGCGCACTGGTCAGAGACCAGATATCTGAGAAGTCAAATATCACAAGACAAACCTAAGATCACAGTCTTTAGGTGTTCTAGAGACTTAAAAAGAAGTTGAAACTTTAAATGCAGTTTTCTCACTACTGTTTTTTTTTTTTTGGCATTATGCTAAGCTCGTGGAGCAGATATCTGGGCGACCACTGTGCAGATTTTGATTCCGTTTATTTTGTAACGCTCCTCGAACTGTGCTTCAGGGGGCTGCGATCTTAGTTTTTCATTTCACTCCTTAAAGAATTTTTTATAGGGTTTCTTGTTTGTAGTTCAAGTGTGCTCATTGCAGTGTCGCTGGAGAAAACGTTAACTACAAGTTTAATGTTGCAAAAAAAAAATTATTTTGAGAACGCAGCCCCCTTCAAGATACATTTGGCTGTGCATACAGTAATTACCAACTTTTTTTGTCATTTTATAAATCCTCCAGCCCCTCCACGAGGTTCAATTGAAAAATAATTTGTCTCTCATTAAGTATTTGTGCTATCGCCTCGAAATTTTTATGGATGCACGGTGAGGCCGTTCTTAGTGTCTGTGCCAATTTTCATCATCATCCGACCAGAAACAAGAAAGTTCATTGTCAAAGGCATGTCCCCCCTTAAACGACGACCCTGCCTCCGCAACCCTATAGTTGCCGCTCTCCCCAACCCATGGAGGAAGGAAACAGCTTTCCTTCCTCCATGCCCCGACTGCTTTTTGTTACGCACCCCTCCGTCCTTTGTCCCACCGCTACTCTGAACACCCCGCATTCGCCAGACGAGGCCCGTGTTTTCACACTGCCACCGATCTTCCGAAGATGGGTAGGCCATCTATTCTGTTTTTGATTGCTGGTGCTGTCGTTGGCGTCGCCGGCCTGGAGTGACCAGACCATTTGCCAACATCGTCGGCCACCGACTGTATCCGATCGTCTGCGTCTAGTGCACGCGCGTATGCTACCCCATCGACTCTGGTAATCTGCGATTCGTTTCGTGTTTAGGACTTGTTCTCGCTCACTTCGCACTCAGCTCAGCATGCCTTCCCTGCGCGTCCAGAAGCGCGACAATAGCTGTTAATTTGCACGAAACGAATCGCGAAATATCGAAGTTCGTGAGGTCACGCAAACCCGCCGGCGAAACAAAATTATTTTTTTACCACGGCCGCCGATTCTTCGAACACGGCCGCGCGCACGGATCCAGGAGGCCATGATTTGACTTCTGCGCGCGCAGGCACTCTTTCCAAGTTTTTCTACGTGCGAGTTTCGCGGACCTTTCAAGCAAGCTACCCAACCTGCCTCCTTCCAGTGTGTTTTGGTTTTCAAGGTCACCCTCCCAGAGCATCAGAGCATCCTCTCCTCTCTTTATCGCAACTCCTTGCCCTTCTCTTGCAAGTCTGCTTTCCTCTCTTGATCACAAACTCCTTCGCCCGTTTCCACCGCTCCGCAACGCCTACCATGCTGGCTTGATTTAGTTTCATTTTCTAACTAGAAGCGGACCCAGAGCTGTTCCATGCGTTCTGGCATGTGTCGTGTGTGCGCGTCTTGCTCGCTCTTGGTGTGCGTGTGTGGTCATGATGGTCGACGGGAGGACTAGCACGCTTTTTCCTGCCGCTCAACAAAACGTTGAAAGTGTGACCGCTTGGCTTGGGCCTAATCCGCGCGTTAGGTGCCGCATTGTGGAGTGCTTGCTCACAGCTGTTGACCACCTGGCAGCCAACTTGCCGCTTCGGGTGTCTCGGTATTCAGCTGTGGAGATGGTGAATATTTCGTGGGCGGCGGTGATGGCTACATGCACGCGAAAATGTTTTCGGGAGACCGACTTCGTCGATGTCCGGCCCGATGCCGAGCCTGAAACTTCCGAACAGGACCAATGCGGCGATTTCTGGCAGCGCGTCGTCGACTCCGACTTGGGAGAGCGGGTGGAACATCTGTTGCGATGGTTTAATTGCGGCCGATGATAATGCCGACACTGCAGAACCGTGCACGGATCGGGGCATTGTGAATGAAGTACGTTACGAGAGCGATTTGGAGGAATCGGACTGCGAGAATGATGAAACTTTGGAGCCAGTGCCTCATGCAGCTTACGCCACGGGCCTCGGCGAACGATTACGCTGCCGTTTTAAATGAACTCGAAACTGCCCTTATGGCTTCTGCTCTTGGAAACACGTGCATCACGGACATTTTGGGCCAAAAAAGTTCGTGTTTTCCCTCGCAAATTTTTTTAAAAGATGTGTTTCATTTACGAACTTCAGGATACAGCAAACGGATGCCGCGTCACGCTCAAGTTCGTTATAAGCGGGCTCGACTTTATATGATGATGATGAGTGATGGCGACACGAGCGCTTTCTCAAGTAGGTTAAAAGGAAACGTGTTGAATCCCATACTTGCCAAGTCTCCCGGATTGTCCTGGAGACTCCTAAATTTGGAACGTTTCTTCCGTTTGTACAGTTGTCGTGAAAATTTCCTTGAAGTCGAAATTTTGGTTCGTGAACTGGGCGCATTGACAAAAATGCAGGTCAATCCGCTCCTGCAGGCTTTTTGCAAACCCAATGCAAATTATTCGGTAAAGCACCCTCCATATGCAGCGTGGCCCCACTTATGACGTTAACTGAAAGCTTGTCACTGTCAATGTGCAAAAGTAGTTTTCTTTTTTTAGTTTAGAGTGGAGAGAGCGAACACCCGCACATGCGACCGCGGCAGCGAGAACGGCGGCAACGCCAGCTCGTGTGGTGCAGGCTCACCTATGCGCAATAATGAGCGCTCGCTCTCACCTTGTGCGCCGCCGCCGTTTCGGCAGCGGCAGGGCACCTGCGAACGATGCATGTTCATACCGAAATGCCAAAATTCGAAGCAAAATTCCTAGATTGTCCGTGGGGAAAATTCGTTATATCAAGGTTGTCTCCCGCTGTCAATTTGTTACATAGAGGTCGCAAATACATGTGATTCTATGGAGCAACGGCGGGGTACGGAAAAACTTTATTATATCGAGGAATTTGTTACATGGAGGTTTGTTATAAGCAGGTTTAACTGTGTCTATTTGGCCTGTATCACTCGGATGTGTCGTCCTTTGTACGTCTGGGCCGGCTGGGGCTGGCATTTTTCAATTTTCAAATGCACCGCCCCGCCGCGGTGGTGTAGTGGCTAAGGTACTAGGCTGCTGACCCGCAGGTCGCGGATTCGAAACCCGGCTGCGGCGGCTGCATTTCCTATGGAGACGGAAATGTTGTATGCCCGTGTGCTCAGATTTGGGTGCACGTTAAGGAACCCCAGGTGGTTGAAATTTCCGGAGCCCTCCACTACGGCGTCTCTCATAATCTTATGGTGGTTTTGGGATGTTAAACCCTACATATCAATCAATTTTCAAATGCACAGGCTTCAGTTGCTGAGAGAAACAATGCTGCTGTAGGTTTTAGGTGCTGCTAGGTTACAATATTATATTTTGAGCGACGAAAAAACTGCTTTACCTATTTTACGAAATATCTGATTTCTCATAATTTGAGCGTCCTCATCACTTCGTTAAATCGAGTTTATACTGTACTTCAAGTGCCATATACCACGTCATTCATATAAAGACTGCTTCTGTTCATTTGCCAATATAGTTCTCTCTCTCTTTTTTAAGCAACTTTCATAACCATCTGGCATGAATGTATACATGACAGACTTCAGGATGACTGCAGTGCTTTTGAAAGATGACTGATCCTTAGCTATTAAAATGTAGTGGTAACACCAAAGTACCTTTATTCCTTTAAATTGCACAGACAAGCTGTCCATTCAAAGCTGCCTATTCTTTTGGAATTCTGAGGAAGATAACCGAGATGCTGGCACGCCCAGGTAACCAGGCGGTGGTGCCAAGCAAGCCAAGCCAAGGCCTGCTGCAGGTAAAATCGAGCACGGTACAACTGCGCCGGCCTGGTCCTCGCAGCAAGCAAGCCCCTGTTCCTCCAAAACGCACCAGCTCATTTCGTGACAGCACCTACCAAGACCGCAATCCTGATGATGAAGACGGGGATGAAGAAGAACTTAACAATGGAGGCCTGGAGCGGGTGTTTGAAACAGCAGGTGACTGCAGTGGTCCTGAGGCCAAACAGTCAACTCCTGACACGGAGGAGTCTGAGCTGCATTCTACAACAAGTGTACCAGACGTCTCCCAGCAGCTGCTCAACACCAAGCCACAAAAGCTGAGGAAAGCACGCACTTATCCTCCCAACTTGCAGCCGCAGAGGACTGGGAAAGATGCAAATGTGGCCTTGTCTACAAAGCAGGCAAAAAAGGTAAAACTATTCTAGCAGTGAAATTTTTCAGTTCTTTGGACTAAATTATTTAGAAAACAATTCTGACATGTAAGCATGCAGCAGTGTCATTGTATTCTACAGTCTTTCTTCATAGCACAGTGAGCTAAGGACAATATAAAAAGCCAAGGGAACTATTCTAGTTTTCAACTTGTAGTTTTTTTTTTCTGAATTTTACTACATTGGGGTTGACTGAATATTGGCCTAACTCAAGGTTGCTACGAGCATGTTGTCATTAGTTTTATTTGCTCATGATGTACTCGGTGGTGTGTCATTTTGTTGCACTTTGAGGCACCAATCCAAGTGCAACTTGTGCCAACTGCGCTTAAGTTTACTATATTAGCTCATTTATGAATTTTCGGCCCAATGGGCCACGATGAGCTAAGTAGCAACAATGAACTTTGATATTAAGGGCGCGGTCGCTATCACTGGCACGCGTGCTATCTTGGCAAGCATCATTGCGCCTCATGTGCTTACACCAGTGTTTTGTAGGAGTTCCTCGATATTGTATCCAAAAAAGTTGGCTGCCAGTCTTACCTTGTATAACGTTACGATTTGTTGATTTCACATTCATTGCATTACATTCAACATGTCATAGTGTTGTTGCCAAAGCTAATCCGCTAATCGCGAAAGCTACGGTCCCACAAACTTGCGGTGTGGCGCAGGATGGAAGCACGTGGCTAGTCGACCTCCGAGGATCTGTTGTTGTCACTGTGGTCTCGGAGAGTTTCTCTCAGTGCCTAAGCTGACATCCTCTCAGTAGTGACAACATGGTTGTCTGCATTATAAAAAAAAAAAAGCAAGACTGAACGTCGTCGGGGGCCACACAATGCGCGCAGTGAAATCATGCAGGCGTACACGGCATCGAAAATGAAGAGCGAAAGGCACGGATACTGCGAAAAACGATTCGGTGAAGCACCCTCCATATGCAGCGCAGCCCCACATATGTGCTGCTAACCAAAAGACCAAAAGCGTGGCACTGCCAACGCACAAGTAGTTTTCTGTTTTTTGGTTTAGAGGGAGGGGGAGGGCACATCTGCACATCTGCCCGTGGTGGAAAAACCAATGGCAAGGCTGGCCCATGGGGCGCAGACCCACCTGCCTGTCTCACGCACGCCCACGCGAAATAACGAGTGCTTGCTCTCGCGTGAGAATCACGGGGGTCACGAGCATGCCTTGCCTGCCACTGCCACTTTGTGTTTTATCGGCAGTGGAGAACCGCGGAAGATGCATTCTCGTGTGAAAATGACGAAATCCGGGGCAAAATTCCTAGACAAATTTCTAGACTGAATTCCTAGAGAAAATTTGTTATATCAAAGATGTCTTCCGCTGTTACTTTGTTACATAGAGGTCGCAAATACTTGTGCTTATATGGAGTAACGGGGTGAAATAGAAAAACTTCGTTATATAGAGGAATACATTATATAGAGGTTCATTATAACACGGCGGGGCCAGACTGCACCTGCGCACGCTTCTTTCCTTGCAGCCTTCTCACCCGTCACGAATACGATGGGAGAGTTTCTGAGTATGTTTCGCCACCCGTTGGCCGTAGGGGTGCAGCGACCCTGACATTGCACCTTCTGCGCCGCACACACGGCACAAAGGAGTTTTTTCTATGTGAAACCATAGAATAAGGGTTCTTGACGAAGATGGGGAGGGGGATTGTTAAAGAAATCGAGGATAGAGGGAGGATCGTCTGCTAAAAGAAAACTAATTCACCAGACAGCTTGCCGCCTACAGTAGGTACGTATATGCTCGTGGATATTACAAGCTGAAACTCAGTGAAAATGCGGAAGAATCGGCTGATGAGAGGCATCAAGGAGGCATAAAGCACTGGCAATGATTAGAGAAAGATAAACAGTGCTGCATCTGTTCTGCAAGTAGAGGGTACTAAACACCTTTGGACCATGGTCTTGTCGGACAGCGACGTCGCAATTAAGAAAGGTCTCTCATGGAAGGACGAGCGCGCCTTCCCTTTTCTGGCTATTTTCTATTTTTCATTATTTTTCCAAATACATTTGGAGTGTTTTCAGTGCTAATAGCTGCTGTCTGCACACTGACAACTCTTTTAAACACAAACACGTGTTGTATATCTAATGGCTAAAAAACTGCGTATAAGGAGAAAGTAAAAAAAAGAGAGAGAGCCCTTGCTGCCGATTAACGTCTTCGGACGGCACACACAGAGACTGGTGGTGTGCATTGTTAAGGTATTAACACCACCTGGAAATATTGATTCCGGAGATTCTAAGCCCTTTTGCATTCCTTTGTTCTGCAAGCCACGTCCATGAAGAATGTGAATGAAGTACGCAGCTGCTTGCTCTCGCAAGCCGCTTGCCCCGGAACTAAAACTGTAGTGCAAATGAGTTCTGCATTATCTTTCTAGTTCTTGAACAACGTGTTTAGAAATAGGAATTGACAACATTACAACTTTTCGGCTAGTAAGCAGCTGTTTTTCTGAAAAATCTGTATAAATTCTCTTGTGGCTTATTGCTACAAGCAGGTTGTTGTGGATTGCCTTTTCTCTAGTGTCGCTTGCTTTATTCTGAGATTTACCCACCACGGCTGCATTTCATTCAGTGCTTTGTCAGTGTTCAGTCTAAGTAAGTGTTCAGTCTACAGAAGGCAGTCGCACAACCTTCAGTGTGCGCATTACGCACATGGATATATATTAGCTGCGTGAAGGTGGATTGCTGTATTTCGCCACGGCCACTCGATCACCGTGGTGCCGTATTGCAAGTCCCGTTTGGGGAAAACACCCGGTGGTCCTTCTCACCAATTCCCAAACATTACTGAGCTGTGCGCCAAGTGACCAAAAAATATTGCGAGAGACAACCCCATCATCAACAAGTCTGCATCGGCAGTTGTATACAGCAGACATTTGCGTGATGAAGACTATGTGCCTGCGTTCCGCATCAGAAAACTTATTACTGACTGCGCGCGGGCCTTCTCTTTTCGAGAACTATCTTTCCTACATGATTTCAAGTGCATAGAAGCCTCGCAAAGATCCTGCTTCACGAGTTGGGCCGCTACGTCAAACATCAAGGAAGCGAAAAGCAGAGACCAACGAAACAGATTTGGATGTTGCAGCTTCACATGATGCTTTCACTGAACAAGAAACAGCAAGTGTTTGCACGCAAACAATGAACAGCGACGCTCATCGGGCAGGTCGATATTAAATTATGATAGAACGATTGCATGCCCAAGTGCCGCACCATCATTTAAAATGCGAAAAAGTGCAGCGCTTGCTGAAAGAAGAAAAAAATGCGTCCCAATATTATCGTGTAAGCAAGCACCACGCATGTGTTAAGAAAATCGCAAAGTTTACCACTGAGTCGTTTTATATAAAGTTTAATTGTGACTAAAGTGAACAGGTACACAAATTTACGTATGAGGTTTGCAAGGTGTGTATACTGGGCTGACTAAAACCACGTTCCACATCCCAAAGTTCAATCGCTGAAAGCAAGAGCAATTAATCGGAGAAACACGGGAAGTGCTGCGCAAAACACACTCGCAGTTCTTAGGCCTTGACCTAGCTGGAACAGCTGTCTAATAAAACCATACCAGCCAACTCTTTTTTTTTTTCTTTTTTGCTTCTCCATGGCAAATTATATGAGCGCGCAACAAGAACTATAAATTAAAAATCCAGAACAAAATGAAAAGTGACTGCAAACACTGTTTATTTGTGATAATATTCACGTTACATTTAGTTCACTGTACAAAGCCATCAAGGTCGAGCGGCTATTGATGATGAACCTCTCAGCACACTTGGAGCAAAGTGTGGCTTTTAGATACCACTGAAAGCGGGGGTTAACTGGCGCCTTTCGGGGGCAGTACTGCCCGCCAGAGCGGGGGGCGTCGCGAAAAAGCAGCGGCGCATGTGAAACAAACGTGCGTTCTGCTGCCGCTCAGTCCCTCGCTTAGGAAACAGGCTTTGGAACAGTTATCCTTCTTTCGCACTTTCATAGCTAGGGCTTCCAGCTGGCAGACGTGATGCTTTAGGTAGCATCTAAGGTGGTCAGCTGCTACGTCATGTGAAGTGCATGTGCATGTGCGTCGTGGTGCTTTCTGGCAAAAAAAGAAGAGCACTCATGGGAAGGCGTACTAAGCGCTAATAAATGTTGCGCAGAGTAGGCAAGAGAGCAAGCGCCCTGTATTGAAATTCTTTAGGAGGCGTGATGTCAGATTTACGACAGATGTAAACATGACCAGAGTGCGTAAACAAAAAAAAATTTGGCAGATTCTGCGTGTTTGGGAATCAATGTTATGTGAAGCATGCGGGTGGAAGCTGACTGTGTTGCAATTTGTTAATTGAGTGACGCTAAAGATATGTACAGATGTTGTATGCACTTGCATGCGTTGGACACTTGCATATGTTTTATATAAGCACTTGTTCACAGTTGCGTAACGATGTCAATAGCAACATGGCTATTAGCAACACCAAATGCTAGTAGTCTCGTCAAGATAGAATATGACATTCGCGAGTATAATGGTCGGGTTCGAGCCATATTGCTTACTGACTCGCTCGTACATACTGAGCCACTTGTCTACATTCGCGTTCTCTCCAGTAAAGGTACCGGGATCACGGGGTTGTGCTAAAGTGACGTACCGTGTTGCTGTCGTTGCTGAGGTAGGTGGCAAAGGCGTGTCTTCATCTGGAGCCATGGTAGCGGACTGAGGAGGCATCCACTGCGAAGCTTCGTCGTCAAAGGAGCACATAGCGCCTCCACCAAAATGTTGCGTGGAAATAACAGACAGTTGGTGGCTACAACACAGCTCACAAAACAGCGTCAACCTCTTTTCCTCCAGTCTGAGTGCATTTCAGGGTATGTCCCACTATACCCTGTTACCATCAGCCAAAACCACGTAACAATATTTATGAAAGTGGATAGCCAACAAGGCAACCACAATTGACGTTATCTCGAACATTAGGGTCTATCTGAAGAGCAGTTCCGAGTCCTAGCTGACGTTTGATTCCCGCTGGGACCCTGACATTTATTCTTTGCATTCGTCTGGTCAATGCTATCTATGTCAGTCTGGTCAATGCTGCCTATATCAGTTTTTCTTAACGTTTTCGCATTTGGCTAACCAGAATTGGTTCTCGCTGTTCTTAGGTATATATAAACTGTGAACCACCTGTGGTGCATAGCGAATAATGTGGCCCACGGTATATGAGAATGTGCCACTGCCACGTGTCTGGAGTAAAGAGTTTGATGACATAGTCAAGGGAATTGCCACATTATCAATGTCATGACCAGTAATCATGCTCATCCAACCATCTTATCCTCCCATACTTATTTTGGTTTAACCCAAGTTAATGGGGTGATCACGCGATCATACATACGTAGGCGGCTAGATAAATTGCTAGATAGATAGACACTTAGATAGATGCTAAGAGTGCCTGCAGTACGCAAAGATATTCAGGGATGAATGAATAGAGTAAGTTAATCAATATTCATATGAAAGTTAAAAATACAAAATGAAAAAAAAAAAACCGAAAAAGTTGAAATAATGGTGAGTGCAGTAAAAAGAATTGATAAGCAAAAAAAAATATGACTCTAGATGCCACAGACGGTCAATATTTTCAAAACGCACAGAAAATGTGTTGAGCATTATGGTATTTTCACACAATGAATCAGTCAAATTTCGAACTAAGGTGCATTCTTCTCTTCTAAATTGGATATTCCTTCTCGGTTGAGCATTCCATCTCTTTGGACGTACAGTCTCTGTTAGACATTCCGTCTCGGGTGGACATTCAGACTCGTTAGACATTTAGTCTCTTTGGACATTGTATCTCTGTTGGACATTCAGTCTCGCTGGTCACTTGACCCATTGGGCATTCCGTCTCATACACTCAGTCTCGTTGGACATTCAGGCTTTGATTTCATACATACAATTTTAAACAATATGCAAAGAGCACTTCAATAACAACCAGTCTTCATGCAGTAATCACCCAGTGAGGCAGTGGGAATCCAGCCCCAATGCCAGTTAGATAGCAAAGCATTGTGGCTTGCTGTTTGTTTTGTTTTTTTATTTCATTTTAATACTATTGTAATTACTACTCACGCTAGCAACACCATGTTCAATTGAACTTCATCACTTAAAGGGGCCCTGCAACACTTTTTGAGCATGGTCAGAAAATGCTGCTCATCGGTAGTAGAGGCTTCCGAGAACACGCGAGCCAAATAATATAGCGCAGCACGTGGCCTGGAATTCGCAATAAATTGTCAAAGTCAGCTAAAAATTGCTTTCGCTTCCTTCAACAAATCACGGAATATGCCCAAGAATCAAACGTAGATGACCCATCTATCAGACATTGGCTGATTTGAACATGGCACGCTCAGTTGTTACGGAAATCGTCGCGAGAGGCCGTCACTTGTTCATGCGTGCACGCGCGCTCACACTGAAAAATCCGTGTATTCGATGGCAACAGAAAGAAAAAAGTGATCAAGGTCACGAGGCGAGTGTGACCTTTCTTGTTTGCCCCTCCCATCCCTCCCTGCTTAGCTTCCAGCGCTTTTGTCAGGACGAGAGAAGAGAGAATGTGATTGCAGCATGTGACAAATATTCGTAATTCCGCTCGTACTGGACAGATTCTTTAAAATTTTGCGGCGTTGAATTTGTGAGTGAGGCAATACGCTTTTGTTATACCTTCGTACATAAGTGTAAGGTATCCGATGTAAGAAGGTATAACATGGAGAGAATTGAACAAGCGCTGAAGAAGGGAGGAAGCGTCAAAGCATTAAAGAGGAAACTTGGGATAGGCAAAAATCAGATATATGCACTAAGGGACAAGCAAGGCAAAATAATTACCAATATGGATAGGATAGTTAAAATAGCGGAGGAGTTTTATAGAGATCTGTACTGTAGCAGGGACAACCACGACTTTAATATAAGAACTAGCAGTAACCCAGATGACACCCCACCAGTAATGATAGAAGAAGTTAGAAAAGCCTTGGAGGGCATGCAAAGAGGCAAAGCTGTTGGTGAGAATCAGGTAACATCAGATCTGCTGAAATATGGAGGGCAGATGGTGTTAGAAAAACTAGCCCCCCCCCCAGTTTACGAGGTGTCTCCTAACGGGAAGAGTGCCAGAATCTTGGAAGAATGCTAACATCATCTTAATACATAAGAAAAGAGATGACAAGGACTTGAAGAATTAAAGGCCAATCAGCTTGCTCTACGTAGTATACAAGCTATTAAAGGTAATTGCTAACAGAATTGAGACATTAGAATTCAATCAACCAAAGGAACAAGCAGGATTTTGAACAGGCTACTCAACAATCGACCACATTCATACTATCAATCAGGTAATAGAGAAATGCTCAGAGTGTAACCAACCACTATACATAGCCTTCATAGATTACGAGAAGGCGTTTGATTCAGTAGAAATATCAGCCGTCATGCAGATACTGCGGAATCAGGGCATTGATGAAGCATATATAAACACCTTGGAAGAAATCTACTGGGAATCAACTGCTACCATAGTGCTTCATAAAGAAAGTAATAGAATACCAATCAAGAAGGGTGTGAGGCAGGGGGATACAATCACCCCAATTCTATTTACTGCGTCCTTACAGGAGGTTTTCAGAGGCCTATAATGAGAACAGTTAGGGATAAAAGTTAGTGGAGAGTACCTTAGTAACCTGCGCTTCGCCGATGACATTGCATTGCTGAGTAACTCAGGGGATGAATTTCAACTCATGATTACGGAGTTAGACAAGGGGAGCAGAAAGGTGGGTTTTAAAATTAATCTGCAGAAAACGAAAGTAATGTAAAACAACCTCGTAAGAGAGCAGCGCTTCGAGATAGGTAATAGTGCACTTCAATTTGTAAAAGACTGTCTACTTAGGACAGGTCATAACCGTGAAGCCGAACCACGAGATTGAAGTAACTAGAAGAATAAGAACGGGGTGGACCACATTTGGCAAGCACTCCCAAATTGTGACAGGTAGATTGCCGCTATCCCTCAAGAGAAAGGTACATAACAGCTGCATCTTGCCGGTACTTAGGTACGGAGCAGAAACCTGGAGACTTACAAAGAGGGTTCAGCTTAAGTTGAGGACAACGCAGCGAGCAATGGAAAGAAAAATGGTAGGTGTAACCTTAAGAGACAAGAAGAGAGCAGAGTGGATTAGGGAACAAGCCGGGGTTAAGGATATCACAAGAAGAGGAAATGGACATGGGCCGGGCATATAGCGCGTAAAAAGGATAACCGCTGGTCGTCAAGGGTAATTAACTGGATTCCCAGAAAAGGCAAGCAAGTAAGGGGGAGACATAACGTTAGGTGGGCAGATGAGGTCAAGAAGTTTGCGGGTATAAATTGGCAGCAGCAAGCACAGGACCGAGTTGACTGGCAGAACCTGAGAGAGGCCTTTGTCCTGGAGTGGACGTAGTCAGGCTGATAATGATAATGACCCTTTTCCAGTGAATTAATTCCAAGGTTACTCAAAAAATTGTTTCAGGGCACTTTTAAGAATGGTCTCTTGTTTCCTTTGAAATCTTGTCACATTCTGGGCAGTTGGTTGTCTCTTTAATGTAAATCTGTGTAGCTTTAATTGCATATGCATGAGGGAACAAATTGTAGCGTTAATTTAGATAAATGTACTGACAGAGAGGTCCCAACAGTTTGTATTATAACCAAATTTATTGAGGCCAAAGCCTTCATTCTTCATCAAATGGGGAAATTGACCAGGATCCTGTGTTGATGGTGTTGGCATGCTGCAGTGTCAAGCTAGCACGGGTGATGTAAAAAAATGTGATTACGTTATGGCATCCCAATGATGTCACAGATTGCTGATACTTGTGACGTCACATGGCATCGTAGCTTGGTCGAGGGTGGGCTAATCATGAAGGCATTGCAAAACCAGGTAAATGTCTCCGATTGTGGAGGCAGTGACAAGATCTGGAAAATCACAGTACATACATTGAATATTAAGCAGTTTTTCTCAGTAAACTGGAAATAAAAAGTAGTTTGAAATAATGTCCGATAGAGCATTTTTGTAAAAGGGTGCCCCTAATGCAAACTAGTACTCCAAGCCACCATGCTTAGGGTGCTGCAGCAGACGACACTGTCTGCGACTAGGGAAGCTACCTTCTTGGGACTGCCAGTACGCGATGTTTCGCTAGGGTGGCAGCCAGCCGACAAGTTGTGGATTGTGCAGGAAACATGTTGCTGAAGATGGTTGTAAGGTGCTGTGTTCTGTTGTGTCACTAATGAGGCTACCGTGAGGAGAACTGAAAAGTAGGTGCTGCAAACCATTGTAAACAAACACCTGTGTCGCCTATCTGCGCACAGTGCATGTGTCAATGTCATTGTGCTCGTGGAAGTGCTAGGCCATGTAGGCATGCTGTGAATTTGTATAAATGCTTTTTCTGCACGATGGATGATGCGGTATCAACCATTGGAAGCACGTTGCAGTGGCCTCCGTACTTCACGCTGGCAATGTGGGATTCCGACATCGCCAGAATTGCGGGAAAACTGGAAATACATTGGTGGCAGCCCAGTTCAGGCCAGGGAAGTGTGCGGTATAAAACTCAGTCTGTTGTGGTAGGTGGTGGAGATAGGACATGGTAGCAAGGGCAGCGATGACTCCAAGCCACCAATACAAGTACATTCCATATGTACTCGCGCAATGAACGCACTCGCATAATAAATGCACCCCCAACTTCAGGCGTCAGAGTTTGGATTTTTTTTCCTCCACGTAATAAACGCACCCGCTACATTCATTCGCTGCAGTCCTACTAACTATAGAGTGCCTCGATGCATGCCGCACGCGCTCTACCACTAGCCGACTTATGGCGGCGCCTCCTTGCCAGTCGAATCTCTTCCGTTATTTATTATGCCCCCCCCACACACACACACACCTCTAGCCACATAGGCTTGCTTCCTGCAAATACGAAACTTCAAGGCCCAACCGCATGCACGTAAATTTCGAGCGTCGACGGCAGGATTTTCTGTCACCATGGCTGTCGTGAAGGGCTATTAGTCGCCATCGTGTCGTAGGTTTCTAGAAAACACAACAAAATTGCTTGTTACCCAGAAAAGATTGTGACTATTTCTTCTACAGCGTTGCACCTGTTGAACACGCGAAAGTACTCGGCGCTGGCTTCTTGAGACTTCCAGTTTCACATGTCCACCTCGTTTCACAGGCTGGCCACCGTTTTGTTCTTCATCGATGATACTGCCACAGTTGCGTGGACTTGTATGTCGCCAGCAGCTTTGTAGCGCTCACGAACAATATTACTTGTTACCGGATATTGAAGTCTAGGCTGGATGCGTTATGTCCACCTTGGCAAGGCATCCGCATCAAATTGTTCATCCACCCCAACAGATCACTCGTAATGACACTGAAGTCAGTTGTACTGCCTTTGCAAAGGAAAGCAGGGGTGCATTCATCCACCAAGATTTTAGAGACAGTGAGATGCAGCCGTCTAGCACCAGCACGGACACATTATTAGCGGCCGGATTTATAGACTAAAGAATTGGGTTGTTGGCACATAGTCGAGCAAGACAGTTTTAGGGCCTCAATATCATATATATATATATTTATATATATGAGATGTAACAGACAATAATGCCAAGGAAGGTATAGGGGAAGTTATTAGGCCAATTGTAATGTAAATGAGAAGAAAGAAAAGTGGGTGAAAAGATAACTTGCCCTGGGCAGGATATATATATATATATATATATATATATATATATATATATATATATATATATATATATATATATATATGTGTGTGTGTGTGTGTGTGTGTGTGTGTGTGTGTGTGTGTGCCATATCCCATACCTTCACGAAGACTAACTGGCCCATTGAATTATTACTCCCACTATATATATATATATATATATATATATATATATAATAGTGAGAGAGAAATGAAATTCTTCAAAAAAAATTTTAATTTTCGAAGATTTACATGTGGGACCTGTTTCTCTGACATGAAATAAAAAAGAAAAGCTTTAAATTACTACAAATGTGCCAGCGGTTTAGCATAGCCATGCAATTATTCTTCCGCAGGGTTCGCAGAATGTGGCCTTTCCTTATATTGGCCAGCATGGAGATTGAAGTGTGCATTGTCGAAGAAACATGCTCCTGGGTGTCTTTCTTTTTCGGAATGGCTGAGAAGGACAGCACACGAACAGTCATGCTGCTAATAGGCCAGAAGGGTCTTTTAGCTTCGTGATAACCAAGTCTAATCGCTCAGGTTGAATTTTTACTGTGAACACCTAAAGGGCTCTTACTAGGTTTGAGCATTTCGAGCAAGCAAGAGAAATGCATGCACTGGACGGACGCACATGATGTCGTCTAAGTGCCCCGGAAAGAGATGAAGTGTCGGACTGTACGCCGCTTGCCCATCATCTCACGGGCACGCACCCCAATATGGCGTATGTGACGTATACAACAGAGAATAGTCCTGCGTACGTCAAAGTAGTGCATGGCACTGGCATAATTATTTGAGGTAACGTGCGTAATTTGTGCAATCTGTTGCTTCAATAGAAGTATGAAGGTTGATTGAAATATTAAAACATCCAAACGGAATCTATGCTCATTATTTATTCCCTTTTTAACTTCGTATCGAGCAAGTTGCAAGACTAAGCTGCCTTCATTTCATTTGTGTTTGTCTTCTCGGTGTTCTTACCAGCGTTAATATATTCGGTCAGCTGTCAAACTGCGCCTGGGAGCGACGTGAAAATGTGGCCCTCTGCAGTCTCCTCTCTTGAGATGGCGCTGCTGCCACGATCGGCATGGTTGACTACGGAAGCTTCACATGGGGTTAATTTTCTCGGTAGCTCTGTAAAAGGTTATAAAGCAATCTCAGCATGGAAACCAGCTAATCATAGTCTGCGTAAGCATTGCAAATGGTTTCATTTTGCTGGTCTGCGGCATATGGGCTTTTAAGATATGCTTGATTGATTTGTGGGGTTTAACGTCCCAAAACCACCATATGATTATGAGAGACGCCGTAGTGGAGGGCTCCGGAAATTTCGACCACCTGGGGTTCTTTAATTAAGATATGCTTTTAGCAGGCAATCTATAGTATTGTGCAACCAAGCACAAACCATTACGAATGTAAATAAACTTTGTGTCTCATATAACCTATTTACTTTTCACACACTTGACATCAGAAGATTAACTTTTATCGCCCCTCCAAGGTGGTCTAGTGGCTAAGGTACTCGGCTGCTGACCCGCAGGTCGTGGGATCAAATGCCGGCTGCGGCGGCTGCATTTTTGATGTAGGCGGAAATGTAAGCCCATGTGCTCAGATTTGAGTGTACGTCAAAGAACCCCAGGTGGTCGAAATTTCCGTAGCCCTCCACTTCGGCGTCTCTCATAGTCATATTGTGAGTTTGGGACCTTAAACCCCACAAATCAATCAATCAAGATTAACTTTTATCATTTTTGTAGTGTATGCCAAGGTAAAAATGTTCATGTTTTCAAGTTAATCAATGTTGCTAATTTCTCATTGTTTCTCATAAAGATCTGTTTTATTTGTTTTAATGTTCAGATACAGTTGTAGACATGGAACATGATCTTTTTTGCAGGTTCAAGTGGCAGCCTTGGAGGTGCAGAACGTAAAGCGGGCCATCAATAGGTATGGAACATTGCCTAAGGGAGCCCGTATTGGTGCCTATTTAGAATCATTAAGACAGCATGGATTGCACACCGGGACATCCTACCAAGAGCCTGTTGTAGAGGATGGACATGTTCACTACCAGATGGGAAATGTGCTTTCTGTTGGTACAGGAGCTCGGGTGGCTGCCGGGGCCGATTATGGTCACGCACGTTGCAAGGTTGGAGAGGTCACTCCACCACATGCTATACTACAGCGCCAGAAATCTGACTTGACACACACTAAAGTGAGCGATGCTTTTGAGACTGGTTCTATTCCTGAGACGAGGAGGCCAGGGACTAAGCAAGGGCCATCTCCAAGGCTAGCAAGGCATCACAGGTTTGATGGCAAGTCTACAACGCCTGGACGAGATGTGCCTATTGATGGCTTGCAAGATGTAGGAAGTGAGAGTGAGGCTCAAGTGGGGGTCACACAAAAAAGGGAGTCATTTGAATCCCTTGCCTTGCAGTCACAGGATGGAAAAGTAGCACCAGCTACAGTGTCACCAGTTGCACTCTTTGGATCATCTGTTGTGCGCAGGACTCTCAAGCGTCGACCAAAGGACCGACCGCCTAGCCCTCCAAAGCACCCTCTTGTGAAGAGCGGCTCTGTTGACGACCAGCTGAGCCGCCACTCAGGAAATTCTAATGCTGCTACAAAAGCAGCTTCAGATAGTAACCAGAGCCCTGTGATGCCAGAAGCTCCTGATGGCAGCCCTATTACTTACAGTGATGAAGGGTTCCCTCCGCCTCCTGAATTCAGCAATCCTGACCAGCAGACACTTGAGTGCCAGGATATTCACTCTTCACCATTAGCAGAAATATCAGCAAGGAACTCTGCTGCGCAGGTCGTATCAGAGCTTTTTGAGAACCTTAAAATGAAGGCTCGTCGAAAAGCTGCGGAAACGGGAGAAGCATGTGCTCAAACAACTGGAGATTCCTGCCGGAGAGTTAGCCCTGTTGAAAAGAATGCTACTGATGTGTTAACCAAAGCTCCTGCTCCCCAGAAAAAAGTTCCTGTAGAGGACAGCAAAAAGCGGGAGTCAGAGCGATTGCAGTCCCCTACGCAGCCTCTAGAGTCGTCAGCACAAGGAGAAGAAGAGAAGAGACAAAGCTCTGGAAGCATTAGTAGCCTGAAGAAGCTTTGGGAGAAAGAGACTGGTGGCGGCAAAGTGAGCCCTAAGATTGGTGCCAAGCGGCCAGAGTCATTGCGCTTGTCAAAAAATGATGGAGGAGAAAGCAAGAAAGCAAGCCCTCCGTCGCCACCATCTACAGTGACTGTCCCACCAAGAACACCAGATGATGCTCCTGACCCCCAGCAGCAACAGCAACAACAATTTACATCTAAGCCTGTTGTTCCAACCAAGCCTGCCCTTAAGCCAGCCCCCAAGCTCTCCTGCAGCACAACCAACAAGTTTCTAAAGTCATCATCTTCATCATCAGGTGCACCAAGTCAGCCCAAACCACCTGTGGTGCCCCGCAACCAGCCGAGTACCTCTCCTCAGCCCAAGAAAGGTGCACAAAAGGATGAGGATCGGTTGGCTGACAGCAAGAGCTCCATCCTGGAGATCTCAAGTGCACTGGAGAGTGGCATTGTGGCACTTAAGGCAGCTGCTCCAGGCTCCCTGAGCAGTGTCAGCGTAATGCAACTGTCTGACAAGGTGCAGCTCTTGTGTTCCTCCTGCAGCAGCTATGCCGAGAGTGTGCCGCCGCATGGCCGTTTCCGTTTCCGGGAGCTCTTGTCACGCCTTGAAACACAGGGCGACCAACTGCGGACATGCTCCAGCAACAATAGCGCTGCCAGTGCCAAGCTGTTCATGGACCTGCACAACACAGTCAGGGATCTGGTGAATGTGGTGCAGCGGTGAGCTTTTGCTCTAAGCCTCTGTACATACTCTGTTTCACTGCAACTGTGATTACACTTCACGATGCTCCTCCGTTTTTTTTTTTTTAATCATTCTAGTCCCCTTTAGAGACCGTGTGTGAGGGTGCTTGCCTGCATTCAAGCTCATCATGAGAACCATTGTCAGACTCCCATGTTTGTCAGGTGATGGAAGATTGCTGAATGTCATTTGTAGACAGAGTGAAAAATAACTCGAGTGAAAAATAACTGTTCTGGTCTTTTATCATCGGGTAATTATAGTAACTGTAATGCTGATGGTATTTATCACTTTTTAGGATGCTGCAACATTTTTTTTGTGAACTTGTCAGACCAAAGCCTATGACTTCAATGCTTTTATTGAAATAGCTTGTCTGTCATATTTTAATTGACTTCGAACTTCGATGAAAGGACTTAGTTTTGCGTGTGTGGTGATTGTGCAATTTTCTATGCATCTGTAAATTTTTTTAGTATGGTTACTGTAACAGAAGCAGACGTACCTTTTAAATTATTCAAAATAAAATAGTAAAAAAAACTTTGCATTTGTGTTCTATAGCTTTATGAATGGGGATATGCAAGTTCTGCCCATTCATGGAATGCCAACCCTTGTCACGTCGCCCCTTTAACCCTTTACTGCCTAGTGTCATGAATTCGCGACATACCGAAAAACTTCAAGCAAGAAAGTCACGGAATGCGTGTTGCCTTTAATGCTGCCTGCCAAGTACTCACGGGGAATATAGCTTTTTAGCATGAAAAATCTAGCACCTTCTCGTGTAATGTAGTTTATGCTAGAAAGAATTCTTTTGTAGTTGATGGTGAGCAGTGCGAAGCATGTGGACGAGCACTCACTGCTTCATTCTTTCTCAGATGACTGACACAAGTTCTATCTGCAATAATTTTGTTTATTAGGTGTGTGCACGCTCAAGACGTGGCATACAACATGTTGCGTAGTTCTGAAGTATGTTTTTCATGCAAGGTGCTCGCTTCTGTCTCTTGTGGAGAATTCGCAACATACATAAAACTATACATTACAGGTGCATTTTAGATATTTTAACTGTGGAATCATTTAAAGGTTGCTATTTAAAGCTGGAAAATGAAAATAATTTTTATTTTCTTCAGCAGTTTCATAATTCAGCCATTAAAAGGCAAATTTGCTGTTTTGGAAATATGCTTTTGAACACAGTATTGCGAGTTTGATTTCAGATAGTGGCCACTTCCTAAAGTGATGATTTACTATGTATAGATATATGTATCTGTTAATAGCAATATTAGACGTACTGCATTTAGGGAGTTTCAAGTACTCTGCATGTTTAGTAGACTCTCGGTGCACGGAAATCTGTTTAATGGAATTGCTGCTTAAATGGAACTAATGTTTCTGACAGGATTAGTTTCGTTCATGCATTGTGTGCCCCTGCTCATATCTTGGTAAACGGAACTCCTGTGAAACAGAACACATTTTACTGGTCCCTTCAGGTTCCGTTTGATGAGAGTCTACTGTATGTATTGTACTCGGCACCATTTTCCATCCAACAAAAAACATTTTGCTCTGATACGAACAGTAAGTTTGAGTTAACTACGTGTTTTCTAGCCGTTAAATACAAAGTACTTACTTGTTCGTGCTATCTTTTCCAAAGCTTTGGCCAATGTCAGGTCAATGTGCATGGCTGAGTGCTGCCTCTAATTGGAGACTGGGATAACTGTTTCTTCTTCCTTCATAAATGGGCAAATGTGAGTGAAGCTTTGCACACCATACTTGTATAATCACAGCTTGTGCATTAGTTGAAAGGTTTGTAATGAATGAACATAGGCATGCAGACACAGAAACAAGATATCAGGGCAACACAAACGTTTTCGTTGTTGTATAAACCCTTCTGTCCGTGTCCACACGCCTACCTCCTTTTGTCATGAATCCTTACCAACATAGCTTGGGGAGGGGGGGGGGGGTCATCGCAATCGCAGCCTTCTTCCCATCAAGTGAACAAGTCAATAGAAGGGCAGACTTTTCACCGCTAGGCCAGCTTTCTATGAATGAAGAATTGGAAGAGAGCATATCCACATCTCACTTATAAATACATTTTAAAAAGTCTTGACAAGTCAAAATTGACGTGGAGCCCTCCACACTCAGGGTTGGTACCCGGCTACGGCGGCTGCATTTCCGATGGAGGCAGAAATGTTGTAGGCCCGTGTGTTCAGATTTGGGCGCACGTGAAAGAACCCCAGGTGGTCGAAATTTCCGGAGCCCTCCACTATGGAGTCTCTAATCATATGGTGGTTTGGGACGTTAAACCCCACAAATCAATCATCTCAGGATTGGTAGCGGTCCTCGCAGTGCTTTGAAAACCATTGAATTTGAAACGAGCTGCTGTTTTCTAGAAATTGAAAGCAAAAATAGTGTGTGTGTGTGTGTGTGTGTGTGTGTGTGTGTGTGTGTGTGTGTGTGTGTGTGTGTGTGTGTGTGTGTGTGCGTGCACGCGCGAGGAATGGCAGGGTGTGACCTACAAAAACAGACAGCTGAGGCTGTGACGTCAGTCCTTGTACTACACCACAACCCAGTATGATGGTTTTCTTTTTTTCCCTCTTCTTGAAACGGTCAATAACTGCACATATATATGATGGGAACATGCTGTTGCATGAATTCTTCAAACAAGTCCTGTAATAAGAAGATAAAGGGACAGTGTACTGCCTGAAAATTTTTCACTGTAGCAAAAATTAGAAGATTGTTCATTAGATCGGCGGCAATGAGCATGCTTTTATCCCATAAAAAAGGGAATTTTAATTTTGTTGGAAGCTGACAAGGAATGACCATTACCGCCACCCTACAGCAATCTACTGGCAGGACAAGAAATCCTTGCAGGTAGACTCATTTTCCTTAAAAACAAACATGTATAACTTGAAATTATATTTTACACTCTTGAGGCAGCGTTAGGCTGTGCCAGAGAGTAATTTTTGCTTTTTTGCTCATGCGGTCAAAGAAGTACCCGGTGGCGCTGCCGGCTTCGTGTTCGATTGCCTGCACGCCTGCCTGCCTACGGCTATTCTAGCCACCATACTACGGCAAAAAAATGCGAGCGCTGCGTCCGGCACCGCTCATAAGAACAAAGAAAAAGTTTTCGGTAAATAGCAGCGCGACAGATTTCAGGGAATCTCTCATGCCCGTAAGTCCAACGTAATGTAGTAACGTTGCGCGAGTCTTCATGCATGAACTGCTCATCAGTATTCACCAAGGTTTTACATTAAAGAAGATTTTGCCACCCCCTTCTCTAAGGTATCCATGCTGGCTCTTGTATCACATATGCAATGCAGAACACCTAAACATAACTGAAAGACAGCAGGGACCTTCTGTTCTTTTGTGAAGCTCGTCTAGTGTTCGTTTTTGGCACGAGTGGAATCACTACAGTTTGTTTTGCAACACAGGTGTACCAGTGTTGCTAGAACAGACGGACTTTTCAGCTCGACTGTGGTGATTTTTCAGGCTGACTAAACAAAGCTGTAGAAACCGTGGTAATACTATTTTATCTGACATTGGCATGCTTTTAACGACCACTACGGTATTTGTTTTAGTATTAACCAAAACTTGACGCCTGCTGAATCTCTACGCAGTTTCAGTTCAACTTTCACCGGCACTACAATCGTGATCGCCTCCAGCAACCAGTGTTGTGGGCATTGGTCACACCACTAGAAGACCGAACGCAGGTTGTAAAACTCCGTTATAAAAAGTTCTGCTCACTTTCCAAAGAAATCGCTGCAAGGTTGCACACTTCCGACGGTACGCTTTTTTATTGCGATACAAGTAGAAAAGGCGGTGAAGGACTGTACACAGTTCCTTTAAAGGGTGTCGAGCGGGTGTAGAGCAACCTAGAGTTACTTTATATTGTTACGGTGCATTATCGACATAAGTAAGCATGGCACTTGACGAAGATGATGAAGAAGAAAGCACTTGCGCGAGAGGCAACTCAGCCATCTTGTTTGGCTGTCGATTCTGTGTTGACGCTACACTATACACCTATATCTCGCCCGGTCACATTTGGTGGACATGCTGGGTAACCGCCTCGCAACGGAACTTTGCAGCGGCCGTCGTTTGAGGGGTCACTCTGCAACAATGACGGAAAATACGGCGTCTGCATCAGCCCCCGGTGTTGCTGCAGCTGCACATGATGCAGTGACTACATCGGCTCCTGCGACTGCAACCTTCGTGCTCGAACCCGCACGTTATTTTGGCACGCTTAGCGGTTCCGTCGATCCAGATGAAATGAACGTTGAGGATTGGCTCGCAGAGTACGAACGTCTGAGTACTCGATACCGATGGGGCCCACCTCTTATGCTGGCCAACCTGTTGTTGTACCTTAGGGGAACCGCCAAAGTGTGGTATGAGAGCCATGAAGGAGAACTTTGGAGTTGGGTAATGTGGGAGGACAAAATGATGGACTTGTTGGGAAGCCCGTTGGAAGAAAGATGGCCACGAACAAGATGCTCACGTCTTGGCCGCAAGCCTCGACGGAGCCGTACATCTCGTATATAGAAGATGTGTTAGCATTGTGTTGCAACGTCAATGCCGAGATGCCGGAGGCTGACAAGGTCGAACATATTCTTAAGGGGATCGCGGACGACGTATTAAACCTCCTCATTTGCAAAAATTATTCTCCAGTGGACGTCATAAAGGAATACCAGTGCTTTGAGCAAGCGAAGAGCCGGCGTATTGACAGCGTGTTTGCTCGCCTTCCGAATACGGCTGCAACGTCATCTTGCGAAGACTGTGCAAGAACACTGCCGCCACCTCCAATTTCATCGGATCAGGTGACCCGAATTGTATGGCGCGAACTTGAAGCCATTGCCCCTGCTCCGGCTCGCACTGCTGCAAGTGACATGACCCCACTCACTGCTAACATGGTTCAAGCTATCATCCGTAAGAACTCGCCACCATAGCTATTCCCTCAGTGTTCGCTGTGCCCAGCCCGCAGTGAGCTCCATGGCGTCCACCATCGTCCTATCACGAGCAGCACTTTACGGCCCGATCTCGCGACCCTGCTGCATGGAGAACCGCTGACAATCAACCAATTTGTTTTCATTCCCACCGTATCCGTCATGTTGTCCGTTACTGCAAGTCCTACTGGTCCTCCTCACCACCTCGGGCATCGTCTGAACCTTACTACCGACAGGACAGCACCCGCTTTGCATCTACCGCGCAGTCTTCTTTGTCAAACAACTACAGAAGGTTCAGTGGCCGATCTCCGTCGCCGTATGGTCGCCAGTCACTTTCGCCTCCAGGACGTCGCCAGTCGTCTCACTCGCTGCAGACTCGCAGACCGTCGTCCACATTCAACCCTGCTCCTGCCTGTCCGAAAAACTAAATGGTGCAGCGCCTGGAGGTGACGCTGCATTGTCGACTTCCTCCACAAATTCTCTCTTAACGCTTTTGACGAGACAGTTTGTTAGACAAAGTTAATGGTGTAACTATTTCTGCCCTTATCGATACCAGAGCGCACATTTCTGTAATGAGCGTGAACCTTCGCCGATACCTACATAAAGTACTCACATTGCTGTCACTTCTCAAGTTATTCCGTATGACATGTCTTTGGCCACCCTATCTTCCCTTGACAGCTGCAACGTTACTGGTTTGAACACCAATGCTACATTCATATTAAAAGAAAAGCGGCGCACACCAACTCGCCCAACTTTCTATTCTGTTCCAATGCTACATCCCTCTGTCCCGGTCGCAATTATACTCTGCCTGCCGATGACATCAGCAAAATGATTGCTGCCAACCTCACCCCAGCGCAAGCTACTGGCCTTCGTCGTCTGCTCACATCATATGGAGACATTTTCTACTTTGACCATCGCCCTCTCAACCAAACACCTGCCGTGACTCACCAGATCAACACTGGTGATGCCAGTCCTATACGGTCGTGCCCATACCGTGTATCTCACCAGGAATGCCAAGTAATTCATAATAAAGTGGACAAAATGTTTACTAAAGATGCCATAGAACCATTATCTAGCCCCTGGGCCTCCCCAGACGTGCTCGTTGAGAAGAAGGATGGCAGCTGGTGCTTTTGCGTGAACTATTGCCATTTGAACAAAGTCATTCATAAAGATGTCTACCCTTTGCCTCGGATCGATAACGCCCTCAATCGGCTTCATGGTGCCCAATACTTTTCGTCTATCGACCTTCGGTCTGGCTATTGGCGAATTCCCGTCGACCACATGGACTGCGAAAAAAACGCTTCCGTTATGCCTGACGGCCTCTACCAGTTCAGTCATGCCGTTCGGACTATGTAATGCGCCGGCAACTTTCGAGCGCATGATGAACTCCCTTCTCCGAGGACATAAGTGGTCCATCTGCTTGTGCTACTTAGATGGTGTCATCGTCTTCTCGCCTACCTCTGACAGCCATCTCGCACGTCTGTCGGCCGTTCTGAATGTTTTTCGAAGAGCCGCCCTCCAGCTCAATTCTGAAAATGCCATTTCGGACGTTGCCCAATCACCATACTTGGCCACCTTGTCAGTGCCGCTGGTGTTCAACCGGATCCCGACAAGGTGCGAGCAGTGCAAGAATTTCCTGTACCGTGTTCAACCAAGGACGTCCGAAGTTTTGTAGGGCTATGTTCTTATTTTCGTCAATTCGTCCGCAACTTCGCTGGCATCGCCTGATCGCTTACTGATCTCTTAAAAAAGGATGTTCTCTTCGCGTGGGGCGTAGAGCAAGTGGATGTTTTTTCGGCTCTTATCCATCTGCTGACTACGCCACCAATACTGGCCCATTTCAACCCTTCATCACCTACAGAGCTTCGGACCGATGCCAGTGTCCATGGAATTGAGACGGTCCTTGTCCAACGACGGCACGGGAAGGACAGTGTAATTGCTTACGCCAGTCGTCTTTTTTCGCCTGCCAAATGGAAGTTCTCTATCAGTGAGTGTGAATGCCTAGCTTTAGTGTGGGCGTCACAATATTCAGGCCTTACCTGTATGGCTGAACTTTTTCCGTTGTTACTGACCATCACGCTCTCTGCTGGCTCTCATCCATACTTGTGCATATGGTGCGTATGGCCGTAACCATACTAAGGGCCGTGACGGCACTTCCTCCGTGGGGAAGTGATGTTACGGTGCACCATCGACATAGGCAAGCGTGGCACTTGATGAAGATGCCTGTGCGTTAAGTGCTTGCGCGAAAGGCAACTCGGCCATCTTGTTCGGCTGCTGTTTCTGTGTTGACGCTACACTATAAACCTATATCTTGCCCCCCCACAATGTGTAGCATATGCAGTAACTCTAGAGCAACATGCATCGGCTGGGTTCGGTTTCTCGCCAGCCTTCCTATCCTCCTCCTTGGCACTGTAGATGGGGGGGTGCAGACATTTGTCGTGACCACGCCCACTTTGCCAACGTAAAACGACGTCGGCGATTACGTCATCAGCGTATAGCCAACGATGAGCTCTTTTGTGTCAGAGTGGCGCGGCGAGGCAGTGCGGTATGAAATCCCTTGACATTGATAGGGGTGCAACAGCTGTGCCAATGACGCCACTTCAATACAAATCCCCATTTTTGCGCCAAGCTGTGCCAAAGCCACGAAATTTGTTTACATTGCGCCATGCTGCGCCGAAATGCCCAACCAGCCTCAAAATTTTCTCAGTTGCGCTAATTTTAGCGGGAAGTGAAGGCTACATTGGTCACCTGTAGTTTGTGTCATCAATCAATCCTGGGATCCAGGTGCGCAGACCCTAACCCACGATCTATCCTAACCACGGTGTAATATACTCATTAGTTCAAGACACTCGTGAGACGCGATCGACCAAATAATGTAACAACACCATGCGCTCATCGGTCTGCTGACCGTACCGGATTCCTATCGGCGGGACGATGCAACTTTAGAATTGTGTTGCCATAGCCACCAAAGCGCAGGAAATGTGAACTTCATGGTCAGCAAACATGTCTATGGTATGTTAGGTACTAAAGCTGGAAGCATGTGGCGCTTTTAATGCGTGCGAGCGAACTAGTACTATGAACACCGGCGTTGCCGGCGACCACGTTGGTTTCCATAGCAACGGCACATTCGATATTTATCTGGTGTCCTTGCTGGGCCAACAGACGGGTGCCGTTGGTACTTGACCTAGTCAAACACGCCTTGCACGCGAGCCCAGTTGTGCCCTAAACCTAACCCCATTGTAAAAAAAAAAAAACTCAAAGCCTGCGCGGAACGTGCACCACAATCACAGCAAAAGCTTGAAGAGCTGCCTTTCATAGCCTTCTCTAAACACACTTTGGGATGCTACAAGCACACTGATGGGTACCCACTGTGCCATAAATAATCACAAATGTTGTGTAGTAGGCCAGCATTCACTATGCTATCCTTTGTCATTTTTTGGAGAAGCGTGGTATCCGCTACACACTTGTGCAATTTTTTTTAATGCAGTGGCTGATGACAATGAAAAAATATACCGCAAGTGGGTATGTGCCACACTTAATAGGTGATCAAGAACAAGTTTTCTAATGGATTGGAGTATGGGACAACCCAGTTGTTAAGCAATTCGCATTGCGGGACGCCTGGCTGTTCCTTTGATGTTCCACAATGCTTTTACTCATATTATTGCTATTCCCTTCCTGACGTCAAGCCTTTCTAAGGCCAGTTTAGAAACGATTTCCTAGCACTGGCGTGACTCAGTGGTAGAATACTGTGCTGGCACGCAGGGGACCCAGGTTTGAATCCCATTGTGTTATTAATGTTTTTATTCACCGAGTTCCAAGAAATTGCATGGCTCAGTGGTAGGATACTGGGCAGGGACGCAGCGGACCCGGGTGTCATTGGTGTTTTATTTGATACTGTTACCTCGTAACAGCTTTCGCTGTAAAAGGGGGGGGGGGGTATACCATTGTCGTGGTTTGAAAATTCCTTGGCCTTGTTCCAACTTGTAATTGTGAGTATCAATATGATCGCTGAAGTCTAAAAAAGTCATTGGCAATCATTTAGGGAAGTGTATGACATTTCTACTGTCCCGAAAAAAATCAAGCTAAACTGTGCGCAGTTTTTTTTAATTCACCACCCCTACTTCTCAGTTTTGCAAATCTTTCGAATCGCCAAGCCTGGACGACCCAGCTCCCCCGTGAGGTGGCGTCGAGGCAAGCCCTTGACGTCCCCTCATGGGAGGCCTAGGCCCGGCCACCTAAACCTGCTGGTTTCTTCGTCCTCCTCAAGGTCGCTAGCATGGCAGATTCATATTGAATCCTCAGAGAGTCCGTGAAAGGATTTGACAGGTGCGGCAAATGCTAATGTGGACTTTATCATTCTTTGCTGAATGGTGGGCAGTTGAAAATACAATCTTTATTGAAATAGCAGTGCTCATACTCTGCACTGTTTAGATGTACATTTCTTTTGTCTACATGTAACCCTTCTTTTTTATGCAGCTCCAAATTTGAATTTTAGTGCTCCGAAAGTAACATTTTGCTGCTCCAAAATTTGTTCCAAATTCTATTTCAGCTGTTGCACCCCTGCTTTGGTGGTACACCATTTACCCTGGAAGCCGTGCTGGATAATGTCCTGTAGCATCCTTCATCTATTGTCTCTGCCACCTCTATGTAGAGGGCTGAAGAGTTGGCTTCCAAACAATCAAATCAAAGGTTTCTTTCACCAGAAAATTCTGGGCAGTCTACGGAACTAAAAGCTGCTCTAGGCAGCCTGACTTGGTCTCGGTAGACCTTTACATTGGTAGCATACCATCTTCACACTACAAATGGGCATTATTAATTTTCGCATACAATACTCTGCTAAGCTTGCTTTGTTTCGCTGACTGTCGCTTTGATGAACCATTGATCTGAAATGTACTTGTATTTTCTGAATTATGTCTTGACAAATTCAGTAAACTTCAAGAGACATAAAGAAATAGTTGACTTAAATAAAAGTTCACTTAACTGAGTATTCACTGGAATGCGGATTAGCATTGCGCAGCCCCGCCACGGTGGTCTAGTGGCTAAGGTACTCTGCTGCTGACCCGCAGGTCGTGGTATCAAATCCCGGCTGTGGCGACTGCATTTCCGATGGAGGTGGAAATCTAGGCCCGTGTACTCAGATTTGGGCGCACGTTAAAGAACCCCAGATGGTCGAAATTTCTGGAGCCCTCCACTACAACATCTCTATATGGTGGTTTTGGGACGCTGAACCCCACAAATCAATAAATCAATCAATTAGCATTGCGCACCGCAGAAATCAAGTAAAACGTGGAAAACGCAATTTATATGGAAAACAGTCCGGCAGTTTTCATTTAAAGCGCAAGCGAGAAAGCTGTTCAGAAAGTGAATTTCTGTGCAGTGCCACTGGCACAGCGGTGACACGAAGTGTCGCAACTTCATAATATATCCTACAGGCTCGGCTAAAGATACAGGATTTGAACCTGCCCATTATAACTTATTCGCACTCTTTTTTCCTTTTTTTTGGTTTTGGATGAACACTCGAAACCATTTCCAAATATGGTAGTTCTGCGCAAGTACTGAAGCGTCTGTAGCTCATTTGTCTCCCGCACGGCCGCTTTGCCTCGGCGGCACTGGGTGCACAAGTGATTTTGCACCGCCGCCGATGTAAGGGCGATTTGGGGGCTGCTTGCGTCGGTTACACCAGTGCTGTAGATCGCAAAACTTTATTGAATTGTTCTAAAAAATGAGCCCGTGTCCGCAAGTGAAGTTCATCCTACATAAATTTGAAGTTCACTATTCAGAACTACGTTCAACTAAAAGATTTTTGAATAGAATACAATGCACAAGGAAACCGTCGGGGATTTTCTGCAAGTTCGTTGTTCTGAATAAGCAGGCGTTCGTACAAATGAGAGTGCACTGTATTTCCAGTTTCATGACCTTGGTAATTTAAAATGGGACGAATTACGTCCTTGCATGCAGCTATCAATAACAAGATGATTGCATCCTACAGCCAAGCTTTACAACGCTAACCATTGATTCGACACCGGTATATAAAGGCCTCCCAAGGTGCCATCGACGGACTATCTTAGGTGCTTTATACAAAAAGCGTAATATTTCCATAACGTAATTCGATTGGCCGTTGGCATGAGTGTTCATAGAATTCAGAGCAACGAACCCATGGCCAGATTCTCCAAATGATCGGTAAAATTGTTCCTACCAAGACATTCTGCCCGTGCTCTTTCCCGGTGGCTATGCGGAGTGGGCAAAGCATTCGCGTACAATCCAGCAACAACACGTTGGGGCAACTATGTCTACTGAACAAATCCTCGCAGTAGATTGTCACCTCCTGCGCCTGTGAGAGTGCAGGAGTTTTGCCAAGTGGTGGGAAAAGGGTAACCTTAAACGGCAGCTCGCATTAATGAACTCGCTGAACAAGCTTTACAGTTTGCCACCCAGCTCACTGACTACAATTGGATAAAAAAAGTGTTATACAGCAGCCCGTCAGATAGGTGCCTTTTTCGTGGCCTCATTGACCTTAGACTATAGGGGAGGCGGTTATCAAGTCGCGGCGGCTCAACTTGCGAAACACCCTGCGAGACCGATATCTCTGTCGCATAGAGGACCCAATTGGGCTTGAGTCCTAATCCAGATATTGATCCATCATTATAATCCAGATGTTGATGCCCTGATGATGTTGATGACGTTACATGACGTAACGACGGACTTAAAGGGGCCCTCTAACACGTTTCAACCCTCCATTTTTTACTCGTGGACTGCATAGACTGACGCACGAACAAATTAGTGCAAGATGGACAGCGATAGCGGCACGCAGTAGGAAGTTATTCAATTAAAAAAAATTCAATATACAGGAAGAAAAATGCCTACCCTCAACTCGAATTTGGCGGGGTGACATGACCACATTTCACTCTCTGCTGTGACGTTGCAGGGGGCCTCATATGAGATGAGCTGAAAGCTCTTATGTAAAAGAAGCTCGTACACCATTGTTGCCTGTTCAGTCAAATGTGTTTATGACACTGTTGCTATAGCAACAGGCAACGTGGTGCCTGACCACGCCGTTTTGTTTACGTGGTCGAACAGCTGGGTGAGGCTGGTAGAAATGAGCCTCCCCGACATGTCAGAACTCGAGCAGGTCCTTTTGCTTCGGAGTGAGGCTTTACGCGTCCTGTGATAGGCTGCGCTCATCGTCATTTCCGCCCGCGTAGTTCTAGCGAGCGCCACTGTGCGCTGACGCGGTTGGCAGCAATGAGGTGACTTTATTGCACGATTAAAATACTAAATGATTTGATATCGGTGCTTGGACCTATGCTAAAATTATCCCCGGCCATCGGTCTACGCAAAACACATACAAAAAATAGGTGCTTCAAAAGTGTTGGAGGGCCCCTTCAACTAAGATGAGCAGAGGTACGGCTCCGGGCTGAGACAGCATAACAAACTGCTGGAGAATCTTCTGGACTCGGTCGAATACTCTACTTGGTAGAGTACCTAAATCAGATATGGGATGAATGTCTACTCCCTTCCTACTGGAAGACCTCCCTAGTCACTTTTTACCTAAACCATGCCAGATGGTGAATACCAAGAACTTGAAGCCCATCTCAATGATTTTGTCTGCGGGTAAATTTATGAAGAGAATTGTTCTGGATCGCCTGTTTTCAAACATGCAAGCCAATGGCCTTTTTGCAGACACTATGTTAGGGTTTTGCTCGCGTATGTCTGCATAGAATGCACATGTCCACACCTTGATATAGTACAACCACAGCCATGCGCCACAACGAGAAGGACATCATTGCCCTTGATCTTAAAGGCACCTTTGACAACGTTCGTCATGGGAACATTCTGGCAAACCTGAGCACCTCAGATTGTGGGCACGAGGCATTTGCCTACTTGAGAGACTTTCGAAGCGTCAGGCCCTCCTCGAAATTGAGGGTGACTAATACGGCCCATACACTATTGGCACAAAGGGATATTCCCCAAGGAGTGGTCTTGTCGCCGCTCCTCTTCAACATTGTCGTAGTGAAGCTTCCACATCAATTAGCCCGCGTGGAAGGAATTCATCACGCACTCTATTCAGATGCGTGATATAACAATTCAGACTATACTGTAGGAAGTCTCGCAGAAATGGAGGACTGCCTCCAGCAGGCCGTCTCGGTCGTCTATAGCTATGCTATCGGCTGGGGTCTCCAGTGCGCGCCTGCAAAATCGGAGCTTGTACATGTCACACTGACCCCAAAGACTACACAGCATTGCGTTTTTTTGTTTGTTTTATGGAAGCTCCTATCACGGAAGTCGAATAGGTCCGAATCCTGGGCCCGTTCATCCATAAAGACTCAGACCAGAATGCACCATCACTAAACTCAAACAAATAGGCGAACAGGTCGTACGTATGATCCACCGCGTTTCCAACAAACGCGGGGGGTTGCGGGGCAGATATGCGCTTCAGCTTGTCCATGCCTTTGTACTCAGCCGGATCCTCTAATTCGTACCCTACCTTCGCACTACAAAGCAACACGACCAATGCGTCAAAGCCATTATTAAGAAGACTACGAATCGAACTTGGGACCTCCCGGTAACTACCTTCAGTTCCAAGTGGTGGGTGCTGGGGTGCTCAACTCCTATCGGGAATTAAATCTCGCCTCGTAAACCAGTATATGAGACTTTTGCAGACGGTGTCCAGGCACCGCCTGTTAGACCACTTGCACAAACATGACTATATCTAGAGGAGACATGCAGACTACTGGAGCTGTGGCGTCACAAGGTCTGGGTTTCACCACTTCCGTGCAACGTGCACTCGCAGAACACGAAGGCAGACGAGGAGCGTGCTCTCTGGACATTGACCACCAATACGGCTCCAAGCAGTGTGTTTCGATGTTGATGTGGCCATCAGACACTAAACGGCTGCCATAGTTCACCAGGACCAACGCGTTAACGGGGCTCTCCAATCGTGTTTTTAACTCCGCGCGGGCTGAGAAGATAGCAATAGCGCTTGCCGCCTCGCGCACGAACCCTAGGGTAATCATTACAGATTCTCGCGGAGCCTGGCAAACTACCTGGTGAGCTAGGTCTCGTCTTTAGCCTATACGAAATTTTAAAGCGAGCCGTGAGGGATTCATACGCATCACCCGAATGCATCGTTTGGACTCCGAGCCACCAGGTCTTGGAAATAACGAGGCTGCGGACATGGCCGCCCGCGCGCTTGACCACCAGGCACATCGACCAGTCTTTTCCGGCTCCGAGAATAGGCAACCGCATCTGCTATTCCGAGAAATTCTTGTGCACCATCGGGAACACCATCGCCTTTTTGCAGTCCCTGCTAAGGGTCCGAGTAAGGCCGGTAAACGAACACTAATAAAATATGTGGGTTTTAACACCCCAAAACCACCATACGATTATGAGAGACGCAGTAGTTGAGGGCTCCGGAAATTTCGACCACCAGGGGTTCTTTAACGTGCACCCGAATCTGAGTGCATAGGCCTGCAGCATTTTCGCCTCCATCGAAAATGCAGCCGCCGCAGCCAGGATTTGGTTTTTCGACCTTCAGGTCAGCAGCCAAGTGTCTTAGCCAGTAGACCACCGCGGCGGGGCGATGAACGAACCCTAAGCCGCCTGCAGACCAACATCTTGTGTCCTACAACAGAGAATTTGACCCGCAATTTGGTTGGTGGTGCCCTCACTTTAGGGAAGTCACCGATAACCTTCACGTGGTAAGTAAATGTCAGATGAATTCTTCCCTTCCCCCGTAACCCTTCCCCTCACTCGAAGGGCATGGGAGGCAGCTCTACTCAATTGCTCAGGTCTGGAGGCAGTGTTCTAGTCCAACGGTCGCAGATAACGGCCTTGTCCAGCGGGGTCCCGGAGTAAGAACTTTCCCTGTGTAAGGAATGAAAATATTTGGCAGGTGCCACGTACCTTGGCAATCAATGTTATGCGAAGAAAGCGCATGAGAGGTCAGTGTCTTTGAATTTTTATTGAGCGAAATGTTATGAAGTGGCGTTCAATAGGTGCAGAAATCTAAGCACACATACGTTAAACAACCGCGTATGTTTTATATTTGCAGTTGTTTACAGTTGCGTAACGATGCCAACAGCAACATGGATATTAGCAACACCAGAAGCGGTAAGCTGATATGAAGCGCCGGTGTTTTCGCTGGGGCTGACGAGGATGGTAGCCCACCGGGCCACCTACTCCCTGTCATATAGATTGAATAAAGTTTCTCTCTCTCTCTCTCTCTCTCAACACTGCTACACAAATCAACCTCAGCGGATAGCGCCTAACCAACAATTTACGTTAACCCGACATCAGGGCTATATCATAGATCATGGGAGTACATATGTAATGTTTACAAAATTGGATAGCCAGTACTGAAACCATAATTGATGTTTCACGAACATTAAGGTGTATTCGCAATGTATTTCCGAGACCTGGTGAGTCTCTGTGGTGGAATACTTTATTGCACGCGGAATCCTAGGGTTCAGTTCCTGCTGGGACACACATATATTCTTTGCATTCGTCCGGTCAACGCTGCCTATGTCCACTTTTATTGCAATAGCAATTATATGGACACTCTTGGCGGGATTTTTTTAACGCTCAAGCGTTAAAATTACCCATGTGTGTTCTCGCCCCTCCTGGGTAGATATATATATATATATATATAGAGAGAGAGAGATAAAGATGCAAGGAAAGGCAGGGAGGTTAACCAGATGCACATCCGGTTTGCTACCCTGCACTGGGGAAGGGATGAAGGGGAGAAAAGAGGTTGCAGAGAGATAAGAAGGTGCGCACAATCGCGAGCACACTCGGGGGAGCACACACAGTCTACAGGCGGTCGCTCAGGTCTGTTGACTTTAAGTAAAGTAGGAGCGCTTTAGTCGCTTTCTGCGCAACTGAGGCAGATGCCCAAGGTACTAGAATCTTCTGCACACAAAATGGTCTGGGGTCAAGTTGATTCAAAACCATCCGGAGCTGGCATCGTTGTGTGTCGTAGCAAGCGCAGCTGCACAGAACGTGTTCAATGGTCTCTTCAGCTCCGCAGTAGTTGCATGTAGAAGTGTCTGCCATACCAATGCGAAATGAGTACACCTTTGTGAATGCAACACCCAACCAAAGGCGGCATAACAGTGTCGCATCGGAGCGGGAAAGTTGTGATGGTAGCTTTATCTTGAACGAAGGATCCAGTTCATAAAATTGACACCTTTGGAAGCTGGTAGACGACCAGAACGTGAGTGTAAGATCTCGAGCCAGCAGGTAAAGTTGTCTTGCTGCATCATTCCTTGATAGAGGAATCGAGACCAAACGGGTTCCTTCATGGGCTGAGCGGGCTGCATCATCGGCTAATTGATTTCCGGTAATACCAATATGTCCAGGCAGCCATTGATATATAATATCATGCCCTCGTGCTAGAGCTTCATGATGGCAATGTCTTATTTCATGTACCAATTGTTCATGATTTCTCCTACGCATGGCAGACTGCAAACTCTGAAGCGCTGCCTTCGAATCACAGAATATGACCCATTTTCCTGGACGCTCTTGAACGAGATATTGTGAAGCAGCCCTTATAGCAGCAAGCTCTAATGCCGTAGATGTAGTCATATACGACAAATTAAATTTGATTGTCATTGCTGCAGCCGGAATTACAGCGGCACCTGATGAGCTGCTGGACGAGACGGACCCATCAGTGTATATCTGCGTTCGGTCCAAGTACAACTCATGTAATAATAGCAGTGTTGCTTGCTTCAATGCTACTCTGGAGTGATTGCTTTTCTTTTTGATACCCAGAATTTCTAGACGTACTTGCGGCTGGTCGAGGCACCACAAAGGACATGCCATTCTTGTAGCTGGCGTATATCCCGATGAAATGCTGTTTAGGTGTTTGGCTATGACGTCTGAAAACGTAGCACGTAGTCTTCCGGAAGGTAGAAGGGCCAAGTCGTGGTCGGGCACACGGCTAGCATGTCGAATGTGCGCTCTGAGGCAATCCACAACTCTATATGTCCTGACCGGATGGTCTTTGGCAAGCATGATTGTGGCATAAGTAGAAGCGCATCGGGGCAGTCCTAGACAGATACGCAGCGCCTGACCCTGCAAACTCTCCAATGAATGAGTATTGGATTTGCAAGTGTTAGTCAGTACCGGCAAGCTGTAGCGCAATAGACCCAGAAATAGGGCCCTGTACAGCTGTAGCATGGAGGCCACAGAAGTTCCCCATGCTTTCCCGCACATGAATTTCATTATATGCACAATAGATAGCAGTCTCTTCTTCAAGTATGCACAATGCGGGCTCCACGAAAGACTTCTGTCCATTATTATGCCCAGGAAACGATGCGTCCGTGCATATTTGACACTCTGCCCATTGATGTAAACAGGGTATGGCGTCATTGGTTTGCGTGTAAACGCCATCAACGCGCACTTCACAGTTGATATAGTTAGGCCTTGTTTCTGAAGGTAGGCTGTTGTGAGGGTTGCTGCCCGCTGTATTCGTGCACGCACCTGAGGGCGAGTAACTGCAGCACTCCAGAGGCAAATATCATCGGCGTATATGGATAGGCACACCGACTTTGGCAGAACCTTTACCAGACCAATGAGGGCAACATTGAACAATGTGGGGCTTAAAACACCTCCCTGAGGTACTCCGCAGTAGGTGTAATGTTCAGCAGTTGTACCCTCATCTGTTTGTACAAAGAAACCCCTGCCAGTTATATAATCTTTTATCCATTGAAACATTCGTCCACCAATGCCCATTGCTGCGAGATAAGTGAGGAGGGCATCGTGAGCTACATTATCATATGCACCCTTCACGTCAATAAAGAGTGCCACTGATATGCGCTTGCGACTTTTTTCTTGCTGAACAAATGTCGATAAGTCAAGGACACAGTCGATGGAGGAGCGGCCCCGACGAAAGCCTGCCAGTTGAGGAAAATGGGTAGATATAAAATGTAATTAAACTGTGGCACACATCCGCATTCCAGTGGCGCATACCCACCCCCAAGTATGTGCCAGTGTTCTTTGGAAAGTGTTTGACGAGATTGTGACATTCATGTCATGACCAGTGTGTCGTATTCGTCAAACCATCTTACCCTCCCGCACTAATTTTGGTGTACCTCAAGTTAAGGAGGTGATCATGAGAGCACCCAGACAGACGCCAAAAGTGCTTGCAGTACGCAAGAAAATGCTTCGCATTTAAACGTTTTGCACACACAGGAGAGGTGGCGACTTTACCCTAAGTCTCGCTCCCAGCAACCATTATTATTTAAAAATAACTGCATATACTTACTAAAGATAGTTTATTAGAAATGGATCTGCCTTTTTCATGCACAAGGGTGTATTGCCAAGACGTGGTCAGCTTTGCAGCAAAACGACAATGAAGACAAGTAGATGAACCGCCATGCTACACTGAATCAAAATTGCAGCGAAGCCACTTTGGTCAACGCCCTGTGTTAACATTTGACACACCTTCGGTTTCGCCATTGTCTCATTTTCTACTGAATACGCCGACGACGTCTTTGCTCGAACTCGTCAGCCTAACCATGACCTCTTTTCCTTCTCGTGACTCGCAAGATTAGCAAAAAGATCGATATGGCAGTTGACTGAGAAGAGTGTACTTCAAGCAGGACGCTGTGGTCCTTCTCTGGTCACCATGCCGCCACATCGGCTTATCAGTGAAGCTAGGCACAATAAAGCATTACGCCTACTCATTGACAATAATCATGGAAAAAACACCTCTGGACTCCGTCGCTTGGGCCTTCGCTCTGTAGACAAAAACTTTTTGAAGTGTCCAGACTGGAACCGTGCAGAGCTGAGACAGGAAAACACAGGACAGCAGTCATCCTGTCCTCTGCATAAACTATGTCAATATTTCAACATTTCGACCTCTAGCCTCCTGAATATTACGTTTCACATTTACGTCATTTGAGCCCAATGTGCCGTAACCATAGATAGGAAAACTCAATCATGAGTCGACTCACCAAGATTTAGATGCAGCCGTTAGTCTTGACTTTGAGTGAGTCCGAGTGAGTCCAGTTGAGGAAAATTTTGGTGAATCTCTCTGGGATCAACTTTTTTTGCCGATCTGTGTTTTTATTTACTCAACTACAGCCTTATTATCAGTCTTATGCCAACTCACGTTATTACACAAGACGACTCACAAACACTTCAATGCTCTATAGTCATACGGCAGCTCAGTATTTATCAGAGATCTGAGTTGCGAAGGAGGAAGGAGAGGGGCCACGGCCTCCCTCCCAGAAGCTTTTCCGTAGCTCTTCATCAAAATATCTTGCATGGGTAATCTCAATAAAAATGACCTTACTGAATAGCAATCGCTAATTTTTCATATTTGATAGTGCAAGATCAAAAAGCACCAATATATCACCGATAACTCGAGATATTGGTGTTAAAGAGGAAGACACAAGGTGGGAAAAAGCGGGTCGAAGTACGGCTGGAGGTGGGCTATGTGAACAATATCACTCCCACACCGATGACGCTCGCTCGGTGGCGTAAGAGGTTCGATGGCGTAGTTCACTGGTGAAATACGCTAGACCATGCTGCGGGGACTATGATATAATTTGTGGGAAGTTTGGGCGATAAACCAGGAACGCACGGCAGTAGATGCAGCCAAACAAGTGTTCCAGGAACGAACATTGCGGCAGCAGGCTAGTCGTTATTGCGGGCCTCCTTCTGGCGCTGTTGGTCGGCCGTAGTAAGCCGCTTGGCTAGCTTGTGGCACTCTTCTGCGTAAAGGCCTGATCACACGTACTCGTTGCAGCGCGTGGCTTTCTTAACGTGGTGCCGCGCCCTTTCCCCAGGGAGAGAGACAGTCCTCTCTCACCAAAGGGAGAGAGTGCGGCACCGCGTCAAGAAAGCCACGCGCTGCAATGGGTACGTGTGGTCAGGCCTGGGCAGCTTCCGAGACGGGCGTGCACTTGGAGGGATCTGACGCGTATGGCAACAGAGTGTCCATGGTGTGTGATGGTTGGCAACCGTACAGAAGAAAAAATGGGGGAAACTTCGGTTGTGACTTGCATATCGCTGTTATACGCGTATGTCGGAAATGGGAAAAGGAGGTCCCAGTTTGTTTAGAGGCAACATGCGTCGCAAGCATGTTGCCCAAAGTACGATTAAACCGCTCAGTAAAACCGTTTGTCTGAGAGTGGTAGACTGTATTCTTCAGGTGTACAGGGTAGCAGTGTTGGGAAAATGCTTGGATTACATTGGAGGGAAATACACGCCCATAGTCGCTGAGGAGTTCGCGAGGAGGGCCGTGATGAAGCACAAAACGATTGAGGATGACAAATGCATCTTGTGCGGTCGCTGTGGGAAGAGCATTGGTTTCGGCGTACCATGTAAGATGGTACGCAGTAACGCTCGCCTATCGCTTGCTTGACGTTTTCAAATGCAATGGCCCGTAGAGATCGATTCCAACGGGGTCGAATGGGCGGTCTGGCCACGGAAGTGGCTGCAATGAACCAACTGCAAGATGTGGTGTTTTTTTCCACTGCTGACACTTGCGGCAGCCGCGAATGAACTGGCAGACAAAGCTGAACATTCCACACCAGTAATACCTTTTCCGTATGCGCTCGCATATAGGTCTTGAAGACACCGGCATTAGCACATAGCGGGTCGAAATGAAACGATGCACAGATTCTCGAGCGCATCGTTCGGGGAATAACTAGGAGTAACTTCCTACCATTTGGGGAGTAGCTGCACTGGTACAAAATGCCATTCCTGAAGTGTAGAGCCTGCAGTCGCACTCGCAGTGTTCTAGTGTTCTAGTTCGGAAGTGTGGGTGTCTCGAATAAAACGTCAAGAAGCGAAGCTATTCATGGATCATTGCGTTGTGCAGGGGAGCTATTCCCGCGTTGTCCAATTCGTTGACACGTTCAATTCGCAAGAGCGCGTTGAGTTACCGAAAAAAAATCGGTGAGCCGTGACGTCATGGCACGCTTGACCACGTCGGTGCACCGAACCCGCCAGCACATTATACTCGCGTAAAAAGAAACTAAGTGGGTGAAATTCAGAGTAACAATACTTTTAAACTAACTTGACAAGTCTGCACGTGCGTATGAACGTGTTGAGATGTTTGAATAGTGATGTAGGGTATGCGTACAGGCATTTCACGGGCATCAGGTGGGCGGCTGCGTTGAACCTAATTTTAGGGCTTACGTGATTAGTCTATCCACGACCTTAGAGATGTGCGTCTAAAAGCGTATCTCTGGGGGCAGCATTCGTTGTGGCGGAACGCATTCCGTCTTTCTCATTTGTGCCTAGAGTTGTGAAAGCTGTGTGACGTCAAAATGATGTCGCGGAAGAAAGACCGGAATCAGGCGGTGCGCTTTGCGCGTTCACTAATTGGACACCGCAAGAATAGCTCCCGAGAAAATGTTGATGTCAAGAGCTGACAACGTGTGGTCTGGGGAAATCGATGCAGCCTCTGTGGACAATGACGAACGCGACAGTGCATCGGCGTCGGTATGCTTGCGGCCGGAATGGTATATAACGTGGATGTCATATTCTTGAAGCCAAAGAGCACAACGGGCAAGACGATCCCATGGGTGCTCCAATGAAGACAACCAGCATAATGCGTGATGGTCTATTACTACATCAAAAGTACTGCCATAAAGGTATGGTCGGAACTTGCAAAGCGCCCAAATGAAGGCCAAGCATTCTTTATCGGTGAAGTTATAGTTCGGCTCAGTCTTCGTGAGAGTTCTGCTGGCGCATGTGACGAGATACTAAGTGAAACCAGGCTTTCATTGCTCAAGAACCGCACCGAGGTCAACACGGCTGGCGTCAGTGGGGACCTAAGTTGCCGCCGTATCGTAGTGGTGCAATATTGATGGTGAAGTGAGGAGACGATGAAGGATGAGAAATAGTTGCTCCCACTTGGAAGATCATGGTGAAATATTGGTGGCGCTACTTAAAATGTGGGTAAAAGGCACAACGATATATAGAGACGAGGTGGCACACGCCCCGGCGAAAGTAGCAGCATAACCCTATACGGAGCTCCGAATATTGCACGATCGTCGGTTTGGGGAAGTCGGCGACATTAGTTAACCTGGGTCTGGAAGTATACCGTTCTTTGTTACGACGTAACCGAGAATAGTGTTTCTGGGCCGGGAAGTGGCACTTCTTCAGACTGAGTTTAAGCAGGGCATTCGTCAAGCTCGTAAGGACGTGTTTCAGGCGTTCGAGAAGTTGGGAAGTCTGACACCGGACAAAAATACGTTCGAGGTAGCAGAGACATATTTGCCCAAACCACGTAGAACCGAGTCCATCATGCGCTCGAGGGTGGCAGGCGCACTGTAGAGGCTGAAGGGCATGTGAATTCGTATAGGCCGTCGGGAGTCACAAAGGCTGTTTTCGGATGATGAGCACCTGCTCGGGGCCCCTGCCAGTATACCGAACGCAAATGTAATTGCAAAAAAAAGAGCTTGGCACCTTGTAATGTATCAAGGGCATCGTCAGTCTTGGATAAAGGGTACACGTCTTTTCAAATGATCTTGTTTAGGCGCCGGTAATCCACGCAGAAGCAAATCGAATCATTTTTTAACGAGCACTACAGGTGACGCCCATGGCCTTTGTAGAGGTCGAATGACATCGCGTTGAAGCATATGGTCATGCTAATCGGCAATGACTTGACGTTCTGCCGTGGAAACAGGGTATGGTCGGTGCCGCACTGGCGCGTAGCCGGTGTGGATGTAATGAAGAGTGGTAGAAGTTCGGCCAAGTGCAGGTTGAGCAACAGCAAAAGGTTCGCGGAACTGGTACAGCAGCTGAAGATCAGATTGTTCAGATGGCGACAGTCGTTCTGCAATCGACGAATTGAATACTTCGGAAGTCGGCACATCAGAGGGTTTAAGGGCATTAACGGCGTCGAGGCCACTTTGGAATATTTGCTGTATGTTAAAAAATTGTACCTTGTGAGTGGGCAGCACGCATTCAAGATGTTCACCTTTAACAGTTTGATGAGATACGGAAAGGGATTAGTGAGGCAGAGAGCACTGGCATCATTCGAAACGGAGAGGGTAGAATAAGGCAGTTTACTGTCGGTGAATCAGGCAGCTGTGACTTTTTTTTAAATATTGATGAGACGGAGCAAATACTTTTCTAAAGCACATAAAAGTTGAATGAACGAATTGCGATTAGTGTCAATGTTTCGTCACCATCTTTGATGAACGCCGTAAAGGCCATGTTTTCCTGGACAAGCTGGACCACTGGGCTTGATATAGGGGTCCAAAGCAAATGTTTTTGTATCGCGCATTCATACTATCTACACGGACGATTACACATTTCAAGACAAACCAGCTTAACACATTCACGATGAGTTTAAATATCTCCACCTCAGTACCTGAATGAATTCGTGTGGGCGTACTGTGTGCACGTACAGTGTGTCATAAGTTCTCAGGCAACTGTCCCACGTGTTCCTACGGCAGCGTGGCCTGGAACTTTTGACGGAACCTGTTCGCTCGCAGTCTGTAGCAGGCGCCCATTTCTTGGCCTTACTCTTTTGAATATCAAGCCCACCAGTACGTTTTAGGTTCATTATATACAGTAATTTTATGTTGGCTATCGATGATACGTTGAAATAGTTCCCTGTAATAATCAAAGCAATCCTCAACGTCTTTCCTTGAAAGTGTTATGAATCACTTGACCACGTAATCCACAAATAACCTCCCTACCAAAGTTTATTGCCTGACAAATTGATCACCGAAAAAAAAGAGGGAATCAATTTCGTCAAATCGAGCGTAGTTACATGGATTAGTGACACGCTTGAAGCGCTTTTCTTTCTTCCGTACCGACGACTGGAAGCTGCAAAGGGCGGATGAAAAGAATAGAATGAAGCTACGTTATCGTGTTTCATGACCTTGAGCGTGCGTCATGAAACGCGATTACACTCTCCACTACCTCCCTCTCATCTTGGGGATGCTACAAGCGCACTGCTGGGTACTCACTGCGCCATAAATAATCATAAACATTGTGTAGCAGGCCAGCATTCACTAAACTATCCATCGTCATTCTTTGGAGGATCGTGTTATCCGCTACACACTTGTTGGAAATTTAGTGCAATTTTTTTTGCAGTGGCTGACGACGATGAAGAAATATGTTGGAAGTGGGTATGCGCCGCAGTTATTATGTGATAGAGAACAGGTGTTCTAATGGGTTGGAGGATTGGACGACCCAGTCATTACGAAATTCGTATTGCGTGACGCCTGGCCGGCTGTTCCTTTAATGTTCTAAAATGCTTTATTACTCCTATCAACGCGATTTCTGTCTCGACATCAAGCTTGCCTAAGGCCAGTTTAGAAGGGATTTCCAAGCACTGGCGTCGCTCAGTGGTAGAATACTAGGCTGGCACGCAGCGAACGCGGGCTCGAATCCCATTGTGCCATTGGTGTTTTTTTATTTACTGAGTTCCAAGCACCGCGTGGCTAAGTGGTAGAATAATGGGCAGGCATGCAATTGTGTCATTAATGTTTTTTTTATTTACCGAGTTTTTTTTTTCGTTCGATACTGGTTACGGACACCGGTGGCGGCGGCAGCGGCGGACAAGTACAGCGCCGCGTGTGACCCATGTTCTGATCTCATAACAGGTTTCGCTGTAAAAATAATCCAGAAAAAGACTCAAGACTCGGGTGCGCGGAATCGAACGTCAGAACTCTGAATTGTGAATGTGAGGTGTTAGCCACTGAGCCACGAAGGAGCACCTCCTTTCACCATTCAAATGGCAAGCTATTTATATATACCACTTACCGCTGGTGATGGGCATCGCGGGGTGAACTATTGTGTTTTCAGCATTACCAGCAACATGGCGCAGTGAGCGCGCGTCGCCACATCGTCACGACGTGGCGGCGCCGCCCTCTCTTTATCTCCTACGCGTACTTTGCCCCACGGAGGAGGGGGGGGGGGGCAGGATGTACGCTCACGCATGCACTTGCTTATCTCGCGCTGGGGACAATCGTACGCCTTGGCTGGCGTTGGGCATTCACTGCAATGATTCTGTTGTAGTCACCGGGCGCACAAAGGTCACTGTAATCGTTGCACAGCCAACGTTTGCATGCGAAAAGGGCGCTCTTTTCAGACACAGTGAAGTAACAACCGAGACGATTATTCACGTTCATCTGTACCTGCGAATACGTTTTATGCGTCATTTGTGCGTAAGAAACGTGGGGCACGTTTCGATTTGCTTGCCATTCTGCGTGTGACCTTCCAATTTTCGCTACCGCGTTCATTGCTTCGCCTTTGCGGCAAAATTGTGACTTTTAGAACAAACAGACGCCAGTACACAAATTAAGGCCGGTGTCAACTTTTCTCCTTCCCTCCAAAGTAAATGTCCGTAACTACGCTACCGGTTACTATTGCTGCCTTACTATAACTTGGAGTCCGGGACGGGGAGGTTGGTAATATATATATATATATATATATATATTCACATACCTAATTTACGCATGTGGTAACAATATATTGTTACGGATTGTAATGGGTTTATTTACACTGAAAATGCCAGCACTCAACCGTCACACCATCGCTCGAGAGCATCCTACCTCTTCTTCTTTCTCGCTCTTTCAGTCCGCGTCACCACGGAGCCACAGCTGTGCGGAGTTCGCCGGAGCCGTCGTCTTGCCGGTCTGTCACCGACAACAGTCGTCAAGACCCAGAGCGAAGGTCAGGAATCAACCTCCTCAACCACGCACAGGTCTACGCCGGCTACACCTAGGCATCACCACTACATGAAACCCCACCCGTTCGCGGAAGTGGCAAAAGATGTGGACGCGTCACTAACGCATTACAAAAGGGTGAGCGGGTACCGATAAACTGATTAACGTCGCGTTGTTTCTCACGGACAGCGCCCTGATGTGGTACGAAAACTATGAAGAGTCCTTGACAGCATTGCCTCTTTTAGCTCAAGAACTGAAGAAGTGCTTTGGTGACTCCGATTCGAAAAAGAAAAGCGTGGAGCAGACTCTCGCTCAAAGAGCCCAGATTCTGGGCAAAACGTGCAGTACTTATGTAGAGGACGTTCTTAATTTTTGCAAGATTATAAGCCCGCAGATTTCTGAAGAAGACATGGTCGGACACCTCTTGAAGGGTGTAGCGGAAGACGTTTAAAATTTTCTGATAGGTAGTGATGATTTCACCTTTGTCTCCGACGTCCAACATCACTGCCGTACGTTTGAAAAACTGAAGACTCGTTGCATTGACCCGAAATTCGGTCAGCTGGCAAATGTGACAACGGTCGCCAGCGTCGACGTCAGCCCGCCCACCGACCTTGCCGCTACTATTCGGGCAATAGTGCGTGAAGAGCTGCAGCGACAAGGTGGTGGGGGTTGACGAAACCATTCCTCGTCCACTTACCAATACACCCTACTACACGGCGGCGCCATCAGCTCCTTTGCCACCATCGGTATGTGTGACAGATATCAACGAAACTAGAACTCCGTGGCCACGTCGTGACTCATTCGTGTCCAACCAGTGATATGGCCAACGCCTTCATCACGGCCCCGCCACACAGAGGTGGGCAGCCCCCGCTCAGCAAGCTCGTCACCGACCCTTCACAGCTGAGCGGTCTCAGCATCGGTTCGGCGGGCGCCCTCTACCAGTCTGCTACAACTGTGGCTTCGAAGGCCACATTGCCAGGTATTGCAACTACCGGCAGCCGCCGAGGTACGACCGATCGCCGAGACATAATCGTTCTGCAGGCGTTACACGAGCACCGACGTCCCCGGGAAGCGCGTCTTACGAGATCCCAGGAACACTACGAAACCGATCTCCGGCCTCTGACCGCAGTGTGACACCACCGCCTGCCCCTCGCGTCAACCGATCACCGTCTCCTCGGCGCCGCCACTTCTCGCCTCCTACGGAAAACTTGTCGGCGCGGCCGTTGGAGGTGATCGAGGTCGCTAGACAGTCTTCGATTTCAGCAGAAATACTTCCTTTAGATTCCATGTTTAAAAATAAGGTTCGGGTGCTTATTGATGGTGTGTCAACAATGGCGTTGGTGGACACAGGTGCAACCGTGTCAGTGATGAGTTTTGTTTTCACCCGCCTCCTTAGGCGAAAAGTTATGTTTTGTTGGGACCATCCTGATACGTTTCGTGGAGTTGGCGGAGATGTGTTACAACCTGTTGGTGTCTGCACTGTGACTGTTAGTTTGCCGGCCAGAAATTTGTTGCAGAGTTTGCTGTTCTTCCTCATACTACGCATGATGTCATTCTGGGACTTGATTTCCTGAAGCTATGTAGTGCCCCTGTCGATTGCCGCACAGGACAAATTACAGTAGATTCCGATGTCCCAGTTGCGTTTATGGAAAACTGACCTTGTCAGGAGAGTGCCCTTTGTGTGTATGTAGACACAACTGTGCCGCCATTGTCTGCAAAATGTATCCCTGTTGCCTGTTCCCCTGCAAGCGAGAGAACATTTGACGCAACCGTGGAGCCTGTTCATCTCAGTTGCATAAAGAAGGCTGTTCTAATACCTTACTGCACGCTATCGGTTGCGCAAGGGCATACTGGCTAATGGGTGATCAACTGCTCTGATGAACCTACAGTGCTGCCGGGGGGTCTGAAACTTGCAGAGATTCGTGAACATCAAATATTCTTACTTGTTATCCTTGCAGAGAGCAGCGATTCCCCGGATAAGAGCCATTGCGATGATCTGCACGCCAGGGACACCGCCATTATGGCTATGATCGACAAGTCACTCAGCACCAACGAACGTAATGAACTGGCGAGTATTCTGCGCAAACATGTCGGTCTTTTCAATATCGCTCAGCTACACCCATTCCCTGCTTCTCGTATAAAGCACCGCATCGACAGACATCTCACGGACCTCTCCGACAGAAACCATATCGTATAACGCCTTCGGAACACACAGTGAATAACGAACAGGTTTGCCAGATGCTCAAGAAAAATGTAATTCAAGAATCGTGTAGCCCGTGGGCCACTCCAGTAATTCTAGTGAAGAAGAAGGATGGGACATGGCGATTTTGGGCTGGCTACCGCTGTCTCAACGCCATCACCGAAAAAGACGTGTACCCACTCCCGCGGATTGATGATGCTATCGACTGTCTTTCTTCGGCTTTTACTTTGCATCTGTGGATTTAAGGTCAGACTACTGGCAGATTCCAATGCACGAGGAAGACAAGGAGAAAACGGCATTTGTAACAACACATGAACTTCTTGAATTTATTGTGATGCCGTTCGGCCTTTACAACGCGCCTGCAACTTTTGAGCGCTTCAAGGACAACATTCTGCGTGGATTGAAGTGGGAAGTGTATATGTGTTACTTGGAAGACGTAGTAATTTTCGGACGCACCTTTTGTTAGCACAACACATGCCTCGGTCTCGTGCTGGACTGCCTAAGTAAAGCACGTTTGGTGCTCAACTCAAAGAAATGTTGTTTTGGAGAGCGCCAAACCCTCGTCCTCGGACACTTAGTGGACAAAGAAGGCATATGACCGGATCCCGCCAAGACGGCCGCAGTGAAGGCGTTTAAGCAACCTCACTCGGTGAAAGAACTGCGCAGCTTTTTGAGGCTTTGTTGATTCTCCGATTAATTCCTGGCTTCGCCAATATAGCGTACCCGCTTACGTACCTGCTTCAGAAAGGGGCGCAGTTTCACTGGACTCCGGAATGTGAGTCCGCTTTTTCCGAGTTGAAGTTTCTTTTGACGTCTCATCCGATTCTTCGACACTTAAATCCTCTGGCTCCCACTGAACTTCACACAGACGCTAGCGGTATTGGTGTAGGTGCGGTCCTGGTTAAACGCTTGGATAACAAGGAAAACGTTGTAGCGTATGCAAGTCGCCCACTCAGCAAGTCCGAGCGTAACTACATTGTCACAGAGCAAGAATACCTTGTAGTAGTCTTCGCATTGCAGCGCTTCCGGTTCTACCTGTACGGACGCTCCTTTACCATCGTGACAGACCATCATTCTTTCTGCTGGTTGATCAATCTGCGTGACCCATCTGGTTGGCTGGCACGCTGAACACTTTGTCTACAAGAATATGACTTCACGGTTTCCTATAAAAGTGGCCGACGCCACGCTGACGCAGATTGTCTTTCCCGACTACCACTTCGAACGACGGAATGTTACGCGGACAACTTCGACACCTACATCGCATCACTGGACCAACTATTTCCCGATACCAAGACCTTTAAGAATGAGCAACAAAGAGACATCACCATACAACTTCTTGCTGCCAAACCAAAATAATTGCCTATGCGCTTCTGCATCCGAGACGGGCTAGTTTACAAAAATAACTACACCAGCACCGACTCACGATATCTTCGGGTGGTTCCGAAGAGTCTTACGTTTTGCAGGCTATGCATGATGACCCAACATCCGGTCATCTAGGCACAGAAAAAACTCTGGCGCCTTCAAGAAGGCTTCTACTGGCCCAAAATGCGTCAGACGACGGAACAACACGTGTCTAGCTGTAACTAGTGTCAACGTCATAAGCTCCCAACAAGTTTTCCTCCGGCGCGATTACATCCAGTGCCGCCCCCTAGAACTCCGTTCGAGCAAGTCGGAATTGACCTTCTTGGGCCCTTTCTCCGGTCTTCCGATGGAAATCGCTGGATAGTCTCTGCACCGATCATCTAACATGGTACTGCGAGACAGCTGCCAAACCATCGGCAACTGCAGCCGATGTGTCTTTCTTCATCCTACGTTTTGTAATTCTACGACATGGACCTCCAAAAATTGTCATCAGTGACCGTGGGCGACAATTCACTGCAGACGTGGTGGAAGAGATGCTTCGTGTCTGCGCTTCAAGGTTTCGGCACTATACACCATATCATCTCTAAACAAATGGTCTAACTGAACGAACGAACAGAACTCTCACGAACATGCTGTCTATGTATGTCACATCAGATCACAAGGACTGGGTCAGTATTATATCTTTTATCTATTACGTATTCAACACCGCACAACATGAAACTACCGGATACATTCCTTTATTTCTTCTATATGCTCGACCGCCTCGTCATTCTCAAAGTGACATCTTGCCGTGTTTTGATCACCATGATCCCTGCATATCCGAGATCATCTGTCGGGCACAAGAAGCCAGACGCCTTGCTTATTTGCGCACTCTCGCTTCACAAGACCGCTCGAAGGCACATTTTGACCACCGACGCCTACACGTGACGTACAGTCACGGCGAGCTAGTGTTGCTGTGGACACAAACTAGAAAACGCGGTTTGAGCGAGAAACTGCTAGCGCACTATCAGGGACCTTATCTTGTTATAGACCGTATCAGTGATTTAGTTTACCGCATAGCGCGTCTCTATTCGAGCGGCTTATGGTCTGCAAAAACTTAACTTGCCCCTGTTGCGCGTTTGGAGCGCTTTATTACTCGAAAGACTGTTTGACTCACCCATTGGGCTTCGTCTGTGCGGAGGGAAATGTAACCACATACGTAATTTAGGTATGTGCATCTGCGTAGCGGGGAACAGGGTGGTGTCAGAAGAAGAGGACGTTCAGCTTTTGGCAAGAGGTCTCCGGTGCGCATTGACTGTTTACCTTCTCGACCTATACGTCGTCTCTGTGAATAAACCCTTCTTGTATATATATGTATATATATATATATATATATATATATATATATATATATATATATATATATATATATATATATATATATATATATATATATATATATGGGAAGGGTGGATGCACCGCCACCACCCAACTGCGTTGAGTTTTGGAATCTGAAAACGCGGCGCGGCATACTTACCGGCAGACTTGCCTAAGGGTTCTTGCCGTTTATGTAACATAAAGGCTCCACTATGGCGCCTATATTCATGCAAAATTGCACAATACCTAATAGCTGGATCACATGAAAGAAAAATAAATTCCCTGGATAGCAACTTTTATACTGTAGTATATAGCTAGCGAAGAGTTTCTTAGCTGTACTTTGAGATCTCCAAATCTGTAATGCCTGTACATAAAATTCATTAAATTTGGCCCTTGTGACATGCTCCTGCAGAAAGCACCATGCAATTTGGAACTTGCTTGCTTACTATAGCCTCACAAGATCGTGCATATCACATGTATTCGTTACAATATACGAACAGAGTTCAATTCGGTGGCAATAAAGTTATTTCGCAGGTGTCAGCGTTGCTATATGGGTAGAATTTACAGCGTGAAATGACAAGAGTAGTTGAAAATTGGTCCACGCTTTGATTACGAGTACATTAATCGCCAGGTGTTTTGTAGAATGGAGCATATAACTTGCACAATTTGTACGTTTCCGCCAATTTAAGGTGCGAGGATTCTTTGAAAGAATATGAGGCTTATTTATTACATCACACCTTGTGATTGTCTTCCACACTAATCATTCCGAGCTCCACGAAAGACTACGCCGTTTGTTTTTTTTTGCATTGTTGGACGTGTGAATATTTTGAAAGTTTAAGATCGTGCGATGTGACCTTACCTTGTTTTTGTGGATGGGCCACACTCACACATTTTCTCTTGCCCATGGTCTGGCAACGCATACCATCAGCTTGAGAAAACTCGGCATGTCTCTTTTTGTATGACATGCCATTATTGTTGTAGCTACTGCCCTAATTTTAGCAAGAGTGACTTTATAAAAAAGGACTATAATTTTGTTTGATTAGTGTTTTTATTGGCTATTTTGAACAGCCGTGCAATATCCGTTGAGGAAGGCATATTATTCACCGCCCTCCCCTTCCACTTACCGGAGCTACGGGGCCTTGCTCTGCGAGCTCTTTTGATCAGTCCCATTGTGGCGACTGTGCATACCGTGCAAAGCAGTACACAACACTCCTGGTGCGACAGAGACTACCACACGACACATACACCAGCACAAACATCACAGCTGCAAGCCACGGTGCCCATCGAGCCTGGGACCGGCCCCTGTGAGAACGCTTCCCGTAATCACTTTAACCTAATAGTGAGTGAGGGAACACGGAAGGGTGCCCATTCTTGAAGGCCAGCGTGCAAACTTTAGGCCCGACTTCTCAGCAAGCGCGGGTTTTATTCCATAAAGCGAATAAAATCTCTGCGCTTAACGAGTGGTACGACTTCGCATCGGAAGTCAAAACTCGTCCACGGGAGCGCGCACGCAGGCTATTATGAATGTATTACTCTGGTCGCAGAACGCAACTGCCACTTGTGCCTACAAGCTTAGAAAGTGTAACCAGAGCCGAGTTCGCGGGAATTCCAGATATCTGCCCGAGCGCATGCCTCCCTGAATGATGCGCCGCGTGTACATTTCTTTAACAGGAGCTAAAATGGTCGTGCTATAGCCTGAGACTGGTAGGGAGGGAGAGAGAGAGGCAGCGTAAGAAACGATGACAATTGTACGTTAACCGGCTATATGAGCAAAACTGGTTAACGGCTTCGATGCACTCTGGAATGGTGCGTCGATGAAGCATCGCCTATATACGGAGTCCTCAGCACCCATTTGTTGTCTAGGCGCTGAACTGGCTGCTGCAACATTTTTTATGTGTCGGCAATACTGCCAGGGCACTTTTTTGTGCAGTGCGTTAAGTTACAACGATAAACAAACGCGCCCACTGAAACGCGAATCATTAGTGTTTGTGAGGACGTAAGCGTTTAAGAAAACGAGACGGCGATGCATGTATAAAAATTGTGGATAGGTACAGAGTAGTGTGTGACTTTAACAGAGGGCAATAAACAGAGAATAGCCGACTACGCCGTGGACTTATAGCGGTCATAGATTTTGGCATTCCTATCTGTTCAAAGCCTTGCGCATTTCAAAATTGCCAAGATGGTTTACTCAGACCTGAAAAAGAGGTCAACGCCTGCGTATAGAACGTTACTTTAAAGGACCTTGAGTTATTTTGTAACTCGGAGCTGCTTCGGTAAGTAAATTGTTGCGTGTGGCAGATATCGTGTTAATTAAGTTTCTAAATGCCTTTCGCAACTCTGTTAAAGAAAAAAGACCAGAACTTTGCGGAGCTGGGGCAAAAACGCTAATACACTCAAGACAGTGGAACTTGTCGGAACCTAATTAAAAATAGCGCTAATTAGGGCGCAATTAAAATGTAACGAATTTGGGAAAAAACGAATATTCCAGTGCACTAAACCGTTAATAATGGCCTCTAAATTAAACGTGCGTGGTCTGGCTGTCCCATGGAGAGCTTGGCAGTAACAGTACACACAGAAGAAGAAACTGTACCTTGTAATTATGAACGCAGCTACAGAGAAGCCGGGTATAAGTTTACATATGATGTGACTGCTCGTCAAACTTATAGGCAAGAAGAGGGAGAAGGGGGAATAATTTTGGTCGTTTCGGCGCACATCACTTTGTCCGCGAAAGGGACATCTTTACGAACTGTTAACGGCGGGCATTCAAAGCTCATGCTTTGTTTTGTTTACGCCTGGCTCAAAATTTACGCTTCGCTCACCTGGCTCGTGTGTCCCGGTTCGTACAAAGTTACCGATTGGATTCTTTCTGCTGGCTTTCTATTCTACCTGCGAATGGCGCAACGTATTTAATGCTGCGTGGGAGGCTTGCGCGGCTGTTTTGGAGCGCGGGACGCGTGCTCGCGGGGCGGGAAGTGCCGGTCCAGGTGTGAAGCAAGCTCTAATATGCTGCTTCCAACAAAGGCACACATACATGTACAGAAAGAAATTATAATGCTGTACAACCATGCAAAATGACGACGGTAAACCAACATTTATTGCGAGTACAACTTAAGACAAGTACAGTGAAGGAGCAACAAAACGGCATGAGGCTGCAAGTGTACTATAGACGTACATCGAATGCAAGAGAGAGAGAGAGACGCAGACAGCACATGAAAGGAAAGATGCAGAGTGTGAAAGAATAATTACAGGAGAGACGTTGCTATCACGCACGCTCTTCACAGGAAGAAGAAACAAAACAAAACTGTAGAGGCGAGGACATCGAGAGAGAGTGTGGTAAGTGGCAGACATGTGGCTGGAAAAACTTGAGGCCATTGCGTGCACAATGTGTTCTCCACCTGACTGGGCCGGTGTCGTCGTGTGCAAAGGCTGACCCAAGTTCCCAATTGCTGGTGTTGGGAATTCAAGTCAAGCCTGTGGTGGTGATGTGGGCTTGGACGCAGTGAAAGGACGAACTCAAACAAATGCACAACACACAATCTAGCACACAAACATGGGGAAAATGCTTCCGTTCATGTTTATGCACTCATTATCACATGCACCGTCAATGCAGCATCGCACAGTGGTCTATACTATCGGCATACGCTTGGTTCTGTGACGCACTCTCAAACGCGCGCAAAGCGCCGGTTAGTCCGAATCGGGGCCGCTAAGTGTGGCAGAATGGCCCTGTTTCCGCTCCTGCGAAGGGATCTTAAGTGGTGGTGCTGAACAGAAGCGGAACCGGGGTTCTGTTCATTGTGAAATCTCTCTTTTCCCCCTCGTGAACAAAAGGGTCCCAGTGCAATGGTAGACGCGTGAAAAATGCCGTTGTTGCCCAGTCAGGTGAAGACAGCTTATGTGCTTCGCATCTCAAATGTGGCGCATGTCTGCTACTTACAATAAAATAAAAAGAGGAAAAGAGAGAGATTTCACAACTGATTTGGCGCTGTCGTTTCGTTTTCGTGGTCAAAGTGCGCCACAGTCACAAAGTAGTTTTCAAGCCACCACAGTCGGCGTGGTATGTACACTTTTGAGAGCTGCAGGTCTGAAGTAGCGAACGAGAGCTAAGCCGAGCAGACCCCGATAAGAACGGGGTTTAACGTTAAACACTACGTAGACCCGCCGGCAAGGTGTGAGAAAAAGATGAAGAAAAACAGGGAACATTCACACTGACACACACACCACGACTCTAGAAAACAAAGGCGAGGCAGCATGCTACAGCGGCACACAACAGGCAAACAACCAACCAACAAACAACGGCAACAACAACACGAAGAAAAAAATTGTGACTCACAAACATTTAAATGCAGATGTTTATTATGCTCGTGGGAGAAACATTTACAAGATGGAGTAATCGAGCTAACATTTTTGGGCCTTGCAGTTTAGTGGGGAAACAAATTTTAAGCGGTCACTGGTGATCCTCGGGCTGAGAAACAAACATGAGTAAAACCTCTGGCCTAAAACAAAATGTACGGAATTAAGTACCGTCCCGAGCACACTGCTTTCGCCGATCGTTACTTGCCCGCCACCTAATAAACGTCTGTGCGAGGGTTCCCGAAGGAAGATTGAAACACACGCAACTGAAGAGAGGATGTTCCTAGTAGTCTGCGCTCGGTGCCTGCTGCTGCCAGTGAGCAGGCACGCACAATTGGTGCTCGCTGTCGCTGCAATGCACTTAACTGCAATAGTCCCAATATATTTAGCCAAGCAATGATCAATATACATGCATGTGCGCACGCACACACGGCACGGCGGTAACAATGATCTCATAGACTCTAACGCCTTGTTCGTGATCGCAACAATAGCAGCGTCAGACAACAGACAATTGACGGGTCGTTCCGCACCCCAACGACATGCGGGCGCTGCTACGAGAGGTAAGCTCGATGGAGGTAAATGGTGCCTACATCAACGCGCTTCGAGGCGCCGCGCAACTAATCGTGAGAATAGCGTGTGGTGCGCATCACTCGCTGATCGTCGATTAAATACAGTGAAAAGAACCATCGCGTGTGTTTCGTTTGTTTTTCTTGGCTCAAGATATCGACGTGGGCAAGGCTTCGTACACGAAGCTGAATTTCAACTGTCGGTCACCGCGGTCGTACTTAAACGCGTCATGCTGCTGAATAGCGTGAAGGGTAATTCACCATATACGCTGAAAGCGTAAGACCGCCAGGTTTACACTGATACGACTGTTGGCGACCGTCAGCATCGGGACGCCTTTTTCGGCCTCTATCCGCGACCACTTGGAGTGTTCAGTGTCTACTGATGTGACTTGCCTATGTTACAACGCTTCCCTGCAAACAAAAAAAAATATGGTGCGAGTTTTTTTTTTCCTACATGTTCCTCGAGAATTATAGTGACACACAGGTAGACAGTTGCACTTCATGGGCCGCGCGTTCGTTGAGTGCATTCCGGTATGCTGCGAAAACTTTGCGCTTCCTCACTGACGAAGCCATTTTGCGCAGTCGGTATTGACCCTCAAATATACGTGGTGATGTCGCTAGTTAGAATATTCGCTGATTCACTAGCGTGACGACCTCTCGCAGAGCGATGGCGCGTCTCTCTACAGTGGGGCTGCTTCACGCACGCTTGTCATATATCTCGGAAAGAGGTAATGCGTGTTCAAAAAGGTATTAAAAAAGAACAAAAAAGAATGGCTAATAAAAGAAGCTTCGGGGTCGCCACCGTCTCTTCGCAATTCAAGTGGCCACAACGCCTGCGGTTCACTCCGCTTAGACTACTCAAGACGCTGAGTTATGCGTATCGTATCAAGCTCATTGCGTCACAGCAGATAACGACGGAGCAACAATGCTGTGAAAGCGAACACGTGTGCACGACAGGCAATGCGTTATCAGATTTCATGTAAAAAAGAATGAAAGGCCGTCTTTGGGCAGTTGTAGTCAACTGTCAATTCCTTTAAGCTTACATGCAGCAGCAGCAACAGCAGAAGCAGCAGCAGATTGGCCACCAACGTCCAGTGCACACGCATGAAAAAGTAACAGGGGTAATGGCAACAAAATACCGCTGGCTCAGTTTTAGCAAGCAAAATCTTCACAAAGTTAGCCAAGAGTGAGCATGCACACGCAGGTCAAATCGGTTAGCCCAAGTAGTGGAAAATGAAGGCGCCACAAACACGGCGCAGAAAATGGCACAAAACACCCAAATTAAATATATCGAGAAAGCGACCCTTGCTGCTCAAGTTTGACACACTGTCAACGAGAAGTCTGCGCGCACTCCCTGGCGCCATGACTCCTCGCTTCACAAAGTTCCGAACGACTTTCCGCTGGGGCATCCACGCGACAGGATAAATGAGCCCCTTCACGTGTAATGAGAATAAAAAAAGAGTTTGCAACATAGTTTCGTTCAATGAAAAATCACAACATGCATGGATTGTCTAGTGTCTGTGTTTATGCCGCACAGTTCTCTTTTTCAGCGCTGCGCTGCGCAGTGCCCTACGCAGCTACTGGTAGGAAATAACTTGCCCCTCACGCACGCTTCCTCGCAGCAACCGCGAGGAAAAAAAAAGTAGAGTGAAACGTCAGCAGCCTTCTTTTTTTCTCGCTTTTTTGTTTCTCTTCAGTGTGCGGAATTTTTTTTTCCTAGGCGGGAAGGGGTTTAGCCCGAATCGAAAGTGCCGATTATAATGGTCGCTGAGGTGGCCAGCGAAAACCACGAACTGACGACCGTTCAAACAGCTCCACGGCCGGCGGCCTCCTCCGAAGCGGTGCTGGCAAGAGCCACTCGAGTATCTACGCTTTGTTGTACATTCAGTTGGTCGTTGGCCGTGCACGCCGCCCGTCCGCGGGAAGGGCGCTTGCTGAGTGGAGCACTGCGTCGTAGTAACTACACAGTATATAGCACGTGATCTCGTCGGTGTGACCTTGAGCTAACATTGATGCGAACGTGAAACCGAAGGTTGAAAAATGTAAGGCTCCATGGAGAAACAACAGACCACAGTTACGCCTCTCTCTTCGGGCCGAATGCACGCCCGGGTTAAGGCCCGCTGCCGTGCGTATGTACACTTCTATACACAAAAAGGTATGTTACACATTGTTAAGCTTCCATCATAGTGTTCAGCATTAGCTTGCTCACTTTACAACACTACTGTACACCACGTGCTTCCGCTTGGAAACAATGCAACTAAACAGATTTCAACAATCTTTGACTCGTACATAAAATATGAACCCTTTCGTACAAAGACCGCGACGCCGCGGTCGCGTCAGGACGTATGTCAAATGTACAAGCTTTTAACACAAAACAAACACTTGTATTGCAGAGAGTCGGGAACAGAGAAGGACAGAGAAGTAGACATGCAGAGCGAGTGTTGAAACGAGACGTTCGTCCCAAGTCGGACCTCTTGTTTCATGTGTGCTGCGAAAGCAGCGTTGCACTTTGCACGTTTTCAGGCATTTCCAATGCATTCGTTAACCGTGTAGCGACCTCAACAGACGACCCTTGAGTTTTCCTCCTGTGTGCATGCGTGTGTACGTGTGTGTGTGTGAATGAGTGTGCATTGCCTGGCATCGCGAACGATGGGCACTGCCGACACCACATGCTGCGTAATGTGTCCATTTCATTAAGTGGCGAATTACGTGAGACGTCCCTAGGTTCTAGAAGATACTTTGAAGATACCTGCCTCCTTGTGCCGCCAGCGACGAGTGACAAGGAAGCAGTGGGCCTGACAGGTTGCCGTCAGCTTTGCATGTTGTCGTATAATATTCTTTGTTTCTGGTACTCTGGGGGAACACCTGCAGAGTTTGGGGCGGCCTTTCTTTGCCCTGGGAGGCCCTTGCACTATCCAATCAAGAGGCCAGCGGCCCGCTCGTGGCTACCTAGAGCTCACGCGTCCTCCACAGGGCAGCTGAAAATTTTCGTTGTTCCATAGTCGACAGCTCGAAAGTAAAGGAACAGAGAGAAGCCTCCCCCACAGTGTAATGCCTAACTAAGCTACAAGGCCACTTCTGTGCGTCATCCGGAGTCTCAATGAGAAAGCCAAGAAAAGCCCCCACTTCAGAAGCCTCTGCAACGAGTGCTCCTCTAGGATATGTGCGCGGCGTTCGCTGTAGTGTGCAATTTGGGTGTACGGTGTCTCTGTCCCATCTCCGTCCACACCGTGGGAGGCAAGCAGCAGGGTAGAGTGTTGTCTGTTTTAGATGAAGGAGTAAGGCCCGTCAGTCAAAGCGCTACACAGCAGGAGTCAAGAGTTGTCGTCCTTTGGCTCCTCGGCCCGGTTTGGCTTGTACTCCAACCCGGGGTCGAACTGCAGCAGGACGAACACCTGCGGGAATAAAAAGGGTTTCTTTAGAGCACCCCTGCGTCATGCGCTTGCGTCACACGTTCAGTTTCATGTGAGCACGCGAGGATATTATGTTGTTTCCGTACACATCTCTCGTTAGTTTATTGCGTAATCTTACTTTTAGAGGGCTGCGCGGGGTCGCACTCCTACCGTGGTTTGTCATCTACGTGGTCATCAAGCTCTTTGTGTACACATGAAAACCAACTGGACTTTTTATAGCAAAGGTCTTGAGATATATTCTCGTTCCGTCGCCTATAAATCGGTGCGCGCGATTGAGTAGTAGACAGCCAACCACACATCTCTGCGCGGCAGTTATCGCATAGGCAAAGTTGAGAGAATAGTGCGCGTTTTCAGTAATTATGGCATAACCGGTCTTGAAATCCATGTAATGTGTTCCATTTTTCATCACCTTTCCGTAACACTGTTTATGCAAGCAGCGCGTTTAGCAAAAAAAAGAATATAAAAACAAATTACAAGCGCGGGGCGTTACGAAAAATGAAGAAAAAGGTGCCCGCCATAATGAGGAAAATGATGTTTGCGAAAAAAAAAAACAAATTACACAACCATAAATTGTGTCGCGTTCACGAAATCAACGTAAGTAATTTAAACATGGTGGTATCAACGCCTTAAGAATAACACGTAGTACAAGGTCAGATGAGCCCCGTGGCGCCATGACATAGAGGACTGAGAACCCATACAAATGTTGTGCTCTAGATTTCAGATTCAGATGCTTTATGTTTCTTGAACGGCACCAGGAAAACGTCCATTGCTTTTGAGTGGAAACATGAGATCACTGTTGTGTGTTTGCGCAACTGATCGTTAAGCATTGTATTGGAGGAGTTCATATTATAAGGATAGCCAATTACAAGGCGGAGAAAAATGGCTTGCTATGTAAATGAAGTCATTCAAAGTCTTATGCAGCGCTAAATGACCACCGTCAGGTATGACTGAAAGTCAATTGTTGTCGTTGTGACAGGTGTTAACTCTGCGTGCAGTAAGCCCCTGCCGAAGCGAGGACGCCGCTCACCGACCATTCATATCGACTACAGCTGGTCGTGCCGTAAAAGTGGTGACTAGTGTCCCAGATAAGTTAGAAATGCCGCAGGGCTGCCACTAGAAGTTCGTAAAAGCCGAATGAATTAGAAGATAGCAAAATTAACATAGTGGGCGAGCCTCTGCCAGGATGTAATATTAAAACCTGAAGCCAATACTCAAATACAGCCTGTGTCATAGATAGGTAAAAAATTATCGCACTTGGCTGACAGCTACGATTGGAGGATGAGGAGTTTAGGTGGTGGGTTGATCAAGCGCGTGTTGAAGCTCGAGACGAGGGTAACGAGAGACCGCAAAGGAAGACGCGGAACGGCAACTGAAGCCAATAGAGCAGCAACAGAAGGTGCAGGAGCATGATCTCAAGATCCTGGAACTGAAACTTTGACTTCAGGAGAGTGCGAACTGGCCATAGTTTAATGAGGCTGATGAACAAGGAGGGCCTGGCACGTGCGCTAGAGATAGGACAGATGTCTGCAGTCCTCATAAGCTGATACCACCCTTCAATGAAACAAGGGACGATCTCAACGCGTACCTTCAGTGTTTTGAGCGGGTTGCAACGTGTCAGCGCTGGCTACGTGAAAAGTGTGTTCTTTCGCCTAGCCTCTGCATGACCAGATATGCACTAACCGTCACAGACCGGTTAGACCTAACAGCTGCGATGAATTATGATCAGCTAAGGGCAGCGCTTCTCTAGAGCTTCCGCTATATTGCGGAAGGCTATCGCGAGAGATTTCGCAAAGATCAAGTTAGAATGGAACGAGTCTGGTTTGCAGTATGCTGCAAGACTATCGGGCTATTTTGACCGCTGGCTGGAGATGGGCAAAACTGAAACCAACTTTGCTAGCCTTACAAGCAATTTATGAAGGGTTGTTCTCCGGCACTTAGGATCTTTCCCAAGGAAAAAAAGTTGCAAGACATGGAGTGCGATCTGTAAGGCAGCTGCCTGCTTTATGGAAGCGCTGGACCTCTGCAACCTGAGTAAAGAACGTGCTTTCAAAGAACCGGGCTTCCAGATTTTGAGAAATTCAGAGACAACGGCGAAGGGAGGGAACCCCACTGCTTCAAATGTGACAAGGCGGGCCATCGCGCAGCTGAATGCTGGTAGCGCACGATGGCGTATTCCCCAAGTCATGATTTAGTATTTCACCGCTACACGGACCAGATGTAAAGCATTGTATCCGTGGTGGCGGGAGGGTGGAATGATGAAAAGGCTGCAATGAACGCAGATCACGTTGTTCTGGAACACGCGCAAACAATTCCTGTTGTGAACACTACGGTCAGCTTAAGTGATATATCTACGCGCCCCGCCGCAGTGGTCTAGTGGCTAAGGTACTCGGCTGCTGACCCGCAGGGCGCGGGTTCGAATCCCGGCTGCGGCGGCTGCATTTCCGATGGAGGCGGAAATGTTGTAGGCCCGTGTGCTCAGATTTGGGTGCACGTTAAAGAACCCCAGGTGGTCAAAATTTCCGGAGCCCTCCACTACGGCGTCTCTCATAATCATATGGTGGTTTTGGGACGTTAAACCCCACATATCAATCAATGATATATCTACGCGATTTCAAACCATGGTCGTAGTGAAAGCGTTTATGAATAAGCGCCCAGTTACTGTACTGCGCGGCACTGGCTGTGACATGGTAGTAGTGCGAGAGGAATTCGTTTCAAAGGAAATATTGGCCGAAGCATATCAGCCAGAACTGTTCCTGGACTGTACAGTGCACTGCCTACCAAAAGCTGTGGTATTTCTGGATACACCGATCTTCAAGGGACAGGGTCGTGCTCACTGTCTGCGTGACTCACTTTACAATGTCGTCCTTGGAAACATTAGAGGAGCCTTGTCACTACACCATGGGTGTAAGGGACAACGGGACAGGTAATTCCAGTCGATACGCTGATTTCAAGGAAATAACGCTCGAAGCGTGTACAATCCGTCGTAAGGGGCGAAAACCTCAGATTACCGGGAGTCAAGTCACCAACCAACCATGTGTACCAAGGGCCGAACCCAGTAGCAGTAGTGCAGTTGCAGCAAATAGCGACAACCGTGATTAGGCACGCGTGAGGAGATGACCAGCAACATCACATCCATGTGGACCTTCGTGTATATCAACGTTGCTATGGTGGAACTCACAGCCGACGTTGACGCTTACCCGTGGTACACCTAAACCTCAAGATGAGACGGGGTCGTGTAGGGACACAACAGCCAGGGTACCACCAGGGCGACGAGCCAGACAGCACGGGGAATGTAGTACGTGTGTATAACAACTTTTGCACGCTTCACTGGTATAAAAGTTTCTTCCACAAAATTTTCTGTCACTCCATGATAGTGCCTTCTATTTTTGCGGAAAACCTTGGCTCCAAGATTTTCCGAAGGTTTTCCACTTCTGTGGAACACCTTGGGCCTATACACTAGGTCACCGAGGCGGGTACTCACCATGTCCGTCGGCAGCAGGGTGAAGTCTGCAGGTGGGTTGGTGATGACATACCGTTTCGAGGACGCCTCGCCAGAAGAGCTCGTGTCCCGAAACCTGTACAGGCCCACGCAGAGCATTCCGTAGCTCCTCAGAGCCGCTACGAAGAGGTCACCGTATTTGCCGCCCTCCTGCGATGCCCAGAGTGTTTTCTAGTTACGCAAAAGGCAGTGCAACGGCTTCGTAAGGTCATGGCTGGGTTGAAGTTGTAACTTATCAGTGATTCCAATATAGTGCAGTAGTAAGAAACACTTGATACACTGACGGATTCTGATTGTGAGCCATGCGTGTTAGAGCCGTACCAGTGTCGCCAACCAATGTTTCAAAAATACCCAACGCCAAGGTCGAAATTACCTTATTTCCATTACACTATGTTTTACTCTACACCTAGAAATAGCGCTGTGTTACAACAATAATTTACAGATAACGTGCACTCTACGGCGTTCATACGTATGTGGTGCCTCCGGGATCGGCCCGCCTATGGCCGGGCGACGATGACATCTGATGACGCCATCATTTGACGTCACATTGTGACGACACATTGACGTCACAATGACTTCAAGATGGCGTCAAACATTCTGGTGATATGGCATGCCACAGTGACATCAGGAGGTGGCGTCGTTATATCATGATGATTTTTTTCAACACTCGCGTTGACGCCGACCATCACCTTCCGTGTACAATGGGGCATATAAAGCGTTAGCCTTATTTACTGAAGGCGACACTGTCGTAAAATTTAAAAGCCCCTGCACGCAACGAACTGATGAGATATACGTCAGAAAGGAGAAAAAGCATCCTGAAAGAAAAAACTATCACAAGGATGTTTGACGTCTTATCTTTCATCTTTTGTGCTGGTGACATTGGAATGAAGACGATTACAGTGCGGATCTCTCCAGGAATGTAACCTTCGCACATGTGGCGTGGATTTTCTACATTTTTCAAGGATCAAATTACCCTACGTCACTGCCCTACTGCCCTACGCTTACACTCGCATGTTATACTCACAAGTTGCGTAAGAAAAAAAATTCACTGCAGTCGAGAAATAGTTTTATGAGCCTAACACAGGCACGTGTGCAAATTTAGGTAATCTTTCTACAAATTATTGTACGCTTACTGATATAAAAGTTCATCCGCAAACTTAGATAAAAAACTGTGTTTCTGCATTCCTAAAACTATGGCATACAGTTGTGAATACGTAACAGTGAAAGCAACCCTTGACATTGTGGCGCTTTACTTCTGAAATACAAAGCAGCTCCATATAATAGGTGTTTCACGTCACAATGCCCACTTCTTCCTACACTCTTGAATCGACGTTTACAATTAAGATACCACATACAAAAGAAATAAAACGTGTGAATATTATATTTTTGTTCATACTACGAATGAGAGAGAAAAAATAATAATTGAGAGGTCATTAAAACTGTCAAAATATCTCCTCTTAAGGGCTCCACTTGATATGACATAAGCCCCCTCCACATCATCATCATCATCATCATCATCATCATCATCATAATCATCATCAGCCTGACTACGTACACTGCAGGACAAAGGCCTCTCCCATGTTCTGGCAGACAATTCGGTCCTGTGCTTGCTGCGGCCAATTTATACCCGCAAACTTCTTAATCTCATCTGCCCACCTAACCTTCTGTCTCCCCCTAACCCGCTTGCCCTCTCTGGGAATCAAGTTAGTTACCCTTAATGACAAGCGACTATCCTGTCTACGCGCTACATGCCCGGCCCATGTCCATTTACTCTTCTTGATTTCAACTATGATATCCTTAACCCCCGTTTGTTCCCTAATGCACTCTGCTCTCTTCTTGTCTCTTAAAGTTACACCTACCATTTTTCTTTCCATTGCTTACTGCGTCGTCCTCAATTTAAGCTCAGCCCTCTTTGTAAGTATCCAGGTTTCTGCTCCATAGCTAAGTACCGGCAAGGTGCAGCTGTTATATACCTTCCTCTTGAGGGATAGTGGCAATCTACCTGTCATGATTTGAGAGCGCTTGCCAAATGTGCTCCACCCCATTCTTATTCTTCTAGTTAATTTAATCACGTGGTTCGGCTCCGCAGTTATTACCTGCCCTAAGTAGACATAGACAATCCTTGTAGACAAAAGTAGACATAAGTAGACAATCCTTCTCACCAGAAAAGGATTGGCCACCCTGGTGCAGTATCTGGCCACTACCTCCCACATGCACACGTAAATTACCCCTCCACCTCACCCCCATCTGAAAAAATAACTTTAATAAAAGCACGAGGAATCATAGCACTGTACTTGTTGGGTAGCAGTGGCTTAGCAGCTAGTTAACCTCTCTACGTTCTTATATTACTAAAGATGATAGTCTTTTTTGGGGACCTTCGACGGAAAAATTTTGGTCTGTCTGTATGTCTGTCTGTCTGTCTGTCTGTCTGTACATTTGTCTGTTTGTCTGCCCTAACGATACCTCAAACGGCATCAAATGGCCAACCCCATCCGCAGCGCGCACTAAGAATGTTCAAGGTTTAGCGTTCATAGTTGCGTGATTGTCAATTAAAAATCCATTATTGCGCATATCTGAGGCGCAATAAAAACACTTCGATGTTTTGTATGTCTGCCTTTACACTAGAAGAGGCACATACAAGTAACTCTAAGAAATGTAGCGTTTATCGCGATGCGCTGACAGTGCAACGCGATGCTCAAAAAGGTAAGTGTTTCGAATGCTTTGCTACGACGTCACGGTGGTGGCACCTGCCCGTCGCTTTGCGTTCTACACCTTATCACCTCCGAGACTGGCGCTTATATTTTTCCGCGGGCAGTACGCCTTCGTTTTTGAAGATAACTGCCAGATGGCGCTTGTGTCTATCGTGTCTCGATGCGCTCGTTCACCTCCGCTGCACGCTCGAGGCACTCTAACGCAGCGCCTCCAGAATACCATTCACCGATTTCTTGCGCAGAACATCACATAAATGTTTTGTTCACTCTCTCCACACGCAAGACTATTGTCTTTCGACGACATTTGCAGATTAACATGCAGATACGTGGCCAATTTTTTTCTCTCTCTCTCTACTCCTGAGTGCCAGTGTCTGAATTGGTGAACTCACGGCTACGGCGGTCCCTCTAACGGGTGAAACGGAAACAAGCAGCCGATCATGTGTCTGGATTAATCCCCTTGACAAAGCGTCTCTCATAGCATTGTAGCGGTGCTTTCGAACGTGTTAAGAAATGGACCAGGCGCTGGTCGCAAATGCATCTTTCCACGCGAGAAATAGTCGCGCACCTTTTCTATGACTGCACCCGCTTCAACTGCAAAATAGCATCTCTCTCAACCGCACTAGGCTAGCTGAACTACCGCCCCCTGACAGAAAACAAGATCTAGGGGCCCTGGCGTACCCGATCTGCGTTACGAGTTGATGGGAAGGTGTTGGTGCGGTTCCTGCAAGCAACCGGAATTAGAGACAAACTGTGACTGCTTGCGGACATTGCTGCTTCCTATTGTTGCTCGGATAGTGCTCAAATCACTAAATTTTTTCCCCATATTGTCAGCAACTCTTCTTTTTTGTTCTTTCACACCGCTTTTCCCGTTCCCAGGCACAGTGTAGTAAACCGAAGCCTCCTTCTGGCTAACCACCCTGCCTTTCTTTTATCGTTCTGTCTCTTCACTCGGTCAAACGAGGTGTACCACTCACCCCAAACTGAGCCAGGGGTCCATCGTAGAGGGAGATCTGCCCGACTCTGCACCGGTCCCTGTTGGCTAAGGACTCTGGTGTGCTGTAGCCTCCACGAAGACCCGCCCCCTCGGCCAGGATCAACTCCAGCTCAGGGGTTGCGCCACCCGTAATCAGTGACCGTATCAAGGTCAGCGCGTTCGCGTTGAAGTATGTCTGTCGTAGAAAAGAAGAATGCAGGCAAAAAACAGTCTCATCACCAGTCTTTTGAAAGCATTAATTATCAGAAGGACGTAGGGTCTTTGTTTAGTGGTTGCGTCTTTACATTCCCTTGCGTGCAGGTTGATTCCCCGGGATGTGTCACATTAGTAGTATATATTGGCGCCTTTACGTGCTAATAATAAACCACTGCGTACCAATACTTAATAAGTGAGATAAAAAAGAGTACAACATGTGTGTGCTGCCTGTTTCACGTTCTACTTTGTTTTTTACCGTAGTACAACCGAAGCCTATGGTCATTATAAAACACAAGGCCCGCGTTTTGCAACGCTTCATTTAATTTGCCCTTTTTTTCCATTTTTCTGAGGCATATATAACAGGGTGGGTTTTATAACCTCCGTTATAACGACAGCAAGTCAATCAAGTTACGTCAGAGCAAATCACCGAGGTAAAAGCTTGAAAAATGAAACGCATTGTCAGCAAATACATAAACGAGAATTCACTTAGCGAAAAAATTATTACTCACAGTGCTCATTAATGAGTCGAGCACGCTAACAGCAAAAGCGGTACCGCAGGCAAAGGGTTGCGTTAGGTAGAGCTCTGTGTCTGGATCATCATCGTCGTCCTGGTCCAGAAACTGTACATTTGTGTCATTCACTGCACGAACAAAGAATTACACTACAGTAGCGTTCAGAACAGGAAGACCGGCTTTAGAAGACAAGAAAAAGCGTATTCGCATGGTCAAGGCGAAACCTAGTGCCATCCGGCTAACCTACCGAGCTCGGTGATTAGAGGCACATTGGCACCATACACAGAGCCTCGTCGTTGCATCACAATGGGACTACCCAGTGGGGAGAATCCCTCAGCACCATTGGGATCTAGGGAAACGGACAGGATAATTATAAGGCAAAAAAGGCAAGCCCAGTTCTCAGATTATATAAGCATTTCCCACTGCAATTATTTGTTAGGTCAAATTGCCAGCTGTATAACTCATTCACAAGTTCGTCGCCGTGTATCAGCTATTTCTAGCCATGTCAGCGATAGAGGGAGCTTTCAAAATTACGGTGCTGTAAGTCTCTTTCTCTCCTCGTAATTTAGTCACGTCATTTCTTGCGAAGTATTGCGAAAACGCTAGACTTTATAACGTTTCTCGTATGTAACGCATATCGATGTTTTAAAACTTGGCAGTGGCAAGTAACAGAAAGCAAGTTCAGTAACTAAATTAGTATTTGAATTCTTCATGCTTGTTCAACAGCCTCGTCGAGGCTTACTGCATTTAATGCTCTTAAACGCATAGTGCGCTGAGTGAACGCGAACACAGAAGACTAGAATAACAGGGCATACCACATGGCCCATTTGTAGCAAGTTTACCCAACTATAGACTGAGCTGGCTTAACTATATAAGTATAGACTGAGCTGGCTTAACTATCCACATTGATATTTTTCTTTGCCGCCAGCATTTTATGTAACCTTACTCCTTTTTGTTCATGCGGCAATATTTCGTTTTCTGCAGTTGCAGTAACCAACATATATTCGCTTCTTCGAAGGCGCATTCAACATTGGCGTCGAAAGTATGGTTTAACACATTGCAGGTTGACGAGCTTTATGGGCACTGTCTTCGCGTACCACAAGAACAGTGAAAAAAGAAAACACGGGAGCTTTCCTTGGGAAGTAAAAACACAATGTGAAAAACACAACATATAATAATGAAATGAAAGAAGTCATCGTAGCTAAGAAATAAAACCGTAAATCATGTTAGAGCCATGTCTCCTTGTTCCATTTTAAGGGTTTATATTCTGGAACAAGATGTATATAAAAATGACAACTAAAGCATACACCAACGTCACCAGAATATATGAGGGTAAGCAACGTGCAATATACGTAAATAAAAAAAGAATTGACAACTTACTGTGAGTAAGGACACCTATGGTATCATCAAAGGTCATAGCCTTGATGTTGAGCGAGGCTAGTATAGCCTCTTTGTCAGCCAGCGTGGGATCATCGCTGCTGGGGATCTTTGCAGATAATATCACACACATGTCGCAAAGGTTGATGTTTACCGCTCGCAAGTCCGCTCGACTCAAGGGGGAGCCCTGCGAATGGTAGAATACTCTGACTCTTAGTAAATAATACGCTTCTAAGACTGATAAAGAAAAGAAACACATAAAAACGCCGACCACAAAAGTAAGGTTAAAAAAAAACTTGAGACATTTCCGCTTCCATTAAGATGAGCTACTTGCACAGGAGGAAAGGTTGCGTATGCGCAACCTTTGCTCCCGTGCAAGTAGCTCAACCAACTGAGTTTAGGTCTGTTTGAGTACATGACCTCACCTACCGTGCGCAGGGGAAAGGATGAGATGCAGATTGCGCAGGCGTGTTGCACAATGAATGTGAATTCATTGATAGGAGTTTATAGACAACCAACGAGATGTCCAGGGAACCGGTGGCGATTATTTCTTTGTTGGAACCGTATGAAGTGGACAAAAACAAAATGCACGGAACATGTAGAAGGAGTTACGATGACTTACGTTAAGGACAGATATTTTCGGCAGGTTCTGAAGCATCTTCCACTCCCTCCTCAGGTAGTCCACATTGCCGACAATGACAACATGCTTGAGTTCGTGGTAGTGAAAGTTGCTGGCACGAAGTGGCATTACTAAGTTACGCAACCCTATTAGTGGAGAATCGGGATCAGCAAACAAACACACAACCACATGGCCGTTGAGCACAGTCATTGCCGCCTGGTTTCGATCCTGCAGTAAGAACAAAATAAAGAGGGAGAGAGAAAAAAACAGGGCTGACAGTCATTCTTTGGAAGACGTGACCACTTTGTTTTTGTTCGTGTGGTGAATTATATTTGAAGGGTCACGAACGCGAACAGTCAAACGCACGTGGATAATAAAGGTGTTATATTCACTTTTTATATCTATACGCACTTTTTTGATTTGAATTTTGAAACCCCCGTGGTGTATGGCTGTTTTAGTTTGACTTGTACCTAGTGGTTGCACCGAGTGGTGGTCTAGTGGCTAAGGCACACGGCTGCTGACCCGCAGGTCGCGGGATCCAATGCTGGCAGCGGTGGCCACATTTTCGATGGAAGTGCAAATGCTTGAAACTCGTGCGCTTAGGTTTAGGTGCACGTTAAAGAACCCCAGGTAGTCGAAATTTCCGGAGCCCTTCACTACGGCGTTCCTTATAATCGTATGGTGTTTTTAGGATGTTAGACCCCAACAATTATTATTATTACTAGTTTGACTTGTTCAACAGTTCGTTGATGCGTGTTGAAATTTCTGTACGTGCATTTAGGCAGTTACAGCAGTCGTTGCTACAGTTCCTTTCATGCAATCAAATGCATGCAAAATAACTTGTCATTAGAGGCAATCATCCCGTTTACGTAACGTGTACAACAGCTCAAACGTGATAGACTTGCTTTGTGGTTTGTATGTTCAGAGGATTCATTTCGACTTTAAACAATTGAGTTCATATGCACTCTTGTAACCTGGTTCACGGTTGCCACGCACCTGGAGGGCCAGGTGCGTGGCAACCGATGTTGTACCTTATATTTAACTTCTGGCGTATGCAGCGCTAATATTCGTTCTCGTGCCATTGCATGAGTTAATTTTCTACACTGGCAGCGAGTGCAAAGTTGGTGCACTGCCTATTCATTAAGCAATCTGTGCAAAGACTGGCGTCGTGAGGGATGCGGCTAGCTCAAAGCTGCTTTCGGGCGTATACAAGCAGGCTATAGTTTTAATGTGGACGCCTGATTTGCTGCTCACAAACTGGACATGAAGAGGCGCGATGTAGTCGATAACTTGTCATTATGACAGTGACGTAAAGGCGTCCTCTCGTTCGGTAAGTTCCGCACATCGCTTTGCCAAGACACCCTTAGCGCCCTCTTCCTGTCCATGTTGTGGGCGCAGGTTTCCAGCCAGAGCACGCGGTGGAGCGAGGCACGTACCAGTATGCAGTCCTCAATGGGGCGTGCCGAGCACCAGTGGAACATTCCAGTGGAGTCGTACTTCATTTCTGTCTTCTCGAAATCTTTCGCCTGGTCGTCAGACAGGCCCACTGGGAAAGGCTTCTCATTCTGCGAGTTCCCGGTGCCGTTGGTTCCCCGGCTCGTGGGCCTGTGTGGCGGCAAGAGTGAAAGAGAAGGGCGCCCACGCAGAAGGGGCCTCTGCAGTTCCAGCTCGAGGTGAAAAAGAGCGCACAACGAAAGTCATCATATTTAAAATTACAGGGAACAATAATTGCAGTACTGCTGTTTGTGAGGTGGGAATATCTACTCAAACACTAATATTCAGCCGTTTTGTGATGAGGCCCTGCAGCACCTTTTATCGGTTTGTCTATATATTGACGGCACACGGTATAATATATTCTTGTTTTTTTCAATTGCACCATGGCAATAAATTACAGTGCTATAGATAATTGTGACCTAGTATTTACCATTTAATGTCTAGATTGACAACCAATCATTAGGTGACTGTTGTATGGTCTGTAAATAATGCTATCATAGAGAGTCAAGAGTTGCGCATAGTCTTTTTTTTTTCTGAAATCTGCCGCCTGTGTGAGTGGGCAGTGTTTTTTCTGGGTTATGGCGACCCAATCGCACGGAATAAAAAAATCACTTAAGCGGTGCCCATAAGTTCCAACGCATACAGATGTTATCGACAATTTTACAAGGCCCACACATAATTAAAAGACAAGAGTGTTGTGATGCCCTCGACACGAATGGTAACGCGATCGCACGGATAGCGTGAGAGTGATAGGGTAAGAGGACGTTACAAGTGTTACCAGTGTTTGCGGCAGAAGTGTGCAAGGAGAGATTTAGTGAACCGAATTGTATAGTGGCATGAGTGATTCTTGGCAGAGCTAATGGAAGAGTGGCCGCCACGGTGGTCTAGTGGCTAAGGCACTCGGCTGCTGCCCCGCAGGTCGCGGGATCACATCCCGGCCGCGGCAGACATATTTTCGACGGAGGCGAAAATGCAGGTCCGTGTGCTTAGATTTAGGTGCACGTTAAATAACTCCAGGTGGTCGAAATTGCCGGAGCCCTCCAGTACGGCGTCTCTCATAATAATATGGTGGTTTTGAGACGTTAAACCCCAACAATATTATTATAGTAGCGTGACTAAATGCTGTGTATCAAACTTCCGTCACTATGAGACTGCGCGCCCAGTGTGGTCCGCATCTGTTCGAGAGCGGCCGTCGTGCAGTCACTCACGAGGTAAGCACGAGATTCTCGGATGCGATGTTGTGCATTGGAAAAAAAGTGCTACCTAGTTAATCACGAGTAGTCACGTTGTGCGCGTTACATCGCGTATTTGAGCAAAACATTTATCGAAATATATCTGAAACACTGATGCAGACAGTCTGCTCTCCTGTTCAAGAAAACCTGCTGATAGTGGCGGTTGGTGAAGTTTTTACGCTAAACATTCGCGAATATTGTGACCCTACTGCATCTACAAGCTACTGTGATGCTCGATTGTGTTAAGTAAGGTGTTGCAGGGCCCCTTGATAAGCTATTTCATAAAATGCAGATAAGAGGGCTTCTTCCATGAGTGGTAAAGTATTTTCGTGACAGACAAATAAGAGGGCTTCTTCCGTGAGACGAGAAATAGACTGACCAGCAGCGCTGTAGCGCTGTTTATTTTTTGTTTTTATACAGCCGCTACTAGATATAGGACAAATGTACTGATTGTAATCAGATTGTACGTTTGACAAATGTAGAAAAGGAAGAAGAGGAAGAGAAAAAAAGAAGTAACGAGGAAGCGGCGCCTACGCAGATTAACAAAGGGCTTTGTAATAAAGAAGACAGAAAGACACGGCAGAATGCCAAGGTTAATGAAGCACAAAACAACAACAAAAAGAAGAAGGAAAGCTATATGCACGCCAATTAATAACTATAGGCGCAAAACTGTGCGTTCGCGCGCAGGGTCATGCGGATTACTTGGCAAGAGCAGACACACGGGGATTTCTAGAACTACATGGCGCATCGCGCGCGCTCGCGCAAGGCATTGCCGCCCTAGTACACACGGACTTTAATGTTCACTACGTTTGCACGACATGTTGAACGGAAACATCCGCTCGCTGAAGCCACTGCATGGTTTCCTACTACGTCAACGTTTAAATGTCACGGCCAATCGTCGGAGTGGTATCCCAATCGAAAGCGGATAGTAAGACATATTTAACATGAAATGCTGTACGTGATTACATGTCAGTGTATACGTTAGGGTACGCTTCCATGACTTGTGAGAATGGTGGCCGGCGTTCTAGCGCTACCACATTCACTAAAGTAATGCTAGCCCTGATCACCACTTGGTTGCGTTGACTAATGTATATAGAGCCGGAATGGTGGCTCGATTCCGACTCTATACAGGTGGCTGATGGAGGTTGCTGTTGGTCAAATATGCCTATATTGTTGCTACCATTGATGTCGACAGTGTTATGCAATTATTACGCAGTTGAGTTTAACTACGCCACAAAGTGGAGTCACTGAGAAGCCCTGAGGCATGAAAGTGACTTATACCGTGAGAGAGAGAGAGAGACAAGTGGTAAATTAATAGTAGGGAGGTTAACCAGAAAGAAACATCTATCTTGCTTCCCTGTGAAATGAACGAGAAAAAAGAGTGAATGATTACGTGAATATATTTCAGAGACTGACAAATTGAACATGTCGAGAGGAATGTTTGCGCAAAACCAGTCCCACAAACATTTCATTTTACCTCCAACTGTGGTATCAGGTAGATGTGTGATCATTCACCACACATTTATAGATTCATGGACGTTCCCGTGCTTTATTTCCTCCACAGCAGAAATTTTGAACTAATGCGTCATGTTGGCGTGAATTCCGTAGGCTTTCACATTCTGCGAATAGAAGGACCAGATAGGCTACCTGCTCTAGTAATGAGTCGGTGAGCGGCGTGTCCTACTATCGTTTACCAGGTATTCTTAGAATACAGGACGTCCTGCCACCTATACTGTAATCACTCGGTACGTCCCATTTGGGACGCACGTTCAATTCCAGGAAGTTTCGAGTGCCACAGCAGCCGCGGCAGTGCAGTAGTTACGGGGCTCAGCTACTGAACCAAACGTCGCAGGGTCGGTCCCGGTAGCAGCGATTGGATTTTGATGGAGGGAAAATGCTAGAGACCCGTTTACTTAGACTTTAGGTGCTCGTTTAAAAAGCACAAGTAGTTGGAACTTCCGGCCTTTTCAGGCCGTAAGTTTAGCTTGACCTTTTAAGGTTTGTTTTCATGTGGATATGAAACTCCGTAATCTAAAGTTATTCAAACAAAGAAGAACAGCATTATCGGTACGAGAACAAGACTCAATTTGGGAAGCAGGCCTACCGTGTTCGACTTCGGTTGATCGTTCAAATTACAATATGATGAGAACGTCTTAACATACGTGTTTCTACTTCGCATTCCTTGAACACCATGCGTACTTTTTGTTTTCATTTTTATGCTTGCATTTATTGTCTTCGGAAAAGTGGTACATGGATTCTTTAGAAACTTTTGAACTTTTGAAACAAAAACAGGCGTACTTAATTGTTTAAAGCCAAGATTTTCGAAAAGACCAGCATACCGGTAAGGCCGTTGCCCGCCGACGCCTCCCGACTGAAGCAGCGCAAGCCCTGAGGTGTCAGCGTTTTCCATTCACAAATAGATGACACTAAAATAGCTGTACAACACCACAGAACCTAGTGTGTGCCAATTGTTTTCTCTTGTACGTTTAGTTCATCTGAAAAATCGATGATGAACAACGTCTGCATAATGCCTAATTCCAATCAGAAAGTAGCCTCAGCGATGGTCGATCGCCTTTCTGTGATACGTGATACCTATCAACGCCTAATGACTTACCCCTGCTATCAGCGCATTGATGCTCTTGTAGGAATACTGCAGGCCAAGTATGGCAGGCTACCCCCTCCTGCTGCAGCCCCACCAACAAGAACAAGTAAGTGTACTACAGATGCTGTTCAGTGTTTGTAAGTTTTGTAGGCCATATTGCGCACCAATACAACGTTATGGGCCATCAAGCAACAGGAATTCACAAACCCTCCGTCCGCCCAAGTACAAGAAATCACTGTGCATGGACAGGCTTACCTACGTGTTTATTTTCCCAGATCCCCACTGCCGCGGATACCAGTGTAGTTCAAATGTTTTAACGAATGATAGTGACTACAACTGCAACCCGCACGTATTAACTCAGTGCTAAATATGATGAGGGATCGCATCTCGTGGGCTTCAAACGCGGCCAGAATTCACTGAAGACACCAACTGTGCATGTTGTATCTGGCTGTGCCTATGCAGAGTATCGTGTTTGTGGCTAAGCAAATGAAATACCAGGAGAAGATATTAACGTGTGCTCTGAGCGTGGTGAATCAATGTGCTGAAGCTATTAGCGCAGATTTCGGACACTAAAATAAGTCAGGGCCATGACATCGTCCTGTTGTTTACCATTTGAAAAATGGGGCGCTGGTTTTGTAATTATACAGCGTTTCTTTGAGTCTAGCGCATTGGCGAGTTTAGCTTGATGCACTGAAAAGCTATCGTTGATCGCAAAACTACTGCCATCGTTAAAGGCTGATAAGTGAACAGAGCAAAATGATTAACACCGCCTGAAAAGCCCTATCGATCACACTATACGAAGCGAGACGGCAGCTGTGTGAATGGTAACAGATCAGAAATACGTGCACTGTAGTCGACGTTCAGCTCAGAGGTAATTATTGCTTCTGAAAGCCTCGATGGCACACCGTGCATTTGATCAAACCTCCTCTCCCATATTTCCATATTGGTGTATCTTTACACAGTGACAAGGCCTCGGGTGCTTTCAAATGCGTCATTTTTTAAAACGACGACGCATATATGTATTCATTTTGCGTGACCAGCGTGCTTGTGAATAATGCTTTTCGCCGTAACGTCATTGAAACATGCCGCCGCCAAACCATCGTCAGTATCGGGCTTGTCAAGTTTATTTGAACAAGAACAATATCCGAACTAACCAAGAATAATAAATGCTATCACTTTAGCGTTGCTGTCTAACTTTCACCCTTTGTCGCTTATTGAGCCGGATTGAGCGCCAGCCGAAAATTGTTTGCAGAATGACACTGGAGAAAGTTTTTTTTTCCCTGAACGCATTGAAACAACCCGCTAGTTGCCACAAAAAAAAAACAAATTCTACAAACATCACTTAGTTAAAAGAGATGGCGGAAGCTGTTCGCTGTTTTTGAAGGTGCAGTTTTTTTTGGCACCATTGAATTGTCCGCTGCAAAACATTAGACATTCAGTGGTCCTTGGGGCTTCGTTCGCAGTTTCTAAGAGACAGATCATCGTGTAAAGATGACGCTTTCACTTCAAGGGGTCGCAGCGCAACCAGGGAGTAGAAAAACCTGAGCCGAAATGTATGTAGCTCGACCTCGAGTCACGGTTCAATAAACCTGGCATTATATTCCTTGCACTGCTATGCTACATAGGTACTTCTGCAGTCGTTAGCTACCAGAGCATTCTAGTGCTAAGGACTTGGTTGATGAACCACTACCTCAATTGTATACACAACTTTGGTGTGGCTTCTGCAGTTTTGGGGCTCTAACTTGGGGTGCGCACCGATGTACTGTTTAACAAAAATGTTTGTGGAAACCACTTTTTATTGAAATAGCGACAAGAAAAAGCGGTTTTAAATAAGTGTCGGCGACAAAAAAAGGTCGAGCTTCCTGATTATGCTGCTTGTAGCTGGCAGTGGCGATAGCTTTTTTTATTAACTTTCCGTTCTCTGGCAAACTGTAAGCGCAGGCGGCGATGCAAGGTTAAGCGTTTGCTTTCTGAGCATTACATGCAGTGAGTAGCGCATGCAGCGTAGTGAGTGAGACTCCTTTCTGGGGTTGTAATTTACTACAACTATGTTCAAGTAAGAGGAAAATATTTTGTAGGGTGAAATGGACCAATAAAAGAGGCAGTCTTCATGGTGTAATGTTTCTGGTTAACGGTACAGGCAGTATGGAGAGAGAAAAAAAAAGGCCGGTAAATGGTTACGCATAGAAACAATGAAATGACCTATCAGTGTCAAAAGCATGCACTACGAGGGCGTGACGTCAACACATGACCTGCAATTTTTCGCGGCTATGTTCTGTCAGCACCAGAAATGCCTGAAAGCTTGTAAAGACTGTGTCTCATTGTACATTTCAGGTGGCCGTATACACACCTAAGGGGCCCAGATGCAAGCAAAAAGCACACATAGAGGTACGCCTCGGAGAATAAGGGAGACATAAATTGCGCTTTAGACTTTCTTTTGCTGCTGAGCATCTATATGTTCACTAGGTGGCTATCGTGTTCTCAAGTGTGGTCTCTGGGCACCGTAGCGTGGAGAGACCCCAGAAAAACATTCGGACATACGAGTATAAGCATTCATAGCGTGAGCGTCATGCGTGCATCGCGACCTGCACAGTGCATGTACAAGACAAAAAGGAATATATATATATATATATATATATATATATATATATATATATATATATATATATATATATATATATATATATATATATATATATATATATGAGAGGCAAGGCACGAATGGGCCAGCAGAGGGGCTGGGAGAGGCAGTCAAACGAAGGAGAGATAGAGATAGAGAAAAGAGGAAAGCATACATGAGCTTTTTGACCTCATAGGCAAGGTGTAAGCCAGCAAACATGTCGGGCGCAGCCGTCCGCGTGACGTGGGAAGTGTCAGAGACAGGACTGCAAAGAGAGGGGAACATACACAAAAATCTGCTGTGAGGTGGCCGCGAGTGCGTTCGTCCAAAGCTGCGCGCGGCGTGGCTGCTACAAACACACACACGCGCGCAGTGCGAGTGGGTGCATGTACACGCTCGCTTCAATCACCCAACGGCCACTACGAGAAAAAAAAAAGAGTGCATCTCAGTGAGGAGAAACAAAGAGAGAACGAAGCGAGCGGAGCTATACCCATTTGCCCGCCATTTGACGCGCCATCTCACACACACGCAAGTGACAGTGATAGTGAACGAGTGAGAGAGTGACAGTGTGTAGAGAGACGCTGGTGCCGAGAGGTGCGCAAGTTTGAGAAAGGTTGCGGCAGGAATGAAAAAACAAAGAGTCGAGTGTTCGACAAAGCGGATGCTGCTGATGCGGTGGTTTGACGATAGACGTGCTTCAAGGCATGTGAGAGCGCCCAGTCTGTTTCGGTACCTTTTCCGCGCACCTTTGCGTCGGGAAAGAAATGTGCCTGAAAAGTGCCCTTGAAAAGAAGAAGAAGAAAAAAAAAACGAAACTGAGAGCTATACAGAGGCGTACAAGAATGTCGCCTGTCTTGCATCAATACGCGGGTCACCCAACAAAGTGTGGTGGCTAGAACCATCCGAAACTTCACGCGAAAAAAAAGTTTTGTTCCTGCTCTTTTAACAGAATGCTGTCAGCTTTCTGACGAAACTGACAGTCTTTAAAAAAATGTCAATAAGAATGCACGCACCCTATATGATGAAAATGAGTGTTTATTCATGGCGTCAGCATTAAAACTTTGTTTTCATTAAAGTTCTCGCCTTCGGGGCTTTTTTTCTTTTTAGCTTTCACCTGAACCCCTTAGAAGAGACGACCATCTAGCATGGTCATCTCCTAGCTGCAATACTTGCGCCATGTTTGTTGAAGTATTCTATATGAGCTAGCTAAACAGCAAATCTCACTAATGTACTGCTAGAATTGAGCCCCCACCTGCGTTCCTTTCACAATCTTCATTGAGCATTCAGCATTGCGGACAGAGCCTCATCAACGTGAAATTCAGCAAGTCCACCATCGCCTTAATGTTTAGATGATTGTTCCAGTCTCGGCTTACTTTTTTTTAATGTGGAATGGCGAGAAAGGGCATTTGCACCAAAGCACATTTGCTGTGTAGCGTCTGTTTAACTTGTCTTGTCCTAGTCTGCTTGCGCAATTTGAAGTGCTCATAGCGGGTGTAGTCGTTGTGTGAGAATGAGAATCCGTCGAAGTAGCTCATGTGATGCCACAAGCTTTCAAAAAAAAAGAAGACCTTGAGCTTTCTGGACATAGTCAACCGGATTTTGCAGCCCTTGCAATGCCCTTTCGAATGATGTCGTGAAACGGTTTGTCAATGCGTTCTGAAATTTAGCAGTCTCTCAAGAAACGTATGGCCACCGTTACTATCGGGAAGGTCATTACAACATTGATGAATGTTTTCTTTTCTCATCCACTCGAAGCGTGAAACCATTCTGCTGTGAAAAAATAAAAATCTGTGTTCAAAAGGCACGTTAGATTCAGGCGTTCTTGTTATCAAGCCTGTTATCATGCCTGTTTGATGCTTCAGATTTTTACAACAGGCAACGACATACAGCAGCTGGGAACGCTGTAATCTCACTTACCCTTTTGTAACACAAGAAACTGTTGCAATGAAGACAGTTTGCCTCGTTGAGGCAGATTGTTGACTACAAGTATAATCAACTGTCCCTTGCAAAAAACCTGATCCCTGCGAATAAGTTCACAGTAAATGTTTCAGGCCTTCATACCAGTATACGTATAAGCTGCCCACTTAGTGATCGAGGCGTTCTTACTGTCGGGCCCATAGCTGATTACAGCGTGCAAGAGTGATATGGCAAGTAATGGTCTGTGGCAAAATTGTGATGACCTCGGTGTCACCAAGAGTTTGGCCATGAATACGACCTTGTATCTTCTACACGCACAGACATCCTGGATGAAAGTGAAAGGTTAGGTTCAAGAACAGTGTGAAAAAATATATAGAAACGTCGAGTTGATGAGGCCCCTGGAGGTTGCGACAAAATTCATTTGTTTTTTTCCAAGCCATGATGCACGAAGAGTGTTGTTTCTTATACTTGGTAAATAAGCATACTGGTCTTGAGTAACGCTTGTTTAAAACAGGGACACCGCGAAGCACTCAGGAATGCACAAACGAGAGCGCTGCCAAAGCAATCCCACGCTCTTGTTTGTAAGTTTCTGCGTTCATCAATGCGGGCCCGTCTTCAGTGGACGCAACCCAAAACTAGCATGGTACATGAACTGTATTTAGAGTGGTGAGTTGAGGAACAACAGTAAGGCGCCATGACTGTTAGCACGCATCGTTGCTCTGCTTTCCTGTTTTCTTGAAGGCGTTGACAGTTACTGCAAAAGAGTGAATTATACGACGTAACATACGAATCAATTCGATCCGAATCAGCTGATCAATATAGATAAGCGAGAAATCACAAGACATGATAATTGATTACACTTTCTCAAAGTGATTAAGCGTATGATGCGCAGAAATCAGCAGTAATGACGTCTAGCTCTTATCGATTCCAGCTGTCAGCACAGCCCGTATTTCGGATGCAGTCGACAATATGTCTCGAGCAGGTAAGCTCTGACTCGTCAACAAGAAGATGGACAGATACTGAACTAAGGAGGTGCTCCGAGTCCCGTTAACGATGGCTTGCCTCGTGCATAGGAGCGACATATTGAGAAGTTTATATTTTACTTGCTTACTTCTTTTTGCTTGCGGAGCCTTCTGGACAAAAAATACTTATTGAGACATTTTTTTACGATTCACCCTTTTTGGCGTTGCGCGTAAGTGTCACAGGTGAACGTATCTTCCACCAATCGCTTTTGCGCAACTAACTGGTTCGGCGTTATACGATATGCTCAAGGACACAGCAGCTGCATGCTTGGCATGTCGCCAGTTCAATCCACTCAAAGTAGTTGTAAATGTGCTTACATTCGCAAGAGACGCAAGTGAAGTGATTTGACTGCGGAAAGAAAAGAAGTGAGTCGCACGGTTAGGTGAGGCGAATTCGGATCTTGTACAAACAAATGAGAAGGAGGTCGCGTTTGTCAATTGAACGAGGCAGACGAATGTGCCTCGCTTGCTTTGATAGTCAAGCGAGGTACCACGTGGCCTTGCCGCAACGTTCTTGTGTAACTCACGTGCGCAGGTTGTGTCGACTCCCGCTCGCAGAACCACCGCACTTCGCAATTTGGGAACAACTCAGAAGTGCTGTAAGGCGAGCGAGCGTCACAATTTGTCTACCGAAAGTGGGGAAGAAAGGAGGACACCCGTTGACTTACAATGTTTTGTGCGAAAGTGTATATGGTTCAAAAATAGCAGTGCTCCAAGCTTTTTCGACACTCGGCAGAAGCACATGGAACCACAGAGTTTCCTAAAATTAACTAGAGGGGACTCTGTCGCTGCGATCCTTCAGCGACCATGGGAATGATGGGTAGTACACACATTTGCCTAGTCTTCGTACTTGCGGGCGGCGAATTGTTTTTGCGGCTTCGTTTATTGCTGTGTTTCGGTTTTGTTTGGAAAGAAAGATTTAACCCTTTTGAACTTCGTGGGCCGATTTGGAAAGGTAAGTCTAAAAGAATAAGGTGGTGAAGCGCAACCACTGAACATTTGCTGATTTTCGTTTTGTGTGAAAACAGCTCCAAGCCACACGAACACACCCGGAGCCAAAAGCAGGCCAGAAGTACAAAGATTAGACAAATGTGTGTACTACCCATCATTCTCATGCTCGCTGAAGCGCCGTGCGTTGCAGCTACCATAGACACTAGCGCCAGAGTTCCTTCTAGTGTATATTAGGAAACTCGATGCATGGAACAGCCGGCGTTCGCCTCCGACTGGTCCGGCGACTCATGCGGATTGATTCGAGCTATGATCACGGCCGAGGCGGCAAGACTGATGAGCGCTGCCCAGCTTATACGCGCGAGCGGACATGCCTCCGTTGGCGACTCACGCCGCAGGGCTTACCTGGCGTAGGATGGGGGAGCAGAGCGTCCTCCACGCTCATTGGGCGATGTCAGCGAATTGCTCTGGTCGTGTTTTTTTGTACTTGGCTTTGGCTTGGGTGCAGAGCTCACGCGGTTCTGGTCGTTGTTGTTGCCCACGGGAGGCTGAGTGGCTGATTGTGGACGAAATGTAAGGGAAGAGAAAGAAAATGATCTGAAAGACCGTCCCCGCCCCGTTCACTCGAGCTTTTTGGGCAAGCAGTGATGGACGACTGCTCTCTGTATCCTTACAGCGCTTGAAAATTTCGGGCCGCGTCTTCGTAAACGCTAACAAAAGGGCTTCTTTTACAATGATGGCGACTGTCACCTTGACAGCTATCAAAGATCTTTCCTTATTAGAAGTAGTGTGATTAGAAACGAAAATGAAGTCTCTTATCGATTGAAAAAATGTAAAAAAATGGTGCATAAAAACAAGAACAAAAAAAAGCCTGAAACACGCGTCACGCTACGTTCTACGTTTTGTGTTTTGAGGCAATGCTATGAAATTCGTGGCTGTATAGGCAGGATACGTTTTCTTAAATCGAAAGTTTTAGTAAATTGAAACGTATATCAGTGAAAAAATGTGTGTTAAATTTAAGGAGGTTGTGAAACTCAAATAAAGGACAATTTTTATGATTCAAAATTAGGTAACCTTCTCATAAATGTCCAAAATGAATATCATCACAATTTTTTCTCAACCATGTTCTTTGGCAAGAAGTTTACTGGTAAACTATGGCTCACACTACTGAGTAGCGCAAGGTTAAAGTACTAAATAGTTTCAAACAGCATATTTAGATAGTTTAAACAAGAATATTAACTTAACTCTCCATAATAAACGTTAATGTTTTTCCCAGAAGAAGTGGGAAGTTCTGTCTTAGTATGGTGAAAACTAAAGACATTGCTTAAAAGAGCGATGTGAATTGTGTATTTTTTGTAAACATTGCAGAAATCCCATTTGAAAAAAAGTGAATGCCGGTGTTCTGTCTGTCTGTCTCTCTCTCTTTCTCTCTTTGTTTTAGTGTAAAAGAAGTCTTATTGTAGGCCGATATATTAGCTTTATTAATGTTTAGTTCACATAATGCGCTAGCGGAGTTAGAAAAGGCATTTGTAATACTAGCATGCACCGTATTACTACACATGCTGGTAATACGTTCTTCCTTCCCCCAGATTAAAGGCTCCAGCTACGAGCCAACAATCTACACCACAGATAAGTGGCGTCCTTCGCGAACAATTCGAGCATTGAGGGTGTGCAATAGTAAACTGCTATAGAAATTGGTGCTTTCTAAAGGGCAAGTTTGCACAAGGCACTGGGAGGGCATCATCCCTACAGAAGGCCCAACTTAGGCTAACGCTCGTTGCTTAGGCTAACGCCCCGATATTAATGGGGTAACCTTTTAAAAGCTCTAGTAACTCATACGCAGGACATGCCTTCTAGTTGCTTGGGAAATGGGGAATCCTAATTCAGATGATGAAGTGTGTTTCGAAACATGCAAAATGCAATGAGAAAGGGGAAAAACGGTAATGAAGGATAAACGCGGGGATAGTGCTGAGCTTAAACAAGGTTGTGAGCATATAAAAAAAATTGGCTTCGGCAATGTTCGTTTTAGCGATTGCCTCTTACTTCTTACACTATGAGCGGAAAGCTTTGCACATGCTCATGGTCGCTGTCTGCCGGGTTGTCTATACCATTCAGCCTCGACCACCTTGCAAACCCTGTTAAAGCACTCGAGCAATAGGTGTGGTAGCATGCAACCTAAAGCCTATTAAGATGCAGTCTAGTTTTTCTGGACTACTGGGTTCTACACAGGGCGACAAGTAAATGTTTCTTCTATTTCTAGAAATATAAATAAATCAAGAAATAATTGTTCGAGAAACGTGCGAAGCACGGAGTGCTGTCAAATAACAGCGAATGAACATACCCGTGTAGGTAAAGCTTTCTTCTTCAACTAGGTGAGTAAAACAAAACAGAACGTGCAAATCAACACAAAAGCGAACAGTTTTCACTTGCTCATCTAAGCACGCATTGCGTGGTATGTGAGAGTGAACACCTTAGATGCTTGATGCCATTCGCTGAACCAAAAGACCTAAGTATGCGTTCACGCTGCGAATAATGCAAGCAGCAGCGTTGCCTTCACCGTTATATGTAGAAACATCCAGTGGGATGGCATAGCCTAATAATTTCGACTACATGGACAATACTCAGCGGCTGCCCATCCGCTTTGCTGCGTTCAAGACAGCAGTTCAATAAACAAAGGAAATATGTGCGATCTTCTCTATATACTTGTCCACGTTTTTCATTCCTATTTCGCGAGTTTGCTCCTAGAAATTGAGAAGAATTAAATTTCTCGCGTCATAAAATAAATAAAAATTCAACGTTGAAGTTTTTTTGGCAACTTTAGCTCCATAAAGACGCTGGGGGAGTAAGATGAAAAATTTGCTTCGACAAGCGGACAAGGCTGCAACGTCTGAAGAAGACGCTTCTCGAAATATCGGCTCCAGCGACACCCCGTGTTGAAGAGTTTTTCCTCCCTTCGAGCTTCCATCTTCTTCTGAACTTCTCCATCTAAGATTGTAAGGTAAGTCTCAAAGCATCTGCTCCCTTTTTCGAGCTCTGGCAATGTGCAACGCAAAGAGCAGTCTTTTTTAAGGAAATAACACTTTTTGGAACGCCTTCAGTTTCAGTTTAGTATGTGCACTCTCAAATGGCAAAATGTTTTTCTTGGACCTGTACAGGGTTATACATTCACAACACATGACCCACACATCAGGTCCTTCGTGAAATTAGGTTCAAGAACCAGAAATCAAAGCAAGTTGTCTTGAGGTGATTCCCCGTTGAATTTAGCCCGCCATATTCTACCTACATTGCTTTAGGTGAACGTGCGACAGCAACGTCAAGACTGTTGCACTTAAAAACACAAGACAATTATATACACATGTATAAATCTTTAGCCTATTGATGATATTTGTACTAATGCACTTGTCACTGGTTGAACGAAGGATGTCGCGTATCAAAAGAAAAAAAAAGCAGCTTTTGCGGATGCCGATTTGTCTTCAGCTGAACCCTGTACCAGATCTGTCGAGCTGCGCTCCAAGAACGGGTCATCAGTAACGTTACCCATGTTTGCAGTGCACCGTCTACTCATCCCCGTCTACTCATCGCTGCACCTTTTGTCCTCAAGTTATGAACCAACTAGCTCAGCGGTATGTCCTGTTAGTTTGTTTTACCTGCGTCTGTCTCGCTTTCCTTATCTTTTTCTGTCTCACATTTCTGTCTACCCTTACTGCTTCCCCAGTGCAGGGCAGCAAGCTGCACTCCAGGTCCACCTCCATGCCAGCCTCTTATCATTTATTTCTCTTTATCTCTCAATACATTATAAAAGAATGAATAAATTATATCTCCCAAACAACACTGCTTGCACGCATGACGCATCAAAAATTATTTTCAAGATTTCACGTTATTACGCCCATGATCAAAAGATTTCAGTCTTTTGTGGCGATTCAATGATCGCAACATCGGTTTCATGGAGCAGTAATGTTTTCAGCTATTGACCAAAAGCATCTAAGGAGTCCTTCTCACAAAAATAATATTACTCAGTGCATACTAACCACCTTCACAATTCTAACTCCAAGAACAACAGCGTAGTTCTCTTAAGTTCTCACGCTTCGTGGTTGAGACGTATAACTTTTACTGATTAAGCAGCTTAAGAACTTGCAAAGCACAAGGACGTGTTCTACATTTGCTCATTCGCACTTTTAGGAAGTTAACGGTTCGTGACTAGGATGATGTAGAAGATACAAGCCTTCATCACAGTTGTCGCTTTTGCGCCATATTTTTTCTTGTAGCAATCAAGTAGCAGAGCATCAGACACTGACGTTACTAGGTGCACGTGTTACTTTCAAGCGAATAGCAGAAGTTATGATCGTAGTAATAGATATAGCCAGCAATTTGAGTCAGCTAGTGTGCTGCTTTGGTCTCAGTGAGTTTAATGTAAGATTGATATACTGAAGACAAAGAAAGTACGCTTACTCGCACGGGAAAAAAAAGTAAACGCAGCACAGGTATGAGACGTTTATATATCTCTGAAAGTTTTGTTTTACCCTATTTTCAAGGCAACAGTAAAATGCATGCAGCTAGAGCATGTTCACTACCCTATCGTTAGAATAGCGCGATGATGCCACAGGAAGTCACAATAGCACCATGTTAAACGCCCACTGATATTTGACTCAGCACTTAGTTGCTAGCCAGTGAAACCGTGTTGCGTGTCCAGATTGCTCTGGTGGGTTTACAAAGTGCACGTGTGAACAAAAAGCTATATAAAACAATTCTTCGGACACACAGTCGTCAGAGACGTCACAAGAACACAACTACAGCTGCGACAAGTTATTGTCGATGTGCAAGTGTGAGCTAGACAGAAAAACAGCAAACCGAATAAAATGAGTCACTGGTGCTCTGCATAAGCTATACTACGAAAGAACACAACATAGATGGCAGCGTGCCCGATCTTTAGTACACTGTAGAACACGCCTATTAGCGGGCAGCAGTTCAATAACACAGTCAGCATGCAAACTACAGCAGAAGATGTTAGTGAAAGGATGACTACCTCGTAGCTTGACTCTCTTGGGTATTTCGGGTGGTGTGAAAGTGGGAACATTGGAGTTATGCAGACCTTCATCTGTGGATTAGTGAATAAGACAACCACTCACGTTACTAACGTGCCAGTGGTAAGCACTACCGAAGAACAATGCCTGCTGAAAGACAGCAGCAGTTAAAGACAGGACACATGCACATAAGAGCACGCACGATGATTTGACACAGGCTACAGACAGAAAAGAAGTCACAAATAACACAGCACCTCCTCGCCATTTGTACTGGTCCCTTAGCGAGAAGATAAACATGCATACAAGTCAACTTGTATCGCACTATACCCTGAGCGTGCAGTGAGACTTTTGCGATGACATAGTATACTAAAACTTCAGTCATCCGACTGATTTAATTGCGTTAAATCTCTTTCAACCACCCTTGTCCACAACGCAGCTTCTGGAGGAATCGGGAAAAAATAAGGCATGGAAAACGGGACAAAAGAGAGGAGAACCAAGCAACACAATCTCCGACTATCAATTGAAGGGGCGCACAGTGGCTGGAAAGAAGGCAGACAAAAAAGTTATGTGTACATGCTCAGGTATGATATCGCCAACCATTAAACAAACATACGCACGGGTCTACGAGATAACTGTTAGCACAGTTAGTTCTCGGGTAGAGACGCACGCGTGCTTAATTTACAGGTGGCGCTGCTATTCCTGAGCATGCGTAAGCAAGTTTTGTGTCTGCCTTATTTTCCGGCCCGGTACGGACCTTCAGCTGATAGTCTGCATTTGTGCTTGGCTCTCCTCTCTTGCGTTCGTGTTCGCAGGAATTACTTTTTTTCGCGATGAATTCCTCCGAACTAGCTTCATGTAGTTCCTGAAGCAAGACATTTTGCATCGACGCAGTTATTTTCCGCAGAGAAGGCTAGCGGGCATCCACGACGAGCAGTAAGGACCGTGACACAATACGTGAGCTGCTTTAGAACATTTCTTTATGTTGTCAACTGAGGTACTTCGAGTACGTTACTTTCGACGTAGACAACGGTGGTGGAATGTTCGTTGTTTTGATACAAGTTTTCTGCATATTTAGAATACGCACATTAGGATTTGACCCAAATCAGGTTACTGATGAAGCAACAACAAAATTCGGGAGAGCAGCATGTGTACTTCGGAATCACAAATGTATGCGTAATTATGCGGCAGTAATAAGGTTTCTTGTACTAAGATAATATCGTACTTTTCTTAAGGAACTCTTATGATGATTACTCTCTCAAGGGGTTCATACGCATTTGAAAACTTTACTTTAGTAATATGAAGCAAACATTGGACGTGTGAAGCTGATGTGACGCGAAGTTGCGAATCACTCCTCCAGGTTGCGAAAACATATACGATACTAATTAAATGTAATGCCGTTGGACACAATTTCAAACTTGCGTAATGCACACAATGACCTACGATGTCCAATGATATTGTGACATGCTTATCTCGCGTAGCGATGCAAAGTCATAGAGGAATCTGGTCTATCCATCACATAAACGTATTCACGACTAATTTCGAATCTAGTTACAAGACCTTGTAAAACGCTTCACGAACATATGCATGTCGTGGAGTGATAATAAAATAGGAATCTGACTTATAAATATATGTAATCAACCACTCGTCATTAGGTATTACGCCTAATAGCTGAATCTGATCAATGGAGTCTCTATTGCTTGATATGTTCGTGGTTGTCCTGCATATTTGATTGAACGAGAGCGTACGCGTTCGTTGAGCTGGTGCTCGCGTTTCGCTCGTTTTTTAGGTGACGCGCACGCACAGGCAAACTTATTCAGATTTTCAACGATGTTAAATACGCCGGTGTTACGCAAGTGGGAGGATGAACGCATTGCCACGGCAACACTATTATTCTTGTCTACCACAGTACAAGTTCAGCGTTTTTTTTTTTGCAGAGGTACGTTCTCTTATAGTACACAACAGCTCTTCGGGGTGGTCGATCATGCTAATGTAAATTAGCTAAATAGAAACAATGCACGGGTGGTGCGAAACACGTCGCGAAGGGGACAACTTTTGCAGATTCAGTGGGCCAGTACGTGGCATGCCAGAGAACGCAACACGTGGCGAAGTGCCGTGGCAGAGCGCATGTCGTACAAACCAGGCTTGAGGTGACAGATAATGCATGCACAGATAGACAAACATGTCATGCGGACATTTGCATGCAGACACGACGATTAATTACGGACGTGCACGTGAGGACGTGAGAGGCATGCTACAAACGGACAGGAAGGCATGCGTTCGGCGTGCAATAGAGTTACGTCACATTTACACGTCGAAATACAGTTACAGCGAAACGCTGCTTGACTGCACTTTTGCCGTCAGGCAATACTTTGAAGAAGGGCAAGAGTATAAATGTTTTGTACGAATCATTTGGCGGAATGATATCAATGCGCACGTGTCGATTCAGCAAGTGTCAACAAGTGGGAAACTTTGAAACTTGAGATAATTTTTGTCTTGTTCGGTGTTGTACACCGTCAACGTAATTACTGTTTCAACACTGCGATTCCATTTAATAAATTCGCGCACTGTGTGGTGCACTTATATTTTGAGGTATATCTTTGCAAAGTTTATCTGACGGAAATAACGCCATGGGCGCTGTTTGTGGGAAGTTTTGGATCAAATATGAACTTGTATTAAAACATGTGTAGCTGCTTCGCGTTACGTAGCTGTTATTGACATTCCGATTTTTCGCTTTTCGTATGTTGTGCAAACAACTGCAAAAAATAGAAGCTTTTATATTAAATATAGTGTCCGATCGCCGGTAAATCCTAATTACTGAACCTGTACTCGAGGTCCCTATACAAAACTTGTCAAAAGTGCAGTCAGGCTGCGCGTTTTTTCACAGCTTCCAGTGCCAGTTTTGGACTGCTGGCGACACGTACTATGTTCACAACATTTAACAAAGATACTTTGAAGGCAACCTACTTGCTCGACTAACTGCCTGCACTGCCCTGACACCCTTTTTAAACAGACCAACTCCGGCAGCAACACGGGTAAAAAGAAAAGCCAGCAAAAATGGGGGAGAGAAAGAAAAAAAGGATAGATAGTTAGTTGTTGGGTGTGAGACATCATCAGAAACACATGACATACCAAATATTACTGTTTAGTTCAAACTCCTGTGTGCCTTTAAAAAAATTACGCCTCATCACGAGCACATTCATGTAGTTCGTTGAAAGTGTTTGAGCACACCTGCACCAGCCAGTCACTAAAACAAAAAAGCAATCACAACTAAACTTAGTAGGTTAGTAGGAATGTTTTATTAATATAATTACTTCGGGAAGTGAGTAATATTGCATGTGAACTATCGCTACTTCTTCTGCGGAAGCACTTCACTGGAAGATAGAATCGAGTATAGTAATGTATGACAGCATGAAGATTATTATTTCCTATTTAAATTTACAGGTGCATAGAACTAAGCATGCTTTTATATGGTGGATAGTGAAATCAAAAACAGAACATAACTAAAAAGGAGGAAACAAATAAAAAACATTTCTCACACTAAATGCATAATTACATACACTACACAAAATGTTCATTTGTTCAAGGCTGCAAATCCGGTATTTGCTTCCATGAGATAAGCATTACTAAATCTTTTTCCGAATATGAATGCAGGTAATGCAGAGAAATTTTCTACGTGATGCAGCTCTCATCAAATTATTTATTTTTTTATTATAGAGCATGACAGCGGTCAACTCATTAAACCAACACTTACAAGCACAAAAAGTGGTTTACAGACTCTTGCCGGGATAGAGCACTATTATCTACTTCTTTACAAGGCGTTTTCAAGGGCAAAATGAAATCCTCTTTCCATGTTTCTTTTTTCTATGAGCCTCATACCACAATAAGCAAAAAAAAAAATAGAAACTGAATAAGAACTTTTTGCAAATTCAGTTTGAACCGAAATTTACCAGCAAGTCAAAAATTAAGAGAACTGATTAGGTGTTGTATTTGCTATTAATTGCGAACAGCCGTTGGGTCGAGCCTTTCGAAAACAGACACATGGTCACAAAATGAGGCATTGTAATTTTTTTTTACGCTTAAGCAGAAGCACCAGGCACTTTAGCTTTTGGTGCCTTTCGTAGTTCATTCTAGGTCCAGTGTCTGACAAGTTCGACTCTTCAAGGAGCGGACGGACTACAAGAATGGGTCGATTTCGTCGAAGGTCACATTAGTTTAGGAATAATTAGGTGCCCTCTGTTAGCCTAGGTTTAATTTTATTTTTTATTTGACCATCACTCGCACAAACAGCTATACGATTCCCTTAACCAAAATATAAAGTGGTTCTCTTTAAGAGGTTATCAGAAGTGAATAACACAGTTCAAAACGGCAAATAGTCAGAGAGACAGCCTCGAACCCATAAATGAACACAAGTACGCGCACTCCAGTTTAGGTCACTCTGAAAAAAAAAGGGGATGGGGACAATGATGCCAGATGATTACTTCATCGACTGAGGCATTCTTATCAGGCAATAATGAAGTATCTCAGCATATGCTGCCTACCCGTTTACTGAAAAAAAAACATGGGACAAAACATTTGTGTATCATTCTGCCAATTTTAGTAAACGAAGGACAAAGAGAAATAAAAGGAGTAAGGCGCTCGCACAACTCCAGTTGTGTTGAGCGTGTAATACATACTTTTGCCTTTTCAAAGTAAACAACATGGTGCAGAATGCATGAAGCGACAAGCAAGCATTTCATGTCAAGGGTAGAAGAGCAGATTCAGTGTTTTTTTTTTTTTGGTTCTGTGATAAGGCGGTGCATAAAGCGGTTTTGCCAAGGCAGTACGTGTTCAATCGTTGCAGCTGAAGCACAGCGAGTGTGAATGTACAAAAAGCTCACAAAAAGTTTGGGACACATTTATGATCACCTGTTCATTCACTGTCAGGGCTACAAAGAAAAAAGAAGCGGCTTTTGAACAGTCAGCCTTACAATTTCATTCAAACACAGGTGAAACACTGCTGTGGGTGAGATGTGCTTTAGAGTCACGGCGCTTCATAGCAAACACTTTTAGCCGTTTAACAACGAACATACATACATTCAAGCAAACAAACAAAAAAGAACAACACTTAAAAGCTTTGTCTTCGCCCAACCTCTGGGTTCGAATACAATCACTGTTGAACGAGTGAAAGCAGCGCCAGCAATTTAAAACACTTACGATTCTTGCATTTGCACTTTTTGATGAGCTTTTCATCTTTGATGTCTTCGTGGCAGTTTTTACAGTAAAACCACGCCCTAAATAAATGAGAAAAGAGTTAACCAAAGTGTAATGGTAAGTGAGAAATGAATCGTTAATGGCAAAAGAGAGAAAAAAACACAACATTGATCAGGCTTTGTTACCTTTTCACTTCGTCTGCAGACTGAGCAATAAAAAACCCCTGAGTGTTAAGAGTAATCTTTATTTTCTTCTTGGGATTGATGGCAATCTTGGAATCTGCGCCATCATCAACAGCGACCTCGATGGCCAAAAGTAGGAGTTTTAATTTCACAAAGCAAAGCCTGAAAAACAACGGACGTCTTTCATCAGGCAACAAGCACACCAATGGCAAGTAAAGTAGCAGAAGCTGAAGACGCTGCTTAAAATCACCATTGAATGTTACTGCACTAGTATATTAAAACGTCACTGAAGGCGCGCAATGGAAGTAATCGGCGTTGTCATATAACTTTATGACAGAAACTGAGGCCTTCTCATAGTCGCCAATAAACTGAACTGACTTTACTTCTCCGCACTACAACAGCAAAAAAGCAGAAGATAAAGACGACGAGGCCTTAAAGAGGTTTCGGCTCCTACAAGAGGTACCGCACGTAAGTTTTACGTCACACAAAATATTCCGTACATACGGATTCAATTGAAACAGTCGTGAAAAGAAAAGGCAACATGTATAAAAAATGTAAAAAAGGCGACAAAATAAAGTTAAAGAACGTTTTGCCTTCAACGAATTCGTTTACCAGAGAGGCATACTCGGTTCAAGTATAGAAAATAAAATTTCGCATTTTGTAGCGTGCGCTAAATCAGTGTAAAAAAATGTACCCACCATGCATTGTTAAATAGGTTCAGCTGTTTTAGCGATTAGCAATGTTTGTTGGCAGTGTCCATTAAATCATACGTAATCATATGAACAAATGCGCATGACACTACTTCTCATAACCAAAATGAGTTGCCAACAACAGCACATAAAGTGTAATGCAGAGTCGCACTTATTATTTTGGATAAACGAGATGTATTGTGCGTAGGAACAGAAAGTAGCAAATGCATGCCAGTGCAAACGCCTCTTCCCATGGACTGGCGTGCGCTCTTCGGTGTCTTAAGTAGGCAAAGTTATTTAGGTAAGAGTAAACTAATCAACAAGTGCTTACTCTGCTGCCTGAGGAAAGGTCATGCCTGTAAAAGAGGCGGATAAGCTCTCGGTGTACATCTCCATTCCTGTGCCGCACAGATAATCGTTTTGCCATGCGGGCATGTCAGGAGACTGAAAAACAAAGCGAAATACGGGAGGTTTTGTCGCTGTACAACAATGCCATTCTAAAATTATTGACTTTCCTTTGCGAGAGTCGAACGCATACTTGGTTCACTTATCCAGAACCCTGAAGGGGGTCACAGAGCACCTCTGAATTCTGGGCATACTACAGCTTAGAAACGAATGAAGACTGATTTTGCATGCTAGATCTGCTGTTATATACCGTACCCATTGATGCAAAAAAACTTGAGGCAAGTGCAAGGAACGGTCAAAGATTGTGAGGAGAAACACAACGCCCAATACACGAGCTAACCCACAACTGCTGTTATCAGTACTCCCAAGAAAAGAAGCAAAACGTGCAATGAAGAGGTTTTATCCATGAGAGAACTCAGCTGAACAAAGCTATACATTCACACAGTAAAGAGACCGAATGCAAGCACTAGTCTAGCCCACCGAAAACACTGTCCGCTGCTACCTACATTCATTTCAATCCAGCTACGCGCTACGCCTCGTTATCGCCATCGCACTCACTCACACCAAATAGTTTCTTGAAGAAGCCCACTTCCTGGAATTAATGTTAGAAGGAAAACACAAATAAAATATTTAAGAGTTGGTCACAAAAAACAACATCAAAGCTACTTGATGAGTCGGTCAATACTGATCACAGTCCGCAATGAATAATTCTTGGTAAGAACCAAATGGGCAGATGCTGCAGTACCATTGCAAGGTTGGCATTCGATAGAACCTTACTTTGATTTCACAAGGGTCACTGCAAGATATTCTTAAGGCCACGCTAAGTATACGGCATAATTTCAAAGATGCAGAGAAGCAGAGGACGAGGACTTTCTCTCTGTGCCTTTAAAAATTTTATGGCGTCAACTAAGCGCAGCCTCGAGTACAAATGACCGCCAACTAGCCAACCTTGTAGCTTCACTAAAAAGACAATTTGGGACAGTTACCACCCGCACACAAAAAGCTGTGTTCGATGGCGCCAAAATTAAGATACTGTGACACTACGTAGTGCAGCAACAACGCACACACACACACACACACACACACACACGCACACGCACACGCACACGCACACGCACACACACCTCCCAACAGTACCGGGATGTGTTGGACTCATCCCCTGACCAAAGGAGTTGGGACAAAAATCACTGACTCATTGAAATATTACTCTCTCTCTCTCTCTTCTCTCTCTCTGTCTATATATATATATATATATATATATATATATATATATATATATATATATATATATATATATATATATATATATACGCGTATGACACATTTGTTTTATTTATAGGCGCTTTGGCGCTTTGTTACGCCGAACAGACACGGACTGAAAAGAAATCGTAGGTTTTCCTGCCGACCAGAAACATCTCATTTCAGGGCGCACATATTACCGAGGGATGTTAGGTGGCTCACCGTTTTGTAGGATCTCATAGCAAACAAGTTGGCCATCATGGTTGAAAAACCAGGGGCCAGGCAGCTTTGTGCAATGAAGCCGAGCTTCAGCTCCGACACGCATATAACGTCATCTCCCCGTTTCCAGTTCCAACTGGGGATATTCAGCAAGTAAGCCTGCGAAATAAGAAAAGCAAACAAATGTCCATTCTAGTTCTTTGTGGTAATTTGTTGTTTTTTATTTGTTCATAAGAATTACTACTCTACCTAAGCTTTCACTCAATAAAGTACAGCAGCTGCCAAATGGCATGGTTCTTTTTTTGCTACACTGAACAGCTCGCACGTGACGTCATAGACGCACAAACGGCTTCAACATGGTGGCTTCGGTGACATCAAGGCTGCATAATCACGTGGCGAATAACCTGCCCTAGTGTGATAAGGATGACACTGGAGTTTTTATGGGCCTCTGGGCATGGAGGAATAATGAGGGAGGTAGCATGCCATGTATCGATAACACTAACGTGACGTCGCAAAGTTCGTGTCCCTCTATGTTGGGGCTCCAGTGCGGCTGTTTCAGTGACGTTGATGGAAGCCATCTATAGGCTGCCCACGTTGATCGGTAGTTATAACGACATGTAGAAGATTTTGTAACAATATCAATGGGGCTGGTAACTATCAGTTTCATCAGGAGGTTCCTGCTGCTTTTATTTTTTAGCCAAACTCGTTCAAGTTTGTTTATGTTTCTTCATTGATCTGTAAATGTCAGATTAATTACACCTCGTTCTTTAAATATAAAAAAAGATGTGGCTATCAGAGGTAAAACACGTGGGCACATAATTTCTCAACTTGACTATTACCAGTTCGCAACGACGCTTAGTGCCCAATGTGGAAAGTTTGGAATCACGCGTTCTTTTCAGCAAAGAGCTGCTGGGGAGTCGTCAGGAAAGAAAGGTCATTGCTTTTCTTACTGCCTTAAAGATGGCACCGTGGCCCCAGTGGTGAACTTGGTGTCACAGCTAAATAAAATACTTAGTTTATGAAAAGTTGTTGACCTTTCAAGCGCATTCTCAGTTTCCTTTACTAGTCGGTGCATTTCTTTTTGTCCTTCTCTCGGAGTCCTACTTTCAAGGTACGTTTCACCAGAAACTTTGAGTGGCACAAAACACAGAGCAATGCTGTGGAAGCACGATTCGAGTGGCTTGAATAGGGCTAAACTTTTTAATGAGATATTGGATTCAATAAATTGATAAATAAGCAGGACGAACGCCTTTCTCTGTGCATGCTGACTTATCCTATCTTGCGCAAGTTCATTATATTTTATGCCTGCGGAATGAGAAAAGCTTAGCGAAACCCACACGCCTAAAGTGCCTCTTTGTTTAAGCTAATCCAATTAACCCTGGCGTTGCATTCGCAGCAATAAAGAGAGGTTGGCCGAAAACAAGTTTCTTTTAGTAGTAAAAAACAAAACGGCTGCGAGTTGCATTAGATCAATTTAACGTACACATGTTAAGTCAGGCTGGTTTATTATATTTGTCCTTTTAAAACTTTTAACACGCAATGCTGCTAAAGCGAAATACATGGAGTTCATTAGTTAGTTTATTTTCATCAAGAAGTGCAGAAATGAAATCCAGACCCACTAAAATGCACACCTTGTTGTGATACTGCATCAGCTGAATGATGACTCTGATGTCATCAGAATAGTTTTTAATGGAGATGACTCTCATGATGTTGGCAGCGTCCTCTGCATCCGGGTCCTGACAGTACTTGTTTGCCAGCACCAAACATGCATCTGCCTCATGGACCTGCGAATGGAAGTTCAAAAGCATGTTAGTTTACCCATTATAGCGATTTCCTCTGTACGTCTGGACTGGGTCATAAGCACTTTAGGCGGAAATAAATAAGGTTATGACATCTACACTTGGCAGCGTTTATTTTGTTAGACACACTTTTAGTAAAAAAACTGGGCAGATCATGGTTGTTTGCAGAAAACATCACTAATACGTGACTCAGTGACAGATAAATTGCACATATTAGTGGCCCACGTGATATGATCTTCACAAAGTTCATATGCTGAGCGCAGCGGCAAGCGAAATATGCTACAATGCAAAAGTTGCACATGTATTATAAATACCTTGACTCGTTGCAAGTCAATTGGATTCATGACGCTGCCTTGAAAGAACTCCACTGTTGTAAAATGCCTTTTTATCAGACCTTCCAGCTCAAGGTCTGGAGGTTTTCTGCAAGGGAGAGAAGCGACAGTGCAAGCACTGTTGTAGACAGCGTCGAAGGCGTTACGGAGGCAAATTGAGTTATAGTGGGTGATTATTGTGGTAAGATGAAACCGAACGTGTTTTCAGATTTATTTATTTTGTTTTTTTGCTCTACACGAGTGGTTAAGTTCCGTAGCGGTTCATAATTAAATAGGCGCATGCCTGTTGATCTCACTTAAAGCGGTATTGTTACGATACCAGGAACGGAATAAATTAAAACTATTCTGTATTCTGTGCTCCTCACCAGCTCTCCGTGGTTGCACAAAATTTTCCGGGCCATGTCCTCAGCCTTTGTATATAACGCAATGCAGCGAAAGTGACGAGAACCCCCCATCGCATACTGACCGAGCTTGCGGTCACGGCGACGCAAAATTTACGTCAAGCAGAACGGAACGTAAACAAGACCGAGCTATAGCTGTACGTCAAACCGCCCCAGCTATTTCGTTAAGGTACGAAGACCACCGGCGTCTATCGGATATATAATAAAGCACACTGCCCTCAGCTATAATTTTGCTCCAGTATCTTAGTTGAAGCAAGAAAAAAAAGGAGTGAGGTGTGTTGCTAACTATTTTATGGCGCACAGGCTACAAAAAATTGCGCGGTGTGATTACTGCAGCTCAAGTGTTTTATAATCGGTGTGCGGACCACTGGCGACATGTGGCAACTTACCTGTGTAAAAAAACTACTTCTACATCTACATCTTCTCGGTCCTCATGGAGGAAATCTTTCAAGAAGTGGGACACAGATTCATAGGTGATGTGTCCACACACGACAATGTGCCTGTAAGCAAGAACAATGGTCAAAGTTGTCAGCAATACAAGTTCATAAGAGAACATTCAAGAAACATAACGTCGTGAACGCGCTAATAATGATCTACTTCCTAATAAGGGAAAAGAAAGGTGTCAGCTACGTTTTTTTAAAAAGGAATTTTTGCATGACGACTCCAGCATCGCTTGCTACGCCATAAAGAAGGGTCGATGCGGCCGAAGGAGATTTGAGTGACTATTCTCGCAATCAAATACAAAGAGAACAAAACATTTTACGTGTTTTGTGTCTTAATACCTTTAAAAGATGTTTCAGAGTGATACAGAAAAAACAATATATTAGATGCATATGACCATAAAGACTAGATATATGTGTAAAGGCTTTTACGCGAGATTTAAGGGTAGTGTCTTGAGGGCCCTAGCATTAAACTTTCTCCACATTAGGGTGAGAGACGAAACATTCTATAGCAATGCATTAGCATTAAGGTTATTCAAAGTAAGATACATTTTGTTGGCAGTCAAGCAATACGATAGGAAGCAGTGTGTCATGAATTTATACTGTGTAGTTTCAGACTTGTTCATAACAAATTTCAATGCTTACGTTCCCAAAGTTTCGCTTTGTTCGGCCAAATAAGTCTTTGTAACTGCAACTGTGGTTCTGCTCAGTTCAGAGAAGAAAAGCTAACCTGATATTAAATGCCAAGAACAACTGAAATAAACCGCACATCAACATGGTCGCACCTTGTTCTTCGTGAACAAATGAAAATAACTTTCTATGTACACGTGAGCATGACGTCAGATCAATTCACAGTAGGCACGGCAGGCAACTTTTAAAGCCAACAGCAAGCTGGTCCAGGCAGCACCTTGTACAGCCTGCTGCGAATGGCACACAACACAGCCTGGCACACAAAACTTGGTTTTCTTTCGATGCGACAAAAAACACTCGTAAAAAATAACTAAGGCCAAAGCACCCAACATGCAACGTTTATTTACATTATGTCTAAGAACCAAAAATGAAAATACATGCAGGCGTGCGGGTAGGTACATGCAGCGAGCAGCAACTGCGAACATCGCGGGAACTACAGTGGAGCCTGAATGTTCGCGCAGAATATTGCTTCTGTTACTTTGTGTAGTAGTATGGATGTTCTCGACACAGATGAATCGAGCATTGTGAGAACCATTCGCGCTGTTTATGCATAAAGCACGGCAGAACTACTTTCATGTTTTTCGTTGTTGTTGTTGTGTTTAGTATAGGAAGCGTTATGTGGAGCGGGCGATCAGTGGAACAGCATGATCGCAAGGGAGATGCGGTACGCTAGCACACATACTGCGAACTTCTGCCAAAATTACCGTACATCGCGAGTCAGGGGGCGTAGTGGGTATGCTCTTTTACAGAAATCTAGCCGTTGAGCTCTGATGCTCTCGTCAATCCAAGTTATTAAATGTGGAGCATTTCTTTGCGCACTGCAAACATTTTTGGCGTCTATCTGCGCATTTGTCTACCTATCTAGCCGCTCACGTCTGCGTGTTCTGGTAATCACCTTAACTTGGCGTGAACCAAAGTTAGTATGCGAGGGTAAGATAGTGTGGCGATTTTAACGCGCCGGTCAACACTTGAATAATATCATAATCTCGTCGCGTACGTCTACAAACATTTCCCGCATGAAAGTGGCATGTAGCCGCGGGCGGGTATGTGCCACAGGCGATTGACACTTCGTATTTATCCAGAAACGACGAGAGCACACACGGTCAATTTTAACTCGTGAGCATTTAGAAAACTTGACACTGGTAGCGTTGTCCTGACAAATGCAAAGAATGAATGTCAGGGTCCCAGCAGGAATCGAACCCAAGCATTCTGTGTGGCAATCAAGTATTCTACCACAGAGCCACACCATATCTCGAAACTGCTTTTCAAATAAACCCTGGCACACAAAACTTTGAGCCCGTGAAACGTCAATTGTAGTTGTAGTGCTGGCTATTCAATTTTATAAACATTACACATGTACTACTATGGTACAGCTGGCACGTCGGGTTAGCGTCAATTGTAGTTAGGTGCCATGCGCTGAAGTTGATTTATGTAGCAGTGTCCAGGGCTACCACTTCGCAAGCACCAATACTTCATTTAAGCTTATTGCTTCTGGTGTTGCAAATACGCATGGTCCTGTTCGCATCGTTGTGTAAGTGCAAACAACTGGTTATATTAACATCCGCAACTCTTCAATATGTCTGTGCGTGCAACATTTATACATATATTAAGCATTAATTCATGATGTGCCATTAAGTAAAAAATTCACCGCATGGTCACCTTCCTTCGGCATGCTTCGTATGACGTCGATTTCCAAGGTACGCGGGATCTGCCGAATGGTTCCTTTGACGCACACGTTTTGAAGGAGCTCCATTTGCTCAGCCACTGAGCTGCGTGATATCGAGTGACTGATAGATGCATTAATCATGCTTATTTACCTCTTCCTTTAGTGGTCGAGGTTAGGAACAGCTGCTACGCGACCCGCTGTTAAAATTGGCTGAAACGTTAGTAATGGACTCCACTAATCGGCGTGTATCAGGGTGCTCATAGAGGTCATGCAGGGGAAGTTCGGCAGTCGAAAAACGAAAAACCACTACGAAGTAAGGTTAGAGATGTAAACTACATTTCTACCAGTGCCACAAAATACACGTTACCTTCGTCCTCTTTCTGACTTGAATGTTCCACCGTACTTTGGCCTTGAACCAATTAGGTCTATGATCTCCGGTATACAGCTAGCGAACACGGCCTATCGCAACAGCCGGACAGCAAAAGGAGGAAAAAAAGAGAGAGAGGGGAGAGACAGGAAAAGATGAGGAAAGAGAAAGAGGCACTCAACCAGCACCAGGTAACACCTGTCCGAGACGGCAATGCACTGAACCCACAAAGAACTCGTCCTCGGTTCCTGTCCTGCTCTGAACTGCCTCACCGCAGAAATATAGACAACGCAAAGCCAGTTTTAGCGAAAGAAAAAAAAGGACGGAGGAAAGTCAGGAAAGAAAGAAGACAAAGAAAGTAGAAACATATGCTTGAACAGCCAGCACAACCAAAAAAAAAAGAATTTTTTTGCTTCTTATTTTCCACTATCCTATCTTGTTGCGTGATGGAATAGCGCTCGCGATAATATTCAAGGGCACCGTTGCTCGCCGCCTTTGGTAAGTAAAATCGTATGCAGCGCAGCTCGGTGCAGATTATGTCTACTTAGCTGCTTTGCGTAAGTAGTGATCGTACCTGACACTACCTGCTGCTGGTTTTAAAGGATTAGGAAAAGGAACACCATCCTCAAACGAAGAGAAAAGGAGAAGGAGATATTCAAGGACTATAGACTGGGAAGCTGACCCAAAGGAGCTAAAGACAAAATGAGTTAAGTAACTGCGCACAGTAAGTCCTGCATAGACGAGCTGGAATTCAATAACATGAACTTGGCTTAGCGAAGGAAGGCGACAACAGTTAACAATAATCACAAATAGGCAAACAATCTCTCAAGTCTTTGAGCTCCAAGACGCACTTGACATCATACGCCCCAATCTATGTGACAGGTTAAGGTGCCTGATGCTACCTGTTGCTACCTGAGTGCCTGCTACACTTCACGAATGCCAGGCATATTTTGTATCAATCTGGACAAAATATGGATGGTCAAGCACTCTGGTTCTTTTGAGAAACGTAAATGTCTACATTAAAAACAGAGCTAGCCGATTCATTCCGCTCTCTGCAAAGAAAAAGTGTACGCGGCTACTCGAGTGGTCAACAGGCTATAATTTGCGTCTCTCATAATCATATGGTGGTTTTGGGACGTTAAACCCCACTTATTAAATCAAACCAACAGGCTATAATTTACGCCGTCGGAAAGTGTCCGCCGTGCCTTTGGCCCATGTGCGCGCTTGTTGTCAGGCGTAATTAAACGATCGTCGCCGCGACAACCCCTGGCTTGGGCGGTGTGTGTGGGGCTGGCTGAGAGCGCGGCGTGTTGTTGGGCTGGAATGGCCGCCACGAGCGTGTTCGATGTTCCCCCGCGGGCAGCGTGCCACACAGCCCAATGTGCAAAGTGACGACACCAGATGCGCAACGATGAACGCCTTCTGGCCAGCAACCAACCACTAAGCCGTGCAGGGCAACAAGGCATGCATGAAGAGAGAGAAGATAGAGAGAGAGCACAATACTGACGACGAACGACGCAGGACGACGGCCAAAGAAAACATCAACAAAACAGGAAGATATAAACAAACAAACGGTGGCAGGAAGAAACCAAAGGTGAGCCACACGTCACACGTCGCATGAGACCTGCCGATATGTGTACACAACACGGTGAGGTCACCCACACAGTACCTTTTCCCATGCTCCCGCCTGTACTCGCCGCCATATTTGGGCCTAGTCCCTATCAACTCTAGAATCTCAGGAATGCAACTGGCAAACACGGCCTACGAGAATAGAGAAAGAAAAAGAAAACACAACAAAACAAACAAACTGGTAGTCGAATGACGTTGATTATTAGGCATGCTCGAAAATTTGTTCCTTTCTCTTGGAGCGCATTCTTCTGCACAGACCACCCGAAAAGTGCACTCCACGCTTTGAGTCCGCGATTTGGGCAGACTTGCTGCTTTAAAGCATCTCATTGTAGCTTTGTCGAGCAAGGCACATTCATTTTAATATCGCTCAAAACAATGTATGCAGTTGGTCTAGAACAAATGCTAGACTGTGGTGCCCATTATACGAAGTACATTTTGAAAAACTGCGCTTACCGAAGCGCTGCCAGCAGCAGGAACCCATTGGAAACGTTGGCTGAGTACCTACGATGTTTGCTATAAACACTGGTGTGCTATTAGTCTGGTCAACAAACACACGCGCATAACATGACTGCTTGTGCAACGTCCACCTTAAGGGGGAATAAATAAATAGTGATAGGAAAAAAGCACATACAATTATTTTTGTCTGTGATAAGCTGGAACATAAAAAGTGACCAATGAAACTATTTTTAGTCAACTCTAACTCGCATAACTATTACTTGAAATATGTTTTAAAACCTTAAGTAAACGCAGAGAAAGACAGGAGCGAGAAGAGTGTTTGCATCAGACTTCACTCACAACTGGGGTTCGGCATCTAAGCGTGCTAACAAAATTTCTGTACCATCCTGCTCCAACGCCCGTGATTCCAGCTTGCGACAAATCAGTCACTGGCCACATTTTCGTCAAGACATGCTTTGTCGTTATAGAATAAGATCCGCAGGCTTTGAAATGTGAGTGAGATCTGGTGCTGCACATGCAAGGCAGGGAAAATTTTAAGAACGACAGCAGACATACTCCCTTCACAAGCCTATAAGCAGAGTCTTTTAAACCTTTTCCCGGTCACGAAACTTCACCGTCACGCTTACGTGTGCGCTGCCGCGCTGTGGCTCCACTCTTCAAGAGAGGGCCTCTGCTTAAAGGGAACGTGCTATGGCGGCCTGTGCATGCTGCAAATTTGAATGCCATCTTTGGTGCCGTGATTGTTTCCCGCGATAAGAGCTGAGTTCTGAACTAATTAGGGCTGTACGATTGAAGTGGAATTTTTGAGTGACGACGCCCTGCAAGCACCACGCGCGAGGGACGCCCCTTGCAACTGCAGGAAAACAATGGCTAAAGTGGTTTTTTTCTTTTTTTATAACGAAACTATTGAAAGCTGGTCATAGAGTGTGCTGTCTATCAGCTTCCACAGGAAGTACGTGTCTAGATGCACGAAGTTCTTTGACACAGTTGACATAAGAATGATTCCGTGAATAAAGGCGACATAGAATTTAAAACAGGTCAAGAGACTGCTAAAAACGAAACGCAGACTGCAACAGCGTTGTTTTCTGCCCTTGTTTTACTGGTATTTTTTTTATCTTGCGCTGTCTTAAAACTCGCCCAGTAACCACTTCAAGGAGACACTGCATTAGGGTTGCCGTTAGATAGGTCTGAAAAGGGAGCCAAAAATCAAGCTGAAAGTAGGCAAAGTAGCCATGAATGCCATGTAATTTTAGCGCCATATATGTAGCGAAAGAAGAAAAAGTAGCGTTGTAAGTGTAGTTATTATTATGCGAGCGGAGATGGGAGCATTTCGAATGTGCGTTCAGGCGCCCCGATTATACGCACAAAACTTGAGCGCTGCTTGCTCGTCCGTTCCATGTGTTCCGAATCGTCTTATGCGGCAAGTGAAACTCAGACGTGACGTGCGGTAGGTCGAATCCAGCAGATTCACGCTGTGTGTCTCTTTTGAAGGAGCGTTTGCCTTTAAGTCGATATTATTGGCTTACTTTCTATGGGGGATCGATTCAGCTTCCAAAGCATGCTCAATTATTAAAATTTCAGCTGCAACTGCTACGAGTAAAATTTTCTTATACTATAAATGAAAAACTTTCACAGAAAGAGAGAGCTAGCCAGCGATAAAAAAAACAGGCACAACTGAAACGGCCACTTAGAACGGATGCCCTATCAAAGGATTTCAGCCCATTCAACACTGCGGCTCCGATAGCAGCCGACGCTGACTGAGGCGGGAGCTGCGTGAACAGTCAAAGCTGTTGTAGAACTCTGCTTAGGATATGGAACTTAAGAACAATATATATAATGAGATCTAACAGACAAAAATAAGTATAGGGGAAGGTATTAGGCCAATTGTAATGTAAATGTGAAGAAATAAAAGTGGGTGAAAAGATAACTTGCCGTGAGCAGGATCCGAACCTGCGACCTTCGAATAACGCGTTCGATGCTCCACCACTAAGCTACCACGACAGCTATCCCCCCAGCCACTTTATTGGGTATCTATGTGAAGTTAAACATCAGATCCTGCCACCGGCAAGTAATCTTTTTACCCACTTTTCTTTCTTCACATTTACATTAAAATTGGCCTAATAACTTCCCCTATACTTTCCTTGGCATTATTGTCAGTTAGATCTCATTAATATTGTGTCTAAACAGGAAAAAACAAGCCTTTAAGTATACAATTGTTTCCCTTATATATATATATATATATATATATATATATATATATATATATATATATATATATATATATATATATGTGTGTGTGTGTGTGTGTGTGTGTGTGTGTGTGTGTGTGTGTGTGTGTGTGTCGAAGCAGATATGCGTGATGAAATAAATATGTGCTTGTAGTAATTCCGATATAAATTAGATTGAAATATTACTCATTGTATTTCATTTTTTTAGCTTATGAAGGAAAAGTTGTAAAGTATTTTAAAATCGAAGCCATATACAGTTTAACTTGATGTCTTTGAAAATACCAGGGCCTTACGGCTACTGGCTTTCGTTTACGCAATTCCTGGACATGAGTGCTGTTCAATGTGGTGCAAAATGCAATGTTAGGCATCTCGATTACTGGCTGCTGATTCAACGCAGATGGTAGACCCCTCAATAATTGTAACTCTATTGCGTAGCGTTGATTCTTTTTTTACAGGGGCGCACAATACTCACAAATGTAACAATGGCATCTGGGTGATTGTTACTTACCAAGCCAACCAGTATGAAGAGTACTATGAAGACTTGTCCCAGTGTTGTCTGACAGTATACGTCACCATAACCTACAGTGGACATTGTTACGATAAGGTAGTATACGCACTCCCAGTACGTCAACTTGCGAGCATTGGCGAAGTCCAGAGGGTCGCCAGAATTCTCCAACTAGAAAACAAATGGTCAGGCGTTACTAAACAGAGCAAGGAAATATTGTGTAGTTGCAGGTATCCAGTGTAAAGGATAATATAAAACAGCATACATTTGGGTGCACGTTAAAGAACCCCAGGTGGTCAAAATTTCCGGAGCCCTCCACTACGGCGTCTCTCATAATCAGAAGTGGTTTTGGGACGTTAAACCCCACAAGTCAGTCAAGTCAGTCATAAAACAGCATACGTCACGAGCATGTTACCATTTTTAAACCAACAACCGATCAAGACTGTCTCCCTAACCCTTTAATTACAAGTTTTCTCGACATAGAATGATGCAGAAACGTCATTCTGCTGTGCTTAACCTCGAGATTACGCCATGCAGCATTGAATGTCAAGCCATGCTCATAGTTGCGCTGTACTTAGCTCGGGCTCAAAAGTTCCGGAAGTGCCTGCTCTATTAACCACAATCATGCGAAGTATTAAGTGCAGCTAAGTGTAGACAAAGTTACAACGCGACGGAAATACTTTTCTGTCAACATGCATGATGAACGCAAACTGCAGTGTAACATGATCAACGTCCAGGTGAATAAAATTGTTGTATAAGTCACAACAATAACGTTAGGTCAGCTTATACTCGAAAACAAGTGGGAACCTTTGCGAAAGGCTTTATACCGTGCAAAACAACAAATTGTTTCTCAAAAAAGGTCTCAAAACAATTAAAAATTCTTCCGTCATCCAATTGTCCTTTCAAGTGAATAGCTCAAGTTATATGCTACTGAAGAAATTTGAGTGTAACTCCTTTAATTCGTGTACAGAATAGCTGAAAAATATCACACGCATGTTTTTTTTCGGTAACCTTTTTTTGCCACGGTGAAAATATTTACATTTAGTTTGGTAACACATTACAACGTAATAACTTTTCGTGTCATCATCATCATCACCATCAACATGATGACATCATCATAATTAGCCTGACTACGCCTATATCAGGGCAAAGGCCTCTCCCATGTTCCGCCAAGCGGGTATTACGTGTTGAAACCTAAATACACACTGTACAGTGGGGGACGGCGGATTTGTTTTGACCACTTGGGGTTTTCTAACGTGCAGCTAATTCTGAAAAAAAAGCCGATGTTCTTGACCGGGAATCAAACTCGCGTCGTGGTGCCCGCGTGGTTGTCGGGAATAGCGGCGTTCGATGTGAATTCAGGAAAAAACGGTGTTCCTGTTCCAGTTGCTGAGTATGAGCATAAGGCAATCTAGTAACAGGCGACAAACAACCTCGGGTGCAGGAACACGTTGAAGGTGACGCATGCTTAGTCTGAACAACAACAAAACAAGAAACGTTATTTATTTAATAAATAATTCAAAAACGGGAAGATTGCACGAATGCGTTGTGGAAGCGGAACATTAGTTTTTTACTCAAGGTGGGAGTAACGTCTGAATAATGTTTGTGCGTGTGTTGTGGAGGTGCTGACACTTCTTGTAAAGTTGTTTGCGTAGCGTGGCGCACGTGTCTCGCACAGAAGACGTATTTCAAGGTCACAACTATTGAGTGGTAGGTGGCGATGTGTTTGCGAGCGTTGATCACCGCTATCATCATCATGGTTGTTAGATCGGCAGCGCCGGAGGTGACACCTGGCGGCACGCCTTTCTGGCGGCGTGCAAGAAATAAGCCGGTCTCTTTTTGCGTGGGGCGGTAGCGCGGACGGTTGCCTCCAGTCTGCCGTGGACGGCACCACGGGCCGTCTGCGGTGGGCCCACGTGGTGAGTCAGGCGTTAGCGACACCGCCTTGTTTGTCATGTTGTTTAATATTTTGTAAGCATGTGTTAGCGTGTTGATCACGATTGATGTTATAATTCGACGTGCTCTTTCGTGGTTTTAAATTAGTTAAATAAATGTGTGTACTGTTTGATTTGTTCCGACCGTGTCTACTGTGTCCTTCCACTCCAAGAGCGTGGTGTTCTCGCTCGACATTTTTAGTGAGAGCACTCTGTGAACAAGTTTTACGGGCAGTTTAGTTTTAGTAAGCGTATGATGCTGCGCGTGGTGGATTATGACGTGGGAGTGAGGTGTTTTTTTAATCTTGATGGGATGTATTTAGCCAACTTATCTGCCATTTCATTTCTTTTGCTATCACATTGAATTGGCACCTACTGGAATACACGAGATGCTTTATCCCTGTAGCTTTCGAATTAGAGGAGCGTATCCTGCACGTACATATATTTGTCCTGCGACGACATTTCAAATGTTGTTCTTGTTTGGAAACAGCAATTCAAACAATACATGCCGAAAGGATTATGACTACAACAGCATTTTAAGGGTCCACATGCAACCAGTTATAACCTTGAGGCCGGCCTAGTGTGCCACAAGGAATTTCCAGCATTGGTCGGCAATGATCGAGCGGCAACGAATGGCGTATAGACAACCTATTTGAAGCAGCTATCTGCTAGCGCGGTCACGGACTTCGGTCGCACAACAGGATTTTGAGGAGAGAGGGCCAGAAAGACTTCCATGCATTTGATTCTCAACAACAAAGCAGCTAATCCGGTCGCGGTGCTACACATGTAAGTCTACTCCGTGAACGAGGTGAAGGGAACAAGGCGCTGTGCCGGCGAGTGGTGTTACTTACCAAATGGATAATTCCCGCGGCAGTCAGCCAGACGCTGATGACGATGGAGACGAGCTGGGCGAGTCGGATAGAGCTGCTTGTCTTGAGGACGTTCAGGTACTGCAAGATGTCTGGTACAGACATCATTCGCAGAGCTCGCAGAAAACGGAGGCCTGTAACGGCAGACGTTATCACTCCTGCGACGATCTATTATTGGCATCAAATTTCGCTCCCATCACATTGCTGTGAGGTTAGAACCTCGCTCTTGGCGTCGTTCGGAAGAAAAATTCGCTTTTCCATGCGACAAAACAGTTAGCCGACAGTCAGGCCCGTAGCCAGAAAGTTTTTTTCGGAGAGGGGGGGGGGGAGGGGAAGCACTTGTTGAAAACCTTTAAACAAACCTATTCGTATTACTTCTTTTCAGTGAAGCACCCCTTCCCCTTCATCCGAATTTTGGAAAAGCGGGCCTCAGTCGCCTTACCTCTCCTGGCTACGGGCCGGCAGACAGTACTCCTCGCATCTTCAGCAAGGCTCCAAGCTGCTTCATGCCAGAGCACTTAACACGCCAACAGCCACTTTTGGTCATGTACAAAAAGTCTTATAGGATTCCCTACGATGCAGCAACAACGCTCTATGTGCGTCTCCATCCAAATGATGTATTAGAACTAAGAATAATCTTGACTACCAAGAAAAAATTATGCATGTTTAAGCCTGAGCGTATGTGAAAGTTTTCATTCCTCCCCATTTAAAGGCAGTCAACATGACCGGAAATTGAACGTAACGTCCTACACATTTTGATACTTGAGGCTCGTCTATATAGCGCTTTAAGCGTATGCGCTCCAACTGCTTTGCCTTTCACATGACGCGTACGAAAAATTATCATGATGGTGTTATTGGCTGCATGCCACTAGCGTTCTGCATGCGACACGTTCACTGCATGTGCCGAGGCCTTAGTTGCGCATGCAGTAGCCGATGTCACGACGGCGCGAATGGTTATGCGTTACGTTTTATCATTTTGTTAGGTGCTGGCGTTAAAGCGAATTTCGATTTAGTCCTAGCAGATATACTTTTTAGTTTTTGGTTTATTACCTCCATAATTACTCCTTGTGTTGTGCACATGTAATCTATTTTTTTTTTCATTTGGTAGAAGTGTGAAAATCGCCGTTCATAGATTTCACACTATGGTTGCATTAGTTGAATTAATTGAAGACTTTATTTAAAAGAAAGACTGATGTATATTTATACTTCAAGATAACTCTGAAAAATACTAAGGAAGTTCTACTTGATGTTTTTGTGGCACATACACAATGTATCAATGATACCATGTATCTGGAATATTGTTATTTGATCGGCAATGTTTACTGATCTCGCGTGCATGTAACTTGAGTAATACAGTTTAATTAATGTAGTTGTGTTATCTGCCGCTGTTATTTCTTTTTAATTTTACAAATAAATAAAGAACAAGGCACCTTGTGTACGTAAATCCTTACAGGACGTTTTTCTGTTACTGAAGTTTAGCTTCTCTGCGCATTGACTGTTACCACAAAAAGCCAGCTTTCAGGGTGTTTTCTCCCAAAAAGCACGCATATCTTCCAGACTTTGTAAACTGAGGTTAGCAGAAGGCTTCAAATATAAAGAGATAACTTTAAGCTGGTTTCCACGCACAGTATCATCCTAGAAAATACCTGCGCAGGACGACCTCTCTGGTACACCTATGGTACACATCAATGTACTATGTGAATAAATTCGACATTTTGCTTCTCACAAATGAACCGTTTTAGCCAAAACGCACTCCATGTTTGACGTCGAGCTTCGTGGAATATGACACTGTCTATCAAACTTCTAGTTCACAGAAAGTCAGGAGAAAACTAGTGCCTCGCAACCATGCACGTCGGTAGGGGGCTGCAAGAGGTGCACTTGCCCTCTTGCAGTCACACCCGTGCTAGGCCCCCAACCATGCCAAACCACCCCTCACAATTTAACACAGAGTTGCCCCCCCCCCTCCCGGGAGAGAACCCTGCCGACATTCATGCATGAAATATAACGAACTCAAAGCGTGAAACAGACACTGAGCATGTACACCTGCATTCAAAGGTTTAAAAAAAAGAAACATTGGGAACCGTTAGTAAGAGCTGTACACTATACCCCCATTGAAAAAAATGCACGCACCAAAATGTCCTGAAACCTTAGCAACTAATCGGCAAAGATCTAGAGTTATCGCAATGAATATATTGGCTTCCTTTGGAGGACAGTGCTCAATATGCTGGCGGCAGCTGCCAATCATTCGCACACTTAAAAAAAAAACACGCAAAGTTACGACATTGTCCCGCGGTGCGTTTCACGTACGCATAAGAGTCGGCACAGCATATTCGAGCTTACTCAAAAAGCACTTTGTGTTTGATAGGCAAAAAGAAAAAGGAAAACTTGCTCGCTGCGTTAATGAGAAAAAGAAGAACACGTCTGTAGTCTCGTCTAAAACAAGCGACAACCAACGTCTGTTAAGACGTAAAACACTTTATAACAACACGTACAGCGAAATTACAATAAAAAGAAGTACTTACCAATCCATGTACGGTCTAAGTAGATAGAAACAAAGGACGGCGGAATGGTGAAGTAATCAACAAATGAATATAGCTCCAACATGAACCACAACTTATCGCTGGCCGCAATGAACTGTAAAACAAAAAATAAAGGAGGAGCATTTACGTGCATGTGCGGATATTTTCCAGTTTTAACAAAAAAATCACACACTCGTGTCCCAGTCACATCTATGTAAATATACATAGATGTGACCAAAACCGTAAGCACACACAAAAATACAGCCTCGATTAGTGTGGTGATCAAAGGCTCTAAAACTCGCATCTTTTTTTTTGTTCTTTTTAACAAAATGTTCGCTTCACAAATCACCGAAGGTTGGTAAATTTGTTGTTTTTCTATTAATGTACTATTCGGTCATTGAATTAAATATTATGAACGTTTAATTTATGACTCATTGTCCGACCTGTTGAAAACAAATTTTCTTAGTAATTTACAAATAATCTGAATCGTATATTTTTTTGGCACCTCACTTTTCCCACACATCTCATGCGCTTTGAGGATTAGTTTTGTAAATGTAACGTTTCTGGACCTCTATACGTCGTGTGCAATGCTGGCAACTGTAGGCCACGCTGACCAACCAGCAGCATGATCAGAATAAATATACTAAAAATAACTACAGGCGCAGCAGTAATTACACCAATCCACGGCGTAAGGCCGATATCAGTAAGAACAACTTCAACTGCTTTGTCATTGATAAAACTTCTTTCAGCACAAGTCTGCACGCAGATGAGCGTATTTTGGCACTAATCAGAAAACGATAAACAATTGTTTGTGGTTGTGTATTTTTCACCTAAGATAGGGATAACATATTTATTACGGTACTTTTTTTATAACCAAGTGCTTTTAGTTTGACCTGCCAGGTGCTTTGATTTTGGGGCGTTACGGGCCAAAGCCACGACAAAATTACAAGGCAAGCCTTAGTGGCGTCCTCAAAAAAAATACCGAGCGACTAAGTGTAGTGCATGAACATCATTGAATACCGTCTCCGCGTTTACACGGCTGCTCAAACCCGATAGTGAGCCGACGACCTAAACTCTGCAGTGTGACGCCACAACTACCATAGAGAGTATACGTACAGAATTTTCAAACGTTGCCTGGTACATATAATGAAACAAACTATTTAATTGTATTGGTCGAAGGGACGGGCGTTGCTGACAAAGCAATTTAAATGCATAATCGACTGAGACGTATTAAAAATTTTCAGTCATAAGGAAGAGCAGCCCAGCGTACTTTTTTCAAGTTCTGAAACTGGAGCTTTTATGTGTTTGGTCTCGTAATGCGGTTCACTGAAGCGAAAGTTAATAGCCAGATAGAGTGGAAGGTAGCAGAGAAAGCAGGGCCGCCCGTGCACGAGATGGCAAGGGGACATTCTTCGGGCCAAATTACTTGATAAGCCTAAAGAACCTACATTAAATAGGTCTCAATGGCTGTCACATACTCATGGCGCCACCAAGAGTCGTCAGCGACTGGATGGTAGCTAAGAACAACATTGTAATTTAACCTTATAGCCAGCGCTTCGGCAAAGTACATAATATTGGAATGAATTCCGAGGCAGTCACTGTTATTGTGATATGCGCAGTTAACTGGGTGTTCTTGTTGCCTCTCCTTATAAGTAAAGCGCTAATTAACGCGCCGGAGCACAATACGAAGTGAGTGTGTTTCGTGAGTGAACGTCTCCGCCATGAGAAAATTAGTTCCATGTGAATTCAACTGGTAAATGAAAATATGTTTCGTAAGGTGACAAGATAAAAGTTTAGTGAAATTTTTGTTAATTATTTGATTATGCATTTCAATTCATTGCGCGAGTGACGTGTGATTCCCTCAGTAGTACACTTTAACTATGCTGCCTGGCACAGATAACGTCCGAACCTTCTGTCTGATTTTTTACAAAAGACGGATAAAAACACACCCGACATAGACTGCACTTGCATGGCTATACCAAAAAAACCCGCGCATAATGGGGACCGGAGCGTAATAAAAATGGATGTCTGTGGAGAGAACACTTTTTATTGACGCATAGCACGAATGAAGAAAGCTGGCAGTGAAAGCTAATTGCTGCAAGACGAGCGAAAGTCATAAAGCAAAAGAGTTGCCGACACCAGCGCTAATGCACTCGGCGAAAGCTTAAATTTGATGACGCTTCGCAACTTGATCGTCGTCCTATTTTCTGATTGTACTACGTGACTAGTGTAAGTTATTAAGGTGCGATAGCGTCTTTTCTTTTGAGAAATCGAAATACCTATGGCTACAACAGAACGAAAACAACATACTTTGGCTAGCATTTTTCTTATTCCGCAGTGTAATAATAGAAACACTCTTTACCATATAAAGGCTAAAAAACACCCTTCGTATTACCCGTGCGGATTTTCGTGGAACTTATAATGACACTTCTTTGATTCTAAATATGCAGCCGTGCTTCTGCCGATGAGTAATGCAGATTAATCCAATGCATGGAATATATCAGTGTCTCGAGTGCGACACACGTGAGGATTTTGGTCATGCGTTAGCGAGGGTAGTGTTTTTGCCACGATTCGTGAGATATTCGTGTTTGGTGACTTTTCACATCTATATCATTATTCGTTCTTTTAGCTCTTGTAGCGTGTTCATCATGCACGCGTCAGAGGAGGGCCGGCGCCACCGACTCTGCCAGCGTATCACAATGCACGCGCATACACTATTTACCAGTTTCCCTTTGTTATCGTAGACGAATACTTATTCGGGACGACCAGAGATCTCTCTTTCAAGTTAACGCGAGGATGATGTGGATAAAGTTGCACAGTCACGTAATTCCACGCGCTGCTTTCAGGTGTGCGTCCAGTAAATAGGTCGTGTCGAGAAATGAAATTCTTTTCAAGCGAACTTAGGTCATGAAACAGCTTTCATTCTTTTTTACTCTCTTGGTATTGGATTCGCGTTGTGTTCATCAGCAGAAGCAGTACATCAATCCCAGGCACAAGGCAGGAAACGGTGGTCGTCTCACTGAGTATTATGGAATATCGAACGCGCACCTTGAATTAGGAATTGGCGGACAGATGGCGCCACTGTAGCAATGGTCACCACGAGGCGAGTTGTATTTCAGACCGACCCTCGCCATACGTGGGCGGTGCTTCAAGCTATGCAGATATAATCGGGAAGTTTTGTTTGAACCATTAAACGCCTTTTATCTACCTTTAGTTTTTTCTTACCACTAGTTGAACGCTTCTCTGGTTGAACCACGTGCAAGCATGTTACGGGTACATGAATGCGAAACTTGTAAGCCTTTAGCGAAAAATACGAATTCACCTACATATCTTTTGACATACTTCAGCGATCAGTGACGTGGGACAAATAGAATGTTTATACTCACACGTATAAAAAAATAGACCATGAAGAATATATTCAGAGCTAGATCTATTTGCTGCGTTGTGTTCGTCGACCAAGACTGGCATTTCTCAACTCCGTCTCTGAAATAGGAGGGTAGGCACTGTTAAGAAAACTCTTGCGTTTGCGGTTATGGAAACTGTCGCTATTCTAAAAATAACCCCTTCTATTGCTTTTTTTAACGTTACAACTGCGTCGCACACAATGCTATCATTCAGCAAAAGCTTGAGTTTGGTTTCCTTATTCACGCTCGTGTATTGATTACGTCCATTGTGAGTCAATAAACCGGCACGTGAAGCTTTCCAAATACAGACAAGAGGCGGTATGACGTTACCTGCATGCTTGGCGTTAGTTTTACGCCTACCGAATGATTTTGCGCAACGGGATTTTGTTGTCTTCATTTCACCGCATGTGACAAACAATCTTAATCTTGTTATTTTTTGTATAAGTTTTCTTATCAGAAACATTGTGTTCACTTAACCCAATAAAATGCACGAAGCGTGCCAATGCGTAACAGTAATGACATGGACGAAGACAGTTTCAAACATCTGGCGAATTCAGCGATAATGTAGCAGCAGTCGAATTCTCTCTATGCGCTTGTATGAGAAGTCTTGAAGGGGCGTCTCACGGAAAAGAGACAAGGGAGACAGGGCGAATAATTGAACGGCAGCAGGGTCAAACTTTCACGACACATTTTTGCGCAAGATCCAAGCTTCAAGTAGTGTCGTGCCAAGGCACTCCACGTCGTTTATGCCACTACAGGTGAGGCCTCTGCCCAAGCCTAACTAAATGATTGAAGCTTCCCGACTTGCACGAAAGGTTGATATTAAAGGCAGTTATTTGGCCACTGTGGAGAAGTGAGAACGAAGCGCTCTCATTTTTTTTTTCATTTTTTGAAACTTGGATCTTTGGAAGGGCATAGAATCATTTCAATCCACGATCGACCCCCAACACAACAGATACACTTTCACGAAACTTACGGGATCGGAGAACATGCACATTCGTTCGCGCATGCGCACGCAGCGATGAGGACTGCACGCAGAGCAGGCAAGCTTACAGAGCAAGTGCATGCGGCAGCCCAGAAATATTTAAGCAGCGCAAGCTACGAACACACAGCAAGCACTTGGATGATGTGACCAAATAAAAAAAGGAAAAAATGAAACTAAGGTTCCAAACTTATAAAATGCGACAAAAGAGACACGGTAATATATTTGCAGTAATTTCACTTACGAAAGTTCCAAAGTATGTTGGTTTTTGTTTACTATTGTGCAACTTTGAGAATTATCACGACACAGGTCACGCAACGCCCCCCCCCCAAAAAAAAAAGAAATAGATGAGAATAGCCAGATATATTTTTTTGTTCAAGTCACCTATAACACGTAACAATCTCGCTTGTAATGTCGCCAGTTTAGTGTGAGAACTAGAGTGCACAAAACGAAACTGTCATAATTTTTTTGTACAGAGCTTGAACGTACTACGTATACGTACAGCTCATAGTACGCACGCACGCCATAATTCACTATGCATTGCATAAATGTGCCCATCAACTGCTGGAGCTTGATTTCCCACACACCCGTACAGACACGACAGTGCCACATGCGGCACACGCAGCAAGCATTTCAAGTACCAGAAGCGGACAGCTCCATATTTAACAAACATCAGGGGACGATATTGGGCGCTGAAGCGTATGAATAAATCTGGCTCATCGGCTAAAGTCTGACAATTCTGAAGGTCTCGCATTCATCGCGCCTTTTTCGGAGCCGACATGAATAGCGCTCCGGGGAGCCACATCTCCGCGGCGGCAGTGGCGACACATGGATACAGCCGAGGGTTTCGATGCTGCCCGGGAGAGCCATTCCACTGCGCCGGTTAACTAGTCTGTAAATTTATTACCATACCACGCAGTGTGAAACCCTTTGCTTTTTAAAGACGATGGTCTTTCTTGGATACCTTCGACGCAAAAATGTTGGTCTGTCTGTCTGTACATTTGTCTGTTTGTCCACCCTTAACGGTACTCTAAACGGCACCACGTGACCAAACGATCCTCCAAACGACCGACCCCTTCCGCAGCGCCCACCAATAAGCTCAAGGTCCAGCGCTCATACTTGTGCAATTGTCAATTAAAAATCAATTATTGCGCATGTCTGGGGCACCATAACAACACGTCAATATTCTGTATGTGTGTCTTTTTACTAAAAAAGACATACATAAGTAATTCTAAGAGCCATAGCGTTTATCAGGCTGCGGTGACCATGCAAAGCTTGCGCGAAAAGGCAAGTGTTTACAACGCTTTGCTAAGACGACACAGTGGTGGCACCTACCCGTCGCCTTGTGTTCTACACCTTATCACCTCAGAGACGGGCGCGCACGCCACGCGCTTCGTTTTTCAGGATGACTGTCAGATAGCACTGATGCCTCACGTGTGACGTGACTTGATGCGCTCGTTCGCCTCCGCTGCACGCTCGAGGCAATCTAACGCAGCTCCTCAAGAATACGATTCACCGATTTTCTTGCGCAGAACATCAAATAAACGTGTTGTTCACTCTCTCCAGACGCAAGACTATCGTCTTTCGATGACATTTGCAGTGTAACATGCAGATACGGGGCCAATTTTTTTAAAATTATTTTTGTGCTTACAATTCGCAGTGACAGCGCCCTTTCGCACATGACGGTGTATAGCTTAGGTCTCCAGTCAGTATCGCAGGCCGGACGTGATGTCGATGTCGCACGCGTTTTATCAAGTCCCACGATACGGCGACCTTGTACTTGATTGAATGACTAGAATTAGACGAGAAACAAGATATCCTGCAGCTCAAGCCCTAAATATACTGCCTTAGCTCTCCGACGGCCGTCTGACTAGTTTAGCATGTCATGCCCTGCAAGCGGCACAGGCCCTCTGGAACCGGTATAAAACATGTCACAACATCGATCGCATGTTACCTTGACTATATATATATATATATATATATATATATATATATATATTCTCTACGTGCTATATAATTTATCTACCCACTAGTGTTGAAGAAAGCAAATGTTCTGTTGGCATACGTTGATGAAAGCTTGAGACGAGGCATTACACCCCTGAATGCTAAACTGAAATTCTCACGGACACTTTTATTCTACTTCTGTTTTGCGACTTGACATGAAAGTGCCATTGGATTGCGATGAATTCAGGACGCAGCCACGTAAAATTAACACTTTACGTACTATAATTACATGGAACAAGTAATGCCTGAACGGCTCAAATTCGCTTCCTACGCTTCCCAGTATAACCTAAGGAATCTCAACTATGACCTTGCTAAATCCTACCTATACATGAACAACTTCATTACTTGAAGCGCACCGCTTCGATATCTGCGCTTTATGATTACGCTATGGTATAATCAAAGCGGAAATAAAAGTATAATCGTTCAACCAAAGTGTGTATTCTTCATACACAGCGTCTTGTGGATGCCATGAAAAAAACTCCGGAAACTTCCGCGTCCAATTTGTCCAGTGAAGAGAGATGCCACCTGTTTAAGCAACCTGAGAACGGAATAAGACTACACTCCTCCATGGGCATTTAAAATATCGGTGGCGCTGCTTTAATTGTGGCACGCTGGTTTCGATGAAGTGGGTGATATTTTTTTATTTACAGATACTGCAGGCCCTACCCGGGCCCATGCAGGAGTGGGATACAAACAATACATTCAAGCAATAACTAGTAATACACTGGAGTACAGGGCATAAATGAAAGAGTACATAACTATCAAGTACAGAAAAGTCAAATATATTTTCTCGCTGTTCAACAGAACTGCGCTCAACTAAGAATGTTTTCAACATTTGTAGCCGGATGATTTGCACTCAAATGACACTATTTTCAGCATACATAACTTATATGGGGAAATTAATCTTTTCTATCTGTTGAGTGAATGAAGCCGTCGAGGCAGCATTCACTACTTCCGCAGGTAATGCGTTCTAATGAAAAATTGCGCGAGGAAAGAGAGCGAACTTGTTGTGCGTATCGACGAAGTGCCTTAGTTGTGCTTGCTTAATACCTCGCAACGCTCAAAAACTGGCACGCAGCCGCAGTCTCGGCAGTGGATTCCGAGGTGTCCTTGAACTACGTTGTGCACATTGTTATTGTGCTCTCCTAAACGGTCATTAAGGCTTTTTTTCGCTTCCGTAGTTACGAAGTAACTAGTTCTAGGTTGCGCTGTTCCTGCATCCAGTTGTGTCCTACCAACTTGCCTAAGTTTCCACGCTCCATTTTTACAGTTTTGGTGGATGAATGATTGCCTTCCCATCACCACGAACAACTAAATTGGTCTTGGTGTAGTATCGCACCTAAATAAAGAGAGAGATGGAGAATAAAATGATTGAAAGGCAGGACGGTTAACCAGAAATCGGAGCATACGGTTTGCTACCCTGCACTAAGAGAATGAGGAATGGGGAAGAAAGATGGGAAAGAAAGCGAAGAAAAAAAGAAAATAAATGTGAACTGGGGTGTTTAGACTATACAATAAGGCACTACCACGCAAAATTTTCAATAAGACCTTCACCGATTTTCTGTGCGAAGACAGATCATGTCGCCTTTCAAGCACTGATTGATCTGACAAAGGTCTAGCTGTCGTCAAGGAGAACTAACGCAGCAGCTAACTGCCGTCTTTGCACGTTGTAACGAGGGCACTGACAAAGACCGTGCTCTATACTTTCATCGTTGTCGCAATGATCGCAAGCAGCACTGACTTCATTACCTAAATAAAGCTACCGTTTCCTATTTACAGCTTTACAAGTTACAATTTACAGCAAATTATTTTGTACACTCCCATGTATGAACTCTGACCTGTTGCACATTCGCTTTTTTTTACCTCGTTACAGGGAGAGTTTCCCGCAGATACGTTGATTCACCTTACACAAAGAAACGATGAAAGAAGTGCTACTGAAGCCATGGACAAGAAATACCTCATACGGCTTTGAATATTTTCTGCTACACATATCAAATGAATGTAAACCACGGAAGTGTAACTTCTTTGGTCTAAATATTACCTATATTTACACCCATTCTTATTTAACGCATGTTACATTTAGGTGACGTTTATCGCAACAATCTTTGCTTTTTTTTTCGTTACTTCTGAGCTCAGGAAAGCAATGCCAAGCGAGAAAACGAGCTCCCAAAAGAGAAAAAAAAATGAAGTAGTTTTCCAATGACAGGAAAGCGAGCTTCAAACGAATGAGAAGACAGGAAATGACAAAGCACAACAATACACGTGAGTGCTTGCCACATAATCAAACCGGATCGGAGAATGCTGTTTACTTCACAAAGATCGTGCATTGTACGGGATAATTTGTGCATGGTTAACGACAAGACGAATGTCTCTTAAGGTAAGTTTACTTCACCTTCTAATCGAATAAGTGAAAGCGTATTTGGTCTCCATAGGAACGACAATCACAGACGATGAGCTCACACGAATGGCATATGTTTAAACAAATGGTGCCTCTGGTTTTGCCGAGGATTTTTGACAACGAAGAACGTTGAGACGCCTGATGACACAATCTGCATGCCGCGATATTTGCGTTCATTCAAACTAAAGCGTAAAAAAATTAAATACAGAAAACTTATTAAATCATAAATTCGCACGTAACGATTGGGTTGCGTTACACTGCCAACGGGGTCCGTGAAAAAAGCATTCCTAAAAAAATTTGCCTTTTTTCAGGTTTTGAAAAGTGTAATTGAAATTTTTTAATGTTGTGCTGAAACCACTAACAGAATATTTTATTAGTTTTGATTTGTTTGTTTGTTACGTGGGATGCTAGGGGCTGTACACGAGATAACAAAATTTTGAAAACGTGACAATAGCTTTCATGATGAGTTGTATGTCAGATGATGCAATTTGTGGAGATTGACATATATAAGATTGACGGGATAAGTGATCCATAACTCGGATCAGCCTTAACTTCTTGCCAAGAATCAGGCAAGCTTTTCGCACTCATTACATGTGACAGACTAGACACGCATCTGAAAATCCCGATATTAGCAAACTTGTTCCTCCGATTTCTCGTAGCAATGGATGCATAGTAGCATAGTAGCAATGGATGGAATAACGTTCGAAAGTAATTGATCAATTTCTTCGCTTACATGCCCATCTTTCTGCCGCGGCCCACAGCCGTTTCTATCTGACTGAAGCACTTTCGAATGTGATCGTTAAAGGATTTCACAAAAACAACAGTGCCATTTGACTTCAAACTAAAGTTGTAATAAACTGTACATAAACAATAGATGTCTAGACTCGTGTACAAAACTTTAGGCGTAGAATTCATAGCGCTCTTCATTCGGGACTGCTCATTGTCATTCGCTGGATAACCTTCGTAAGTAATTTCCGACAATGGCCCAACCGACATCTCCCCTTACGGCCAATTTTATAGTGAAAAATCATTCCTGTGACTATAGACCCAGATGACAGTAGGAAGCAAGCAGCATAGACGCACTCTTGCTTTTTTTTTGAATGCGTATTTTGTGCAACCTGACACCCTATGGTGGTCTTTAAATCAACTGTTACCATGCTATGCAGTACTTGCTGCTGTGCAAACAAGTAGACAAAATGAGCATGTTTGCGCGATAAAATGCGCTGAGAAACTTTGACTGAATATAAAGTTTTTATTGCGATAGCAATTATTTGAACACTCTCGGTTGGTTTTTGCGGCCGGCCGTCACCCACCGCATATGTTACAAGTCTATATATATAAAACGCAAGAAAGTAAAATAATCCAGTAAATACTGCAGGACGTGGAATCGAACGTCAGACTTTTCGTTCCTAAGCGCGCGGCGTTGCACACCAAGTCACGAAAGAGCGCCTCCTACATTCTTGAAACGGCAAGCCATTTATATCGACCATTTAGCGCTGGCGAGGCCTATCTCGGGTGAAATATCGTGTTTTCAGCATTACCAGCGAGATGGCGCGATGAGCGCGCTCGGCGTAAGGCTCGGCGCCCAGCACGTCGCCATGCGTCGATGCGCGCTCATCTCCCACGCCTGATTTGCGCCGCTGAGCGGAAGGGGCTTTATCCACACACTTGAGAGAGTCGCGCGCGCCTTCGGCGTTCACCGTAACGATGCGTTTAGTTACCGGGCACACATAGATCACTTCTCTCGCTGCACAGGCCCCATTTGCGAAAAGAGCACTCATTTCAAACGCAGCGAACAACTAGGACACTTGTTAGTTTGCACTCATGTCTGTACCTGTAATTACGTTTCGTGCGTCATTTTTTTCTTTAACCAGCGCATTCAGTATCGAGCTGTCGTCCTGGGTGTGTTGTTTTCGTGCGTGATTTGTGCGTGAGCAGCGCGCTGCACGTTCTGATCTGCCTGCCGTACTCAGCGTTACATTCCGAGTTGTTGCTATCACATTCATTGCTTCGCCCTTGCGACAAAACTGTGACTTTTTTGATCGTGTAGGTGCTTTTCGCCGATTGGTCTGTCGCCTTCTTTGATACTATGGTTATATATCAGCATCGACTAAAACAATATACCGTTAAAAATTCAAGATTAACACGCTTTTTTTAAATAGGGGACACAAAACTTCAGTGACAATTAAAACGGTCATCAGCCACTTTTTCAAACAATAATTTAATGACCTGTGTATAGGGCTTTACTGCCTTGCGATACAATTGCCGCAAGAAATTCTCGTATCCGACAATAACGACGTGAGTTATAGGCGCTTTTCGCGCACTCTGAGCGCCTTCTCTCGTCACGACGAGCCTTGCCTCGCCGTGGTGGTCTAGTGGCTAAGGTACTCGGCTGCTGACACGCAGGTCGTGGGATCGAATCCCGGCTGCGGCGGCTGCATTTCCGATGGAGGCGGAAATGTTGTAGGCCCGTTTGCTCAGATTTGGGTGCACGTTAAAGAACCCCAGGTGGTCTAAATTTCCGGAGCCCTCCACTACGGCGTCTCTCATAATCATATGGTGGTTTTGGGACGTTAAACCCCATATCAATCAATTCTCGTATCCGACAATAACGACGTGAGTTATAGGCGCTTTTCGCGCGCTTTAAGCGCCTTCTCTCGTCACTACGAGCAAGATGAAAGCTATGCAGGGAGATATGGCCCGGAGAAAGAAGCTACATGACTGTGCGTCATTACCTTGACAGCGCATGGTAAAACGCTATCGCTCTCTCCCGTTGCGGTTACTGCGCGCGTGTGGGGCTAACTGCGTCACCTCAGGCTATAGGTGCAGCGCAAGCACGAGGCGGAACCCGTTGGCAAGAAGCGCGTCCAAGCACCACTCTCGATTTAGGCCGGCTATCGGCCGACAGCGTGCTACCTGCTTTTCGACGCCAAACAGCAGGTGCTGGCAGCTATGAAGAGAGTGAGCACAGGCCTCTGTGTGAAAATAGCGCACCTTAGAAAATCGCTTCTTCGCGCTTCGCTTCGCTTCGATAGCAGTGTCTGCTATCCACAGGATGTTTTCTCACCAAACCCGAGGAGCTGTTCATGACCTTTTTAGAAAATTTCACTATCTGCACTGGACACATTTCATATACAATCAGTGCCTGTATCAACCCGCAGCGTGATTGCGACCATAGGTAATATGCCCACCCTATCCCTTTAATTGATCATTCCTAGAAGTAGATGGTGAACGGTATTTCGATGCCACACAAATGCCAGCCACAAATTTTCACTGAAAACTTCACCGTCACATTTAGAAAATGCGCCACTTGATTGTATAGATGCTGAATATAGCTTACGTGGTTATGACAGCACATCAATGAGCCTAAGCGTATCGCTTCCTGACGTGCCCGCTATTTTTCATTGTGCGAAGACTGATTGGTAACCGTGAAGGCACTCAAGTCGTACGAGTTTTATGCCACAGGAGTTCAACACAATCAAAAATGTCAACAATCAAGTTTCCTTTTCATGTCTAATTTTTGCCTTCTCCTTCACAGCAGTTAATAGCGAATAAGAACGTTTTAATTATTTCACAGAGGAGCAGCGTATCTGCAGCGTCCCGTCTTATTTCGAGCACGTACTGCATGTAGGGCCATGTCGAAATCCGCGCCTGTTACAACATGCATCCAGTTCGACCCTCTAATTGACCTGTGCGTTTCACATTTGACGCATAAACAAGAACAAGTTGTCCTTTGCTTGCCTTTGTTGCAGTACCGCGAAAGCAAATGCTGATAAATTCACCAAGCTTCTTCTGGTGTCCGTTAGTCACACCCGGTTTCCAAAAAGAGAGAGAGAAAAAGATTTTCTCACAGCATTCCGTGGCCTTCTTACACGGTGACATTGCGAAGTATCTTTTAAGGGTGCTCTTGCAATGACGTATTCAGTATTTCACTTTTTTTTCATGCTCATGCCAACTTGCACCCATATTTTGTTTTCTTTAAAACGTATGCGGTCGCTGATACAGGCATACATGTTGAAGCTGTAGTGATGCGCCTTTATTCCGAGTCATAACCTGCGTCCTTGCTATACCTTTTTTTGTTTCATTTTTGAGTTTTTTTTTGTAGGTGTAGGTCTTTATAAATAGGGATCCGATCAAGCACCTATTCACTGGTAATCTTCGAACATGTTACCCTAAGTTCTTCTTGAGCATGGCGTCATCCATGGCGCGCTACTTGGTCGAGTGGGTATCAAAGACTGATGCAAATATTTGAAGTGAATATTCTGGATAGAACAATACTGCGCAAACCCATAATTCACAATGAATAATGATAATGTATGTAACTACGTTGAAGGGGTTGAGTAGTGTATAGCAAATGAAGATTCACTAATAAATTCCAGCAGAAATGATGGCAGCGAAGCTTAAGCATAACAGAAATCAACCTAACGTGATTCCGTATACGCAAAAAAAAAGAGCTTTCCTTAATACATTTTTTACCATTTCAAAGCAACATTAAACATACTAATTTTCTTCAATTGCCATGTTTTTTTCGTCATGTATTACAGAATTACAAGCTTATAATGCACGCAGTCGCTGATGACTCCGTATTATTTGTAAGCATTTATTGTCGTTGATGTCACATGCTATGAGCACTCTTTTGTGTCGAAGGATTCTGTGCTTTATTAGAATTAGAATAAAAGTTTTCATGCTAAAAATAGTATGGGCTGTCAGTTGCTTATGCATTATTTTATCCCCTGCAAGTCCTCCCTTCCCCCAACGTTCCAACCGATCACGGCAATGTTTTGCACAGCACATGCGTGGTTCTGTTACCAACAAAAGGAAGGTACAGAGAAGAAAACATGCTGCGGTGCTGCTGTGCTTCTTAATTTGCTATATACCTGTTTTTTGACCCCCCCCCCCCAAAAAAAATAAAAAAACGTTCACGGGTCCTTTGCACAACTCACCCGAGATTCTACCCATGCTCCCCATAAGATATCAGTTATTTACGTTTGCAGCTAACAATGAACAGGCACGTGAATGCGTCATAGTGCACAATTCAGTGTGTACACTGCAGACAATGATAATCACAACACATGAGCATGCGTTTAGGTGATCACGCAAAGCAGTCGTGAAGCATCTAAACAAGTATCGACGGGGCGTTTTTCTGAGTCTATCCGCGCAACTGTTTCAAACTTGCACCCGGCACACAGAGGACGAAAAACTAAAGAGGGAAGAGGCAGAGAGAGGAACAGGAAAGTGAATAGACGACTAAGGAGCCATAATACTGAAGTAATTGTTGATGTATAACAGCCTCTTAAAGAGAAATAGCTACTTTTCTTGAAGATAAAGCAAACTAGAAGTAAGCCCTGGTGAATAACAATACGTCTCCATGTTACCTTTACAGCTGCACAATGTCCATACGGGAAAGCCGCATGTTATCAGCGAGGGTTATGCACCCCACTTTACCAAAATAATATTTTTCAAAAACCTATCTGCACAAACAAAAAAAAATTCTTCAGATATTATTATTCATAGTCTAATTGGGATAGACAAGTCACGATATGGAAAGACCAGTTACACATATCACCACAAAGGCGTCACAGTGTTGGCTGACTACTGGAATGGCGTGAGTGTAAATCAATAGATCTTCGTAGCTCCCTTGCGTGCTGAGTGTCTACATACTCCCCGCGTTACATTTCTATTCCATTTGTAAAACGCGAGCCTATCACGCGGCTCTCTTCACTATTGGCAAGTTTCCGTCGACTTCCGCGTGCAGTGCTTCACCAGATTTTGAAAGCCGGTTCGAAAATTACGGCATAACCCATGCACACAGGCCGGCTTCAACACTTCACGACTGCGCTGCGTACCATGCTTGACACAAACGAATGGCGCAGCGGTGGCGATGTGGTGGCTATGCTGTACGTATATGCACGGTGCAGGTACACGTGCGGAAGGAGGACGGCCCGCTCCGGAGCGTGCAACGGGAAGCATCGCAGGACACCGCTGTGCGCCATAACCGCGCAGCTCCCGTGAATGCAGGCCGTACTTACTGCGTGTCACTGTGAGACATGTTTTTGGTGACGGAAAGAACATATATTCACCAACATGCCCTCCTTACGACTATAGCGTACTTTTCAGACATTGTAAGAACAAGAAACAAAGCAGCTACTGATTTTCAAGGTAATGCGGGTACGCGCCTAACGGTTGATTAACTATCTCGAGTTGAATGAAATATAAGGACAGACAATCATTGTGAAAAGTCACGTCTATCTATTGTTTAAAACATATTCTGCGACAAGAAAATGCAATTCAATCGAGAAATATTTTCACTCATGTATATTGTCATTAGCCAGCCGCTTTTGCTAATAATATATGTGACAACGCGACTTGCTTATATTTTCTGTCAATAAAGATATGTTTAAGCCTAGAACCTTTGGGGGAGTACAGGCTTTGGAGCCGTATTCATATAACTGCGTTTAGGCTGCTGATAGTTCACAAGAACGCAATCCTGGCAACCACAAAATTAAGCAAAAATTTAGCGCAAGCATTTATCTTGCGGCGAACAGCTTTGACAAACAAAGACGTTTGTAAATTGGGCTCTTGACTATGTCATCGGCATAGACGAGCTCCCAGTATTCAAGCGATTGGCTGTGCACGTCGCAAAGGCAAATGCCGAGTCTATTCTGATAGGGGTCCCAAATGAATGGAGCGCTTTTCTAGTTTTTCACAGTGATTCCTAAGTATACGATGATCATACTGCGTGTAAAGATAAGAAAGGAGGTCATCTTCGGTCCACGCCTTAGAAATTGCAGCGTTGTACCGTCAGAATGTATATTATATTTCGTTGCACTGTCTGACCTCGTGCTGGCGAAAGCATTTACGTAGTATCTATGGGTATCGCACTTATCAAGGACGCAACGTATGGACACTGGTCGTTTGAATTCAGTGTCTCTAACAAAACACCGTGAAAAAGTTTCGTTGTAAACAGCACGAGCTACATGGCTGTAATAAATCCTCTCATTAATGCGACAGTGGGACAACTTTTGCCATCTGGGATATCTGGTCACACGTCTGCTATAATTCAAGTATACAATATTGGCTCAAACGCTGCCGAGCCTCGCGATATGAAGCACTCGTTTATTTCCATGTACCTCAAAGTTTAATAGCTCTACATGTTTTAGGTACGCAATATTTCAATGCTACTACACGCGTCAATGTAACTGATCTTGGGCCGTGTAATTATCATTAGTATAATGGCGGCTTTTCGAAGGCACGCAAATCAAGAGGCTGGGTGCTCTGCCTACAGAACTTCGGACTACCAGAAAACAAATGACATATGGTGCAAAATATCCTGCGAGCTTTTAAAAAAAGTGGTAAAAAAGCGAAATTTCGAGTGCTGATTTAGACTGCACCGTATTTACAGACGTCAAGATTTCAGTTTTATACTTTTTCATGCTCGGAATAATTTAAAGTTCACAAGAAACAACATGAAATTCCTCAATTCTTTTCTCATTGTCAACCTCTTTGTGTTGTCTACGCGAGCATGTTTCAAATATCGGTCACTATCCGTGGAGATATGATCTTCAACCTCTCCACAGCAAGCTAGCTAGAGCAGAACAGAGCATAACAGAACATATTATACCAAATGTCAGAACTTATACCGAAGTAAACGCATTCAATTGAAAACGTGGGAAAGTAAAGATCAGTTTCATGATTGTTTTGTGGAATTACGGGAATTAATTTACTGCTGGTTGACCAAAATTTTCTAACATTTGCTCACCTCGCGTGAAGCAGAAAATTCGATACATATATTTAACACTACTTAACTAACGGTTTTATAGCAATATGCTTATAGTAGAATGCCACATATGTATGACAATTTAAAAAAAATGAAGGAACAAACAACTTGCGGGGCCTCAAAGTCATTTACTGAACGTTAACAGATTATGAATTTTGATTGAAATACAGCGAAGTTGAAATACATTGCTGTGGGAAATTAAACGCGACCGAAATTTGAACGCCTTCGTCTGGTTTGATCGAGCTTACGAGCTGATAAAATATACAAATCAAGCAAAAATGATTTAAATAGATAGGCGCGAAAAGCAGGAATGTTGAACTTGTTTTATAGCGGCAACACCAGAAACACAGACACGGGGAAGAAGCAAAAGAGAAGGAAAAGACGGCGCTGTTTTACTCTAAACTGATTTTAATTTAAACTGAATTGTGACACATATTAAGTGTACATAACCGTGATATGCGCAAGACACAGGAAATATTCCGGCATGCAGTGTCTTCATACATAAATATAATCAAGATCGGGACAAGTAATCAAATTCCTTCTCATGAAGGAAAACGAATGCTTCACTGATACAACTCTTACCCTTAATCGATAGAATATAAGCCTCAGAAATTTCCCTTGTCAATTGATTTACGCGTTTAAAAGTTATGGTGGCTTTGTGAAAAATAGGACGACACCCACATGACCTGCAGTGAACCGGCAGATGAATCAGTGGCGTCTTTTCTTTCTCTTTTGCTCCTTCCCTTTGTCTGTATTTCTGGTGTTGCGCTGTAAACAAGTTCATGATGAATCCCAACCAACTGGCCCAACGTACTGTCTTACTGTAAGCAGGCGTGCACTCGGATCCTCTCAAGAATATCATACAATTGATATGCAAACTCAACATTGGCCAAGTGCATATTTCTTTACACGTTGCAATGCTGTTCTTCCTTTGTGTGCTCTTAGTTCTCAGCCTTTCCAAGTACTTTTCAGCTGTGTATGTATTTCTTCGCTTTAGCCGAAGATTATGAAAGCGAATGTCTAACAATAAACTTCAACACCTATCATTGACTAACATAGCCTACACAAATGTTGCCGCACCAGCTGACTTGCAGAATAGCTCTCTAAACACGGGAAACCAACGGTAAGGTTCGTTCAGCAGAATAATGTAGTTATATTCTTTATTTCATCGTATTACTTTCTGCATTCATAGCGTACTTTTTCCTTCGTTCATTCTTGTACAAACGTTTTCGCTAAAAGACAAAGGTTTCAGCGTAACAACACACCGATAATTCTTCAATTCTTGTGGCAAATAGCGTTCGCCGGTGTACAGTGAAATACAACATAAAACGACAACTGAACATGGAATAGTACGAAGTGGCATACTTACTGGTATCTTTGTTGTTTTTCATTACTGAGTGTGCCGCAAGGAAAAAGGAATGCGAGTAAAGAAAAGGAACAGTTTTTAGCGAACACATGAAGACAAAACGTGCTTGCTCTCTTGTGCGTTCACGAGGGCGTGGCCATAACAGGGACTATGAGTCTATATCTTTTTTTTTCACCGGGAGTGAATCGTGATGAGAAACCTTTCTGTACTGGCCGTACAACTCATGATACACAATATCATCACTGCTCTGTCACAGCCTCATACGAGTGGCACTGGAGTACTTGTCTCGTTGTTCTCACCCAACCTGTGGCTGGATGCATTACCAGTCAACGTTACCCATTAGTTCGCAATTATAAAACGTGTTAGCTTTATACCTCGAACGCGTATTTGGGTTTGTTTTTGCCTCATACATGAAGGCAAAAGGAGGAGGGGTGGGGGGCGGGAGGGAGGGAGATAAACAGTGCATTCTGTTGTCTGTTGAGTGTTTCTTTTTTTTTGGTGCTGGAGTGCAGTGTATCAACAAGCGCCACTCTTCACATTAAAAACAGGCACGAAAGTGAAAATGGAATTCTCGTTGTTTCCGTATCCGAATGCGCGCTCTTTTTTTTTGTTCGGCAGTCTAACACAGGCGCTTCATATTTCGTTAATTTTTTTTTCATGTGCCACTCACTCGTTGAATAAATGTTCACCTCTTAAATTTGCTTCTTGAACAAAAGAAGAAAAAAAATTAAGGTAGTGTCACACTAGTGGTGCCAAGCCTGAAAGAACGGCAGATGTGGGCAGCCTTACATGTTCCTCTTTATTTTCCTCGTTTTCCCTTTCTATTTCGCTCTTTTTGCCCTGTTTTGCTCACTTTTTTTTCTTTATGTATTTCTATCTTTTTTTCTCTCGCTCTTTCTAACTTTCTCTCTTTCTTCCTTTTTATTTATTTTCTTCTATATCCTTTTCTTTCTGTCTCTGTCTTGCTCTCTGCTTTTTATCTATCTTGTGTGTCTGTTTCTATCTCTGTATTTATTTACTTTTGGATCTATTTGAGCTTTCTTTCTGTTTCTCTCGTTCTTTCTATTTCCTTCTCACTGTACTCGTGCCCACACATATCGGAGTTATCGCATCTCACGCCCGACAAATAGGCGCGTTGGGAGAGCGCGCGAAGGCCCACGTGTTGAAAAAGCGAAGCAGAAGATGAAGAAGATGGCGAAGATTGTGCGCGGACGCCGTTGAACGCGCTAGGCGCAGCTGTGCCAGGTCCTGGGCGACGCGAGATACCATATAAGGTAGAGGCTGTTCATGGTGATATTTATTGTTAACACTTAGTAGCGAACCTGTAGATTAAACAGCTCCGACGTTAAAATCTATTACATACGATATTCTGACGACTCTGTAGTCTAGGGCGTGGCTTCACTAACTGGACTTCAGTTGGCAGGCATCCCAAAAAAATCTTCAGCTAGATTTCAACGTTCGTGTTAGATGCAAAACCTTCCAAAGAATTTCTCAGACTCGCGCCTGCTTTTCATTTTCGCACTGCGGCATTTTTATTCCGGGCGTTGCGTGTAATTTTACCTGACCTCAATCGAACCACGCCGGCTCCGGCAGCACAGCAGTAATGGCTCAGCGGCCCTTCGCCGGCTATATATACCGCCGAGCGAGGATTTCCGTGGTCATCCCGTAGGCCCCTACTGACGTCACATCGGGATGCACGGAGACCATCAGCAGTGAAGGGGGGTATGCGCCGAGAGATAGAAATATTTTATCAAAGAGCTGGAGATGTTTGTATGGCGAGAATATTCAAGTATTCACTACAAGAAAGAAGCACTCGATATTTTAGTTGGCAAAACATCCAACTAGACGATATCATTCACAAAACTTCACTCCTATTTTTGCTCGAACTAACAATTTCAAATACTCTTTCTTTCCTCGCACATTGACAGAATGAAACAAACTACCACATCACATTTTTGAATCCGGAAACGCGTTCAGGGGTATTGAAAAATTTTTGAAGTAACTTAGATCTTGTACCATAACGTGTTGCATATTTACCTGTTAATTTGTGCCTCATGTGTTGTTGCTTTTTTGGTCATATTCTCATACTGTACCACCCCCACTCCTGCCTGGGCTATTCTTAGCCTGCAGTATTTCCTAAATAAATAAATAAAAACTAAATAAATAGCTGCTGATTTACATATTTGTGCGCGTGTGGAACCTCCTTGATGTACACGTAGCAAGCTGTCTATGCGACATTGATGTCACGTGGGCGTTGTGGCGACTATGGCACGCATAACAAGTTTCTGCGTCTCGTCATTACGTTCAGAAAATTTTGTTGTGACAACGAAAATTGCGTAGCTGTATACTCACGCAGTCCGTAACCTATATAGACTGTATACGGTGACACTCTTACGAGCCTTCACTTAGTTCCTATGTATCAACTGCGACTTAGCTTGACACGCAGAGCATTGGTCCTCTTATTGCATCGTCACCAGACTTCTTTGTTACTCATCGCTGCCGACATAACTGATCAAGTGAGAACCTAAAGGCAAAAAGAAAACAAAAGAGAGAAGGAGAGGGGTATTGGGGAAGGGTGGGGGGGCAAGCCCGGACATTCGCGGAAAGCGTCACGTAAATTGACACAGAACATGATAGACTCGAGTTATCGTCGGCAGAGTAATTATGAGGTGGGCGTGAGCGTAATCCCCAAAGTAGGTTTTGCGGTTTCGACTGGAAGCATACAATGACCTTGGGCAGGCGTATCCACGGAATAGGTACCGTAACATCGAGAGACTGACGTGTAGCGACAGACCTACAGTGGAGCACTGACACGCAATGTACATCACATCCATGACTCAAATACGAGGAGGCAAATAACAAAAACGTGTTACAGCGTTGTAGTGAAGGACTTCGTCGAATAAAAGAGTAGCAGAGGAACGCCCAAGGGTGGAGAATAACTGAGAAAAATTATAGATGAGTGGAGAATAAGTTACAAGTGCACGTGTTCAGCTACTTCGTTTACAGGCAGTGCAAGGATCGCCCTTCTTCTTAATGCAATTATAGCTCTATTCTCGCGAGCAGTAAGACCCTAAAGAGTAAATTAATCCTCTCGGGGCGACACGTGCCGTAGTTGATTACATTCTGCTTTACGCTTGCTAACAACGTTAAGCCACGGTGCACTGCATGGGACGCGATTAGCTGAGGCCACAAGACCCACAACGCATAATTTAGCATGTGAGGAAATTTGAAGTTTAACTACTGCCCAATTTCAGCTTTGGGGGCACCGTGAAAGTTCCTCGTCCAACTAGCTTGCCAGAAGGGAACCTCGCGATTGTAAGTGAGATGCACATATACAGCATTTAAAGATGACACTTTCTTAACAATACAATCATCGTTCCAGCCGGCTTTAATGTAGGCCTACGCGCTGACATCAGGGGCTATAACACCGTTGGTAAAGCTGCAGTGCCACGCTAAAGTGAAATTAGAAACCAAATTTTATTCGTCTTTTCTACCTAACATTGTACATGAGAGAAATATTAAAATGTGCACACCTAAGGCCCTTAAAGGCTCAACAGCTGTGCCACTATATGCTTAATTTGCGAGTCGAATGCCCGCAACTGCAGGTGCTGTGCAAGTTCGTGGCAGGTTTGAGCAAGAAAGAGCACGACACAGCGTTTTCGCTACTTGTAGAGGTGAGGCAAAAACTGAAACGACAAAAACCGCTAATTGCCACTTAACTGTGTGCTCAGAAAAGTCAGCTTCTAAGCTGATGCTCATCGGGCACTTTTTGTTCGTTTACAATGACGCAATGCTCAAGCGCTATTCAGTGCTCTTTAGCTGCGATATTTATTTTTCTTTTGCTCGTATAAATGCTTCTAATCTATTTCGCTTAAGATCTGTCATAACTGCATTTTTAAAAAGGCTTGCTTCATTGCCAAGGTCATAAATAAGCGATAAATGTTCAAAATTTTTTTACGTTGTTGTGCGATATATATGTATGAAATTCACGTTAAAAATTTGGTTTCAACTTACTGTTGGACCATGTCGTGAGGACCGCTGAGACACCAAGTGGATGAGTGCAGAAGAGACAGGAAAGAAAGCCGCACAATTAAAATTTGTCCACCTGATATTTGGGAGTTTGTTCCAGGTAATTAGGGTGGGTCTATCTTGCTTGCGTGACAAGTTTTTCTATATTTATTACACATTACCGGTGGCACGTTAGAGCGAAAAGTAGTTGCCACCAATACTTAAGGAAAAAAAGTTGTCTGCAGTTTTGGATAAGGGGAAATTTACAAAGAAGTAAGGAATTGTTCTTATAGCGTTACAACTCGGGCATAGTGGGAATGCGTTTTGCAATGAATACTTACTGTATGTTTTCACGGCTTGGGTGACAATGAAGATGCACAAGAAAGTGAGCATTAAGAAAGAAAAAAAAACAGAAACAAATATTTGGTTGCACGATCAGTCAGTGACAAAGCAAGGCATACTGGTCATCTTGAAAGCAATGCGTAGATGTCGTGTTCTCAAAATCAGAGGAGTGTCACCGAAGACAAGAAAGAAAAAAACTAAGAACGGCACCATTTGATACGACCTAACAGTGGATGAATAATAGTAATAATAATAAAACAAGCTTGTTAGAATTGCGTTAGTGTCAAACACTGCAGACGCATTTGCACATACATTAATGCCAATTGCTAGGTCGTTCACACCATTAGAGTCATAAAGGAAATTCTTGAGCGTGGCCTGATTGGAGGTCCCAAACAAACAAATAATGAATAGGTAATGTCTAGTAAAATATATTTAGTACTAAATGAAGAAAAAAGCCTATTGTTTTAGGCGGGACTAGGGTGTGCCGTGCAAGTTTTTAAAATGAAAGACAGTATTCAAACCAAGCGAACAGGAATAGAAAATATGACGCTTGTCACATGGTACCTGCTACTGAACCGAAGAAAGAAGGCGACCAATACGGCAGCCGTAAAGAGGCAGATGATTGGCCATGGTGAGTGGCCAATCGAGAAAGAGCCGGAAACAGAAAAGAGCGGAAACAGAAAAGAGCAGAAAGCTGGCGTCACTAAACAGCACCTACTGAGCACAATGTACAATTCTCTCAGCGCAACATGTTCTCTATACCTACGCAAAATGCTCATATCAGTTCAAAAACATCTCGAAGAAGGCGAAAAAAAGAAAAGAGTAGACTATGTAAAAGCGTTTTACGTACGAACTACCATGCAGAAAATAACAATGCACAGGTACCGTCACTACAACTACGAGGGGCACACAGCCCCCGAACCCTGCATCTCTATCGGGCAGAACTGCGCCGGACCTCCGCAACGCTCAACCCACGAACTGGTGGCGTACTTCTTTTCACGGGCTTGGATGATTTTGCGCCGTAAATCAGAGCACGCAACCATTGACATTGTCCACTGTCTTTCTGAAGGGCAGCAGAAAGTGGTTTACGTGCTCAAATATCAAACCCGGAAGAGCACGACATTTCGGTGCGCACCGCATCGGCACGATGAATGCAGAAGCGCTTGCAGATACACGCATACACTCAAGTCAGCGTACTAGAAAACACGCTTACCGTCTTTGTTATTACTCAAATTATCACGTAAAAATTGCTACTATGGTGTTAGTTCTCGTAACACTAACTCGTTGATCCGCTCTCAAAGAAAGCTTATCACTGCAGTAGCGTACACAAATGTGGAGAAAGCTTTGGTTGTGATATCCCACAGAGCAGCAAATTTTCGCTTAGTTGCAACCTGAAGCATTCATAAATTCCAGCGACTACATTTTAAAAATTGCTTCCCGTGCATTCGCTAGCAGAAACCGAGGGCGAATTGTGCCGATGTGCTGCGCAAAACAATCGCACCAACCTTCACACGTAATCTTCACGCGTGGACACACACGCGCGCGCGCGCACGCACACACACACGTTCACAAAGTGCAGGTATTGCTGGATACATGTTCAAGAGTCGAAGCAAGGAAGAACCGCGTATGCTGGTGATATCACAACTGATAAGCTTGAAGGGCTTTCCAGCAAATTGATGATATTCCCTATAGTCATGTTACCTCGATATATCAGCGAACTGTAACGGGAAAACGCTCGCCTTTCAACAAAACGGAAATTTGTTGAAGGGCAATGTTTCGCAAACACGCAAGGCGCCACATGCGAGGTTGAAACGCAATTTTTTGCTTTTACAGAGATATAACTCGAGTTATTCATCAGCGTCGACCCTGGTTGGCTTCCTCCAAGATTGTGGTTGTGGCCCAGAGCACGATCAGTCCGAAAAAAATACAAGAAAAAAAAGGATTGGGGTGTATTGTGAGTGATGAGGTGCATTTCATATGGTACCTGACGTGAATACAATATTCAGAGCTGATTTATTTATTTTTTGGTGCTAGTGAAAACGGTTTGTCATGCAATACATTTTGATAATCATATTTGTCTTTTCACTTTATATCATACAAATTATCTGCCACCAAATGCTTTCGAATCGGGCAGTGACGCCAGCGTAGTCACATACGGTGTTTCAAGAATGTTGCACTATCGAACTATCTATCAAACCCAAGGTATATATATTGTGTTCATCAACTCTTGTCGATTACAGCGACGATCAGTTGTAGTCTAAATGAAAATAGTCTTCTTGTTCGAGGAAAAGTAGAATATATCCCACAGTGTGTTTTTTACAATACATATTTGATAAAACTTTTATGACTGCGGCAAAAATAGATTTATGGCAGCAGTGAACTTCGAAATTTGCGTGGCCGTCGCCATAATGATCATTATTCTGGCAAAAAAGTATCGTTAGATGTATAATTAGGAACTATTGTGCAATTATTGATGTCCACCGCTGCTGAGAAGCACTTCATCAAGCAAAAGGTTGAATATTAAACACGCAATGTTTATCAAATAAGGGCAAATGTTGTACGAACATAAAGGATGAGTGTTATAATGCATTGCCTTTAAGGTTAAACTATCAGTTACGTTGACCACATTCATATACTCTAACACAAATAGCGAATGCGCATTGCGCAGGCGATGACGTAAAATTAACGGAAGGCACAATTTTTATAAACAGGCATGTCAACAAACAATTTTTTGAAAAAAAAAACTTACAAAACTACCGCTTTTATTTCGCAATACGGTCCCGTTAGACATGTGAAAACCATCGAATAATGAGAGATTCAATACAAAAAAATGAAAAAGTGTTTTTGTGTGCTGATCTCTTGGCACGTTTTCGAAAAAAAGTACTGAGGTTAATGTCTATTCTACTCTCTTAAATAGACATTATTTTTCTTCATTGCCTCTCTATGATACCTATTCAAAGGTAGCATTACCAGAACTATTTTCAAATATGTTGTAGGTCACTCCATGTCGCACTTCACAAGCCAGATGGGAATCGAAACAGCTGCATTCGCATTTCGGGCAAAAACAAGGCTGACTTTTGTTCTACACTAAGCTGCGTCACGTCACAGCAATAAGCTACGTCATTGTGTCGCGACCGAAACGAATGGAAAATTAGCATGGAGGGTCTTAACTTTGATAAAAGTCTCCGAGTGCGGGTGAGGCAATCAGAAAAAAATAGTTATATTGAGTGGTATCCGACACGTTTTGGGCATAATCCTATAAGTCACAAAATTTAAATTATTATAAAGTTTGATTAAAACTTTATCCATTACGCATTTTCCAACCTATGCGCGAAATTTGCAATCATCAACGTAAATAAGCCAAGTGTGCAAGCTTAACTTTTCTATAACGCAAAATACTAACGATACCACTATTGCATATTCGGTCTCTTCTCGCATGTGTAGCTTCGTAATCACTTAACACATTTGGCATCATTGCTAGAAAAAGCTTGTGCATACATTTCTTGACAGTTTAGTATTAAAACACATTCTCGAAGTCACGCGAGTTCATCAGCCGGCTTGTGTACGTACAGGCATGGCACTTCTCAAATGAGGTCGCTTGAAAATAGCTATAACTAGGGGTGTTTGAATTGTGACATTCGCGAATCGCGAATCGAATTAAATAATACGTTCGAGGAGTAGAATCAGGCCCACATTATATATATATATATATATATATATATATATATATATATATATATATATATATATATATATATATATATACCTACAGCTTCGTGAGGGGTCCTCTCTTCGTCAGGGGATGAATTGGATTAACGCAGACGTTCAAACTGTTTGCTGCTGCGCCCCTCTCGCCTTGAAAGATACTCTCGCAAAATTCTTTCAAGGCGAGAGGGACGTGGCAGCAAGGAAGTTCGAACGTTTACGTCAGTTTAACTCATCCCTTGACGAAAGGAAGACCCCTCAGGAAGGTGTTGGGAAATAACCCATATCTTCACGAAGACAAACTGGCCCATTAAAATATATGACACACAGTATATATATATATATATATATATATATATATATATATATATATATATATATATATATATATATATATATATATATATATATATATTTCTTGAAAGTCTTCCTGGATTCTGGTCGAGTTATAAGTCACCAGAAGAAGCGAACGAGCAAACGAAAAACGATGCTTTATTGCCAACGTTACGGCCGGGGACCGGCCTTCGTCAGGGCATACGTGCATATTACACTAACACGCACTTCTTAAAGACATAGCATGGGGGCCCCCAATTGTGAATCATCACTGATGATTGTGATGAATCATCACTGATGAATTGTGAATCATCACTGATGAGTGATGATTCACAATTGGGGGCCCCCATGCTATGTCTTTAAGAAGTGCGTGTTAGTGTAATATGCACGTATGCCCTGACGAAGGCCGGTCCCCGGCCGTAACGTTGGCAATAAAGCATCGTTTTTCGTTTGCTCGTTCGCTTCTTCTGGTGACTTATAACTCGACCAGAATCCAGGAAGACTTTCAAGAAATATATATATATATATATATATACATGTGTGTGTGTGTGTGTGTGAGGGAGAGAGAGAGAGAATAATCATCTGCTATTGTTTTTAGTTATCTGGGGCATTACGACGACGGCAGTCACGAAACAAAAGAAAAGTATCGTTGAACAGAGAATTAAAAAAAAACGTGTACGAGTCGAATTGAAGATACCATTACTGAGTTTGCAGTCGGTCTTTCTCGAGTATTCTGACTCATGGTATAAGAGGTCTGTTCATTTAATTGTCACATAAACAGATCTCGAAGGGGCCAACCTGAATACCACTGACATTACGTACAGTGACGCAAAAATAGCTTTGCGAACGTAGCGATGAGGTGGAGACCTTGTTAATGAAAAAAAAAAAACAAGAACTAGCCATACGAAAATTAATATAAAGAAAAAAATTCATGCATTTTTTTTTCTGGCTGATCTCATGGGTGAACGTTGCAGTGACCTCAGGGACAGAGTGAAACAATAGCATGTTTTGTTATTGCGTACGTAGCGTCTCTTATCACTTTGTGTACGTAGAATGCCACATCTCACGCAGAGCACGTGTGCCGTACTTCTGCACATGCACCCTACGTGAAACGAGGACCATGCGCACCATGCGTTACGTATACGCAACGCCATTATGGACAATACGCAGTACTGAAACTCACTAATGTATACGACGCCATAAAGTACCCAGTTTTGTAGTGCTTGAAGGCATTTGTCGAAAAAACAAATGCCTCGTAGTAAATCATTGAAGGTGCTAAAAGATTTTCAAGGTAGAATAATGAGTTTGGAGTGTTTAAACCTCTTTGAAAATGAACTACGCTGAATTACAAGTTTATTGTCTGCTGTCAGTAGTTTTTATTACGCATAAATATCTGAATGCGGGCTTCATGCTGCAAGATTCAGCTTTTGCTCTGACACATGCCAGCGTAAACTCATGTGCAAATAAAAAATAAAGGCAATGGGAACACGCTACTGATGAATATAGATTGCAACTATATATGGTTTTTTCCTCAAAGACCACATTAACGTAATCATATTTTTTCTCCACAAATGGGAGCAAACATTACGACCACCCTGGATGTAATGTGGTATACGGTCAAACACCAGTGCACGTGTGCCGTTTTGTCTACATACGAGCTAAATCAGAGCTGTAGATGTTTAGTGAAAACGCAAAAGTGGCACACTCCATCTCGCTTATAGCGAATGAGTGTTCTTGTCGAAACGGCTGAGCGTTTTCACATTCTGGAAGCAAATGTTTTTTCGCGCCCGGGTGATGCACTGGAGCCTGAAGCGGGGCGTAATGTACCGCTAACCGAACCTGCGTAAAGAGCAAACACTGCGTTTCTTCCAAGCTAGGACTCTTGAACGTTTTTTTTTTCATCGCACCATTTCCATTTTCGTGCGTAAAAGTGAAATCTGAAAGAAATCGCGCAGGCGAGGAAACGAACAGAAAAACCCAGCCAGGGGTACGTGAAGCGGTCAGCGCTGAGTTTAACTGGGGCGGCGTTTTCTGGCAAATTTCCTCGCCATCGCGCATTCTTTCTCAGCACTCGCGAAGCCAAAGCATTTCGTGGAGCAGTGACGCGTCGGGACTTAGCGAAGAAGGTCAGTGACTGCAAGCAGAGTGTAAATGCAGCACAGCCTCTGCGACGTGGTGGCGAGGCCAGTACTTACTGCTTACTGGCTCCAGTTCTACGCAGCGTGAGGAAATGAAAACGCCACTCAGTGATTGATTCGCACACTTTTTTTCTGAAAATCACACATACAGAGAGAACGGGAAACGCTGCAAGCGATGTGCGTTTGTCAAAGACTCCACTGAGTTCACAAATGATTGGGCGAAGTTACGCCGGTAGTCATCGTAGTCAGTTCACCGATCGTACCCTGGTGAACCATCAATGAAAAAGGGCTTCTTAAATGGTCTTTTAGAAACGAAAGGGAGTTTGTACGCGAGCAGCAGATCTTGTTCTCTCGTTTGTCACCACTACTCTAGGAACACCGGAAGCCGTGGCGCGTTGCTTTTGTCAGTATCAATTGAAATTAAAAAAAACTCAGTCAAGCTTCGATCAAGTGCAGCAAAACTATACGCTTTGTAGAAATGTTTGAAAACAGTTCCGAAGATCCAAATGGTTCGTGTCACGCATTTCCTGCGGAGACTAGAAAAACGACCACGCAAACATAAGCGCTTTTCTCGTTGTCTGAGCATCTTGACGTCACCCGTTCATCTGCTTGCCATTCGCCTTTTTTGGGCGTTGTGCAATACTCCAGAATAAACGAAATCTTTCTTCACTTCTCGGGAAGGCTGCATTTTTGTTTGGAGTATACTCTAAGCAACTACTGCGTGAAGCACGTGATGCGGGATATAGAAGCTGGACAATGAGAAGAAGCTTGGTACGTTTGCGCTCACCACAACTATGATTCACATTCATGCCACCATTCCTTGTATTATGAGGAACATGAAGAGCCTTAACATCCACACGATTTCAAATTCAAGACTCTATAGGTTAGACCGAGATTACATTCACTGTCAGTTGTTGTTACGTTTACACCGTTTCGAAGACGAATTTTTCTTGTTACGGTATCCAGTGCTGATATCCGGTATCGGCATCCAGTATCAGTATCCAGAATTCAGGTAAAAACACGCGCCAGTTTTTATATTATGGCTGCCGCCTTATTGTGACAGCACTGAAGGTTTGTAACGTATGCGAATTCATGAAAGTCTGGAATAAGCTAAACTAATGCCCAATCAGCGAAAAAAAAAATGAAGGGCAAGGACTTTATAGGGATCGCCGCTCACAAAGAACACATACTCAACTCAGCATAGACATTGTTTTGTTGGGTAAAAGCACCGTGCGTGCTAACTCCTTCGTGGCAGAAAAACATTATATATGCACATACCTGTTGGGACTCACACTGACATCTCATCAAACAATTACGTTTCTTTATAAATTTCAACCAGTGGTGTAAAATTTCCAATAAATGCGTGCTGCGTGGTCATATTAGTATTACAACACAGATAGCGTCTTTCGCATAACGAACAATATAAGTTATCTATGACTACGTTTGCAAAGCAAACGAAAGGCTTGCGGTAAACGCTATTTGATACGTCATCTGCGCGAGGAATGTTTTCTTGCGTGACACGAGTAACATGTCAGCTGTAGGATGTGCATGGACAATACTGGACTAAAATGCGATACTTATTATGTTTTTTCTTCAAAATGCTACAAAAAGGAATCGTGTTTGTCTTCCATCAAGGAAGTCGACTGTTAAGTCTACAAAACATAACCCGGAAGTTAGGTAAGAAGAACAGCCATGATACGCATATCTCTGAAAATGTAACCAACTTTTTTTTCCGTGAAGCATATATTAATCTTGTCGCCAAGTGAAAACAAATACGCAATTTGAGAAAAACAAGAACAGTTCATGAAAGCACCTCAGTCTTCTCACGACAAAAAAAGCAACAGACGTACACAGCGTATCATTAGTACTTTACTCAAAATGGCAACCGGGAAATAAAGTCGGTCACACAGAACACCCGGTCTTTTCTATGCACAATGTTTGACTATTTATAAGACAACAGCACCAGTTGCACCACACTACACACAGCGCAGCGCAGAGTTTTCTCTGTGCTGCGCTGGTTAACAAACAAACAAAAATAACACAGCAACGTCATGGCCTCACTGGTTTGGGGCGCGTGAGAAGGTAACTCACCTCGAAGCGTCAATGAAGTATATTATGAGAGATGCTATGCTTAACAGGAACACCAGGACTACCTGCAAATAAACAAAAGGGAGAACACGTTTAATGCTTGCAATACAACGCGGTCACATCAGGCATCAGGCATTGGGACGTGACCCCAATTCATACATTTAAGTGGCTCATTGTGTAAGGATAACATGTTCGTTGGATCACCAAGAATCTCAATGACTGAAATGATTAGAATAGTGGCTATAGCATTCATTCAGTCTTGGGTGAAACAGCCATTTACGTGTGGCTTTGAATACCAAGCTCCGTGATAGTGAGATTTGAAAGGCATGCCAATCACTGCCGCATTGGTTAACACACATGAGCAATCTCTTCAATAGTTCTATATCTATTTATGTTTGGACCCCGTTTTGCCCAGGAGGCCGCCACATCAGTCAGTCGCCACGCATTTCTTTTCGGCAGCAAACGCGGCATCTATAACTTTTACTCGACAAGACCTATATGTGGAAGAAACTCTTTTTTTTTAACTGATCTATCCATATATTTTGGCACAGATTTTATCGCCGCAGATGAATTCAGTGAATTAAGCACTGTGGGCCGATCGACAACACACACGTGCATGGTTGCCTGCGCGTGTGTGTGTAGAGAGAGAGAACATACCCACACACGCACACGCTGGAGGTTCTAGGTTGTCAAGATTATTTTCTCCCGTAAACGTGCTTTACCTCAATCTCTAAGAAGCACTGGCAAAGTGAAACGCCAAGGCAGCGCATAGCATGTGGAAAGTATTAGTCGCGGCACAAATTAACGAGTATAGCGCGTCGACTTACAAAACACACACACACACACACGCACGCACACACACGCACGCACGCGCACACGCGCACACGCGCACACGCACACACGCGCACACACTCACACACGCACACACGCACACACCGCACACACGCACACACGCACACGCACACGCACACGCACACACCACACACCACACACCACACACGCACACGCCACACACGCACACACCACACACACGCACACGCACACACCACACACGCACACGCACACACCACACACGCACACACCACACACGCACACTCACTCACTCACTCACTCACTCACTCACACAAACGCCACTCTGGTATCCTCGCAATAAAAATAGCCACACTGGCTATTATAATTGTCGGCAATTCGGAAACCACCATGCTAAATTACGTAAAAGGATGAATCTCGCCCGAAGCACTACGAATCCTGGCTAACTTTTGCGGTCAGCAGGTTGTCCATATCATCCCAATGGCGCGTGTGCACTCCTCCCTCCCTAGTAACGACGCAGCGGACACCGCGGGACGAGGGCTCACAAACCGAGCTGCCGGGGCGCCGTGGTTGAACCTAGTAGCAGGACGAGTCTTTAGCTACAGGGAAATCATTAACCACTACATACTGGGGAGGGCCCGTTTCCCCCTCCTGTCTTATTAAACAGCAGGCGGTGTATTTACGCCTCCTCCAAACCAATGCGTACCCAATCCCGATGATGTATAATCGCTTTATTCGAGAACAATGTTCGGCCAAATGTAAATTATGGAAAAAAAGAAGGCACCTAGATCATACTATTTGGGCATGCCCACGGGAGCACCGTCAAGGTCGCAAAATCCAGAATGCAAGGCAGTGAGAGATCTTGTTGCTCAGCACAGGCCCCGAAGGCCATCTCATGGCCGTCCACCAGGCCGAGAATGTCACAGGAACCCGAGGGTTTCAGCCTGCCACATAAGCGGGATTGCCCCCTCCCCCCGCCCCCGCTATTAATCTGCCAGACCAAAATGAAAGTTATTTCTTTCTCGCTCTCTCGCTGGAGCTTAACGAATCACGATTTCCTTTGAAAGGGGCGAGTTGTGCCTGCGTGGCATGGACGTACGTCCAAATCAGTCTATTGAAGTTTTCCTTGAAGGTATTTCTCGATTTTCGAAATCATCCACTAGCAAATGTCAATTTGCGATATCGGTCATTAGACCTGTGCTTTCGTGATCTGTTTGAGTAAAAAGTGAATGCCCCGCCACAGTGGTCTAGTGGCTAAGGTACTCGGCTGCTGATCCGCAGGCCACGGGATTGAATCCCGGCTGAAGCGGCTGCATTTTCGATGGAGGCAAAAATGCTGTAGACCTGTGTGCTTGGATTGGGGTGCGCGAAAAAGAACCCTAGGTGGTCGAAACTCCCGTAGCTCTCCACTGTGGCGTCTCTCATTATCATATGAACGTTTTGGGACATGAAACCCTCATATCAATCAGTATAAAGTGAACACACGCTTTGTAGACATTGCCACTATATCTCGCCTGGCTTTTGTGGTATCATGGTCTCACACTTTTTGTCTCATTCATGGCTTTACCGCAGTGCTAACGCCTCGCGGAAGCGCATGGCTCAGGCAGAAGATCATTTTAGCTGCTTATAGTGCATTGACAGCTGCGCCTTTTTTGTGCCCGCACCAAGCTACAGCGTGCAAAGGCAACTGCTGCGTTTGGAGCTTGATACGCCAAGTTTGAAAACTCGAATCCTTACATGGCAGCATGCATGGCGCTAAGCTCCCCAGACGCTGCTGCGTCGTGCGATTCGTGCAGAGGAAAATTTTCGACACCTTTTTTTCTTTTGGCGGATGACAGAGGTAAAAGGTGTGGCTATTGTAGGCCCGTGTGCTCAGATTTGGGTGCACGTTAAAGAACCCCAGGTGGTCTAAATTTCCAGAGCCCTCCACTACGGCGTCTCTCATAATCATATAGTGGTTTTGGGACGTTAAACCCCACATATCAATCAATCAATCAATCAAAAGGTGTGGCTACAAAATTAGACCGCGCAAACGCTATGTTTCTCAAAACAAGAAAAGCAAGAGAAAAAAGTTCGGATGTTGGTACGAGGAGGAGGGTGTTCGAATAGCTAAGTAATCAATATTTTATCATCATCATCATCATCATCATCATCATCATCATCATCATCATACCTGACTACATCCACTGCAGAGCAAAGGCCTCTCCCATGATCCATCACCTGTGCTTTTCTGCCATGTTATACCTGCGAAATTTTTAATCTCACCAGCCCCCCTGACTTTCTGTCTCCCCTGCGTGCGTTTGCCTTCTTTGGGAATCCAGTCAGTCACCCTTAATGACCAGGGGTTATTCTGCCCACGTGCTACGTGCCTGAACCATGTCCAGTTCTTCTTAATTTCAACTGCGATATCCTTAACCCTGGTTTGTTCCCTGACCCACTCTGCTCTCTTCTTGTCTCTTAAGGTTACGCCAATCATTTTCCTTTCTATCACTCGCTGCGTCGTCCTCAATTTAAGCTGAACCCTCTTTGTAAGCCTCCAGGATTCTGCTCCGTATGTAAGTACCGGTAAGATGCAGCTGTTATATACCTTTCTCTTGAAGGTTAGTGGCAGATTACCATTCATAATTTCAGAATGCTTTCCGATGTGATGCCCCTCATCCTTATTCTTCTAGTTATTTCACTTTCACTGTTCAGCTCTGCGGCTACTATACGAGCCCTAAGTATGCGTATTCTTTTACAACTTCCAGCGCCTCTCCACCTATCGCAAAGTGCTGTTTTCTGCCGAGACTGTTGCACATTACTTTAGTTTTGTGCATATTGATTTTCAGACCTACTCTTCTGCTTTCCTTGTCCAGATCAGTAAGCATGAGCTGTAAGGCAATGTTATCAGCGATTCGCAGGTTATTGAGATACTTTCCGTTAACTATTATCCGTAACTCTTCCCAATCTAGGACCCTGAAAACCTCCTGTAAACACTCTGTGTATAGCATTAGAGGCATCGTGTCTCCCTGCCTTACACACTTCTTTATTGGGATTTTGTCGCTTTCTTCGTGGAGAACTATAGTGGCTGTGTATCAACTGTAGATATCTTCCTGTACGTTTATGTAAGGTTCGTTGATGGCCTGATTCCGCATTGCCTGCATATACTAATAAAAGAGACACGAAAGGGTAAAACTGTTGGCCTTTTACGCTGGGAAATGAACAAAAAAATGTGATGCGTAAGAACAGTAAGAAGTGTTAAATAGAAAACAAAGATTTAAGTAGATATCAAAAAATGAATATCGCTTCTAGAAGCTGCAAGCTACAAAAAAGAACACAGTTTCAGGGAGAGAGCTTCGTTACTGTCGAATAATCAACATTGCTGGCAACAAATCAGCTAATGGCATAGAATTTAGCGTCTACATATCTGGCCGTACATGAAACACGCAAGGCGCTCGCTTCGTAAATAAATGAGGGCCTTCGTAGTTATTATGTAAATCGGAGCTGGTGAATATTGTCCAATTTTGCGGGTGTGATGCGGCGGAAAAGAAGAAAAAATTCGAGAAAATACTATTGCTTAAATTTGAATATGTTGGCGGAAGCACTGTGTCGCAAGCAATATTTCAGACCAAGAAAAGACTGTTCTTCGAGACACACCCGAACATTCACAGATGCACTACAGCTGCATGATTGTAAGTGGGACACAGAGACTACTTGTGACGATAGAAACTAGTACCTCAACCTAAGTACAATAGCTAGAGACGGGTAGGTCCAGGAAGTTCTGTTTATTACAATGAATCAAAGTTATAAAATCGCAATTTCCAAATTGCAATACCGTTTCCGTGCGCTCACCTCGTTCTAACACTGAAGCTGACATATCCAGCTCCCATTTGTATCTATTTAGACTGGAAGCTGTCCCTTAACTCCAGAAATAGAACAGACCTTCCCGTCCACTATCATTATCATGGTTCAGTATCTATGCACAACACACAAAGACATGCAGATAGATAGGTAGATAGTTAGGCAGATAGATAGATAGATAGATAGATAGATAGATAGATAGATAGATAGATAGATAGATAGATAGATAGATAGATAGATAGATAGAAATGGAAGGGAGGTTAACAAGGCGTCCAGTTTGACAGCCTGCTCTGTAGAAAGGCGTAAGGGGCGAAGAGTTCTGTTTTCGCTGTCTTTTCGAAAAATAGCTAAGTTTTCTTGAGATTCTGCCCATCTCCCACTAGGACACAGAAAAGATAGGGAGAGAGAACACGGACAACTGCCACTTGCAAGGCACAACACCCGCGTGCCTTCGGAAGGAGGGGTTATACCAAGGCAATGAGGAGTCAATGAGGCATCAGTCAAGCTGCTCTCCTAATGCTAAAACCAAAAGTTCAGAACGAAACTATGCTTCAAATTGTTGACGGATTCGGGCTCACTCTGGAATCTTACAGCTTCCTCGTGGTTAGCTTAGATGGTAGAAAAATTATTTGTGAAAATCATTGGTCAGGAGTGGGGTCACCGGGCCAGAAAAAATTTTTCAACTGGGAAGCTCTCTTTTTGAGGATCCCGCACTGGGTTCCCTTCATTGCTTCGTGCAGCATTTTCAATCTTCCTTTTTTCTCTTTTCTTGCAACTTTTTAATTTGTACTTTGTTTTTACGTTTGTGCATAATTTTTTCCCTTTCAGGCTACACTCACAATTTTATCTTTTATACTATCGCGAAGCAATGCACATTAAAAGAACATATATATTGTAAGGAACAAGTCAGCAGTTTCTTCGAAAACTCAGAAATCTTCAGAGCATAAGTGTACATGCATAATCAAAACAAAACTTTAAAAGGCATTCTAATTAACTATTAAGGATGACTAAGTACCTTATCTACGTCATGGCATTGCTGTAAGTATTCTAAAAAGCTATTATTTATTATTTGTAGAAGAAAAGAAGCTACAGACCGCTGCAATAAGTAACCGATCAACTGAATTTACATACAGCTCTCCCTCTCATAGACCCATGGTAGTGCTGTAAGTATCCGCTAAAGCTATTATTCGGTATTTATAGAATACGACTGCTTCAGACTGCTGCAGTAAGTGACCTATTAACAGAACACACACTTTTTTTCTATATATCCTCTGAAGCAGAACTAAGGCTTAGTGTTAGACGCATCTGGTTGGCTAAACTATTGACAAAGCGATTGCGTGTTTGGCTGTTCCCCGCTTGCCTGGTGCCACTATGTCATAAGGTTTACTGCTGCGCTGTTCTTCTTCATCACCCTGCTTAGACAGTGTACGCTAGCCTGGCGTTTTTTAGGCTTCAAAATAGTCTTCACAAAAATGGCTGCTTTGAAGTTTTTGGACCTACGTTGAAGTACAACCTAAGATTCAGGCTGTCGGTACAAAAACGTCAATCTGACTTAACTGCCTTCGAGCCGATTTAAAACACGCTACTAGCACAGTTGCAAACTATCCTGGAAACACATTGGGCGCACGCCCTTGAGGCCAGCAGCACGTTCAGCCTACATTTGGCTTAGGCCGTTCTCATTTTTTTCTGCATACATAAAATACCCTTTGAGGTCGTAGGGCGAAAAGTAGACACAGTGTAGAAAAAGTGAGAGGGGTCTCAAAGAGATTCACTCGTAAAAATTGCTGTTTTATTCCGGTGCTATATTAAGGAAGTGCTCCTTCTGAGCAAAAAAAAAAATGTTTCTTAGAGTATATACTATAGTGTATTGAAAAGAGATATCGGCTAGGCTTAGAGTAGGTGCTTGAAGTCGTAGTTGCGCCAAGTATAGTCTCGAATAAGTGCAAGTAATGATTCAGAGTCTGAATGTCCAACAATGCGAAGCGTTCAAGCGGCCATATGACCAGCGACATCGAATGTCCAACAACATGGAGTATACAACCGAGACGAAATATCTAACTGCGAGTTCAGCGAGATGAGATGTTCAACGAGACAATGTGCTGTGAGACTTAATGTCCAGCAAGCCACATAATCCCACTAGAAAGGTGAATGATTCGGTTATCTTGAGCATTCGAAGAGTCATCATAACGTCGTCATTAGCGCATGCGCAATTGACAGGTCAAATTGCGCATGCGCTAATGCATGCGTAGTTTGACCGGTCAATGCAAAACACACCATTACTCTTCCAACCCGTGAGAAAAGCGTGAGTTTGCTCAAGAGCAAAGTGTATATATAGACAGCGGGTCGTCACTCAGTACATTGTGCCGGCACCTTCGGGGAACCACAGGAGCACTCGATTTACAAAAGTTAGAATAGACGGTTACGTGTGTTGGGGGCTAGTCAAGGCCTACAAGTACTAGAGGAGGAGGAGGAGGAGAAGGATACAACTTTATTGACGTCCTCAAAGGGTAAGGTGAGGAGATTGGGCGATGGGTTCAGGGAGGATGTAGACGACCGGCCCCCAAGCAGCTCTGGGTGGCCGAAAGTGTACAAGACAGGGTGTCTCGCACAGCTAATTTTGCATGTTAAGATCAGCTAAAGTTGTATAAGTAGCGCCTACCTACGCACCACCCTGGGTCTAGTAATATGAATTTCTCTTTTCTGTTGCCCATATTCCACTTGTGCTCCTTGTGTACCCTAAAGATACCTGCTTATTAGTTTTGGCCTCAGGTCCTCGAGCCTACACGTTTGTCGGCTATATGTGCGCTCCTGGATTATTAGTTAAAGAAAAAAATCGGGGGATCCTAAAGCTTGGCCTTTAAGACTTGTATGTGATATTGATATTCTGTCCCTAGTGCGTACTTCAACCACTTACTTTTTATTGTATGATGTTACTCGAGAAGTTTAGATTGTGAATTACTACAATGTAATCGATCAAGTTGAAAGCGGCTTGTGTCAGCGAAGCTTTGACATATGAGTGCATTCCGTGTAATAGGTAACATGCTTTGAACCACCAAGAATCATGCGTGTGCGCCTTTTGTAGCGAGTGGTGGGTTTTCAACAATGAGGACACTGTGATAATCACATGTTCCGACGCCCGATGGCAATGCACGCTTGTATCATGCATTATAACGGCGATATTTGATGAAATGTCACAAATATATCGACCCGCGTGTGCGCGCTTGTGCGTGTGTGTGTGTGTGTGTGTGTGTGTGTGTGTGTGTGTGTGTGTGTGTGTGTGTGTGTGTGTGTAGTGGGGGGGTCAATACAATCAAATCCTTTCTCGATTAGGAGGGCAGCAGCTGTCGCCGGGTACAGCAAGACGAAATGCCCAACCAAACTAAAAGTTCAACGGGACGTCCAACTAGAAAGGGTAAGAAAACAACCACGTGTTTGTACCGCGAAGTCACAGGAAATTCCTTCGGATTTCTCAGACAGAAAAGCTTCAAAGTGGCTAAGTTATCGAAAACTTCGTCGTGGTCCGGGGCTGCGCTTGTTCAACGCGCGGCATGCGGCTGTTCAACGTCTGTGCAGGCAGCAAGAAACCCAGGAGGCGAGAGTTTGGAAACAGTACACACGGGTGATTTACGCTAAAAAAATCCTCAGTGCTTCGCCCACTCGTCATATTTCACTTCGTGCAGATGCGTAGCGGCCACTGAGAGCAGACGTCAATTCACACACAGTTTTTGTAGCACAATTATTCGCAATGGAAAGCAAAACTACGGGCTGATCCGAGAATGAGAGCCGCTGCAAAACCCATTTTATGCAGTCGATTGTTAGTAACTCCACATCAGCGAGCTGTTGCGGCATAATCGTGCACCGAATGCTTACTGCGACACAACAGTGGGGGCAGTGTACTTATTCCGCAGTGCTCAAGCTGCGGTACACAGAACTTCGGTACCACTGTGTACGCTGGCGAGCGCAAGATGGCAGCCGCCAATTCCATTTCAAGCCGTTGAAAGGAATAAAGCAGGCTGAATGCGGTGGAAGGTCAGGAAGTAGCTGCACACCGGTAACGCATTTGCAAGACACATATAAGGAGTGAGAAAAAAATCACGAATATTTCTGTGCACTCAAAAAGAACGACCCACGAAATTGGTGCACGTCGCACGGCACCCGCAAGCCTAATAATGAGTACCGCTAACATGAACGGTGGCAAGAAGGCCTCTTGAAAAAATTGAGAGCTTTGCCGCAAACGCGAAGCAATGAACGCAGTAGTAAGAAATTGCAAGGTCATGCGCAGAATGGCAAATAACGCACGAAACCTACTCACAGGTACAGATGAACGCGAATAAGCGTCTCAGTTGTTACTTCACAGTGTCCAAAAAGCGTGCTATTTTCGCACACGGACACTGTGCAACAATTGCAGTGGTCTTTGTGCACCCGGTAACTACAACAGAATCGTTCCGGTAAAAGCCTAAAGGCCAGCCGAGACGTACCATCCTCCCCGCCACGAGATAAGGGCACGAGAGTGAGCGTCCAGGGGCTTTACATCCACCCCTCCTCTCCGCGAGGCAAAGTACGCATGGGGGATAAGGGCACGAGAGTGAGCGTCCAGGGGCTTCACGTCTATCCCCCTCCTCTCCGCGAGGCAAAGTATGCATGGGGGATAAGAGGAAGCGTCGCCTCGTCGTGAAAATGTGGCGACGCGCGCTCATTGCGCCATCTTGCTGGTAATGCTGAAAACACGATACTTCCCCCTGAGACGTCTGTCACCAGCGGTAAGTGGTAGATATAAATAGCTTGCAGTTTGAACGATGGAGGACGTGCTGCTCGGTGGCTCACTGGTTCACACCTAGCAGTCACGTTGCAGAGGTTCCAAGTTCAATTCCGCGCGCCAGAGTCTTTTTCTGGATTTTTTCTTTATTGCGTTTTCATTGGTATAGATACTTATACATATACGGTCAGTGACGGCGACGCCGCCGAAGCCACCGCCGACGCCGGCGGCAAAATCCAGCCGAGAGTGTCCATACAATTGCTATCGCAATAAAAAACAGGAAGGAGAGAGGATAGTAAAGAAGGATGACGAAAAATTGCATCGAAGCCACGTATTGAATGTAGCCTTGCTTCGTGCGGCGCCACCATGGGAAAATAACAAAAAGGCACCGGATATACCGTAGACGGAATATGCTGCAGTCCCCTGCATGATGAGCTCATCCGTAGTAAACCACCGAAGCCCACTCATGCCCACAAGATTGGCTGAGGGTGCTATAAAATCGTGGACCAGTTGGGTATCGGGCACGGTGCTAAATGTTCATTGACATTCATTCAGAGCAGGCAGGTACTTTAGGCTTGCCATTTAGTACATGAAAAAAAAGTGCGTTGTTGAAGTACACAGCGATGAAAGGCTATAGGGTTGCCAGGTTTGGCTACTTTGCGATGATTTGGCTACTCTTTTGGGCCAGTGGCCGCAGAAAAAAAACGACTTGGCTACTTGGCTACTTTTTGGCTGTTTTACTTCATCTTGATTTTTTCGAAAATGTAAGTAACTGGTGATGTCGCAGTCAATGGTGATTGAGTATGTAGCTTAGACTGTCGCCCATGGCTGTAGTTGGCTCTTTGAATAAAAGCAACTGAAAATAAAGCGGGGATAACCCGTTCCGCGTAAGTAGGCCTTTATAACAATTAAATTTAAAAAGTGGGAAAGCATATCACAAAGGTATACCTAAAAACCAATCTCGAAGGAATAAAAAGAAAAGGTACGCGAGCTTTAGTTAGCTCCTGCCTGGTTGTGCAGTTGACTTTGAACTGCACTCGGAAGCAAACAAGACCATCTGGGGAGCTCTGTATCGAGAGCCCTCTGTGCTGCGGGAGTGAACAGTGCGAAAAACAGGCAGTTTCATCACTTGAGCCCCGTTTTTTGAGCAGTTCACTCACACTATTATGTATCAACTGGCCCCATCAGGACACCCTTCTGCACTCTGCACTCAACATAAAAAAATTCGATGCCCGACAAACTACTGTTCTCAACATTAAGCATGCACTGCGGTTGAACAATACAAACTTCGTGCATTTTATCATCTCACAGGAGGACTGATTGTGAAGTGAAGAAAACTACAATTTACACTCGATCGCCAGTAATCGTGATTGCGCGTGTAGTAGCTTCATTTTTATCGTCGTCAAAAGGATGGAAAACGTCGCACGAGATGCTTGAACACTGTCACTTTTGAAAAAAGCGCAATACGATTCGTCACTCCGCACAATGCGATACCAAAGACCAACAACATAAATTCGTCAAAAAAGAATGTTTGCACCGCGGGAAAAACACGAACACATGAAAAGCGAGCCGGAATGAACAAGCGCTGTCCGTGCCAGCGTTTGACCGTGCGGGCTTCGTTTTCGTGCGTTCGTGTTTTTCCCCGCACTGCTGAAATTTACCTAGATGATGAACTATCAACTAGCCCAAATACTCACGTTAATCGGTTGAACTCGCACAGTTCGTATTCATAATCTACTTACACTTTCGCAAAAAGCCCGTTACATTCAGCCGTTCAAATGAAAACTTCGTAGTTTTCACAAATACGTCGCTACTTTTATACTGCTCTTCGCTCAAGTTGGCTACTTTTGTTTTTACTAGTTTTCCCATTGCCTATGCCTTTTAACGTTTCCCCCTGGCAATCCTGATAAAAGCGATGAAAATCGGGTGCAGTGATCGATCCATTGATTGATTGATATGTGGGATTTAACGTCCCAAAACCACTATATGATTATGAGAGACGCCGTAGTGGAGGGCTCCGAAAATTTAGACCACCTGGGGTACTTTAACGTGCGCCCAAATCTGAGCACAGAAGCCTACAACATTTCCGCCTCCATCGGAAATGCCGCCGCCGCCGCCGGGATTTGATCCCGCGGTCTGCGGGTCAGCAGCCGAGTACCTTAGCCACCGTGGCGGGGCAGGTGCAGTCATCGAAGTGGGCTAAAGCCTTTGTACGCACAGATAATTTATTATTAGAGCTATGCACTGTACAACAGTCGAAACGTAAAGAAAAAAGGTAGAGAAATGATGTTATGCACCAAATAGTTGTTCTAAATTTGATTATAGACGTTTTCACCGTTTACAAACACTGGTAACGGATGACTTCTGGTTTTGAGCATCTGCGCAGCCTGGTATCTTTGGCGTGTAACAAAAGCCTTAGAGAGTAGGCCGCCCATTTTCATCACTTTTCTCGCTGCGACGCGCCAAATATTTCAGACACATCTTCATCTAAGCTAGAAACATGCATAGTATAAGAGTTAGTGTAGGTCGCAGGATGGAATCCCGGCTGTGGAGGCTGCATTTTCGATGCTGGCAAAAATGCTGTAGTGCTCAGATTTGGGAGCGCGTTAAAGAACCCCAGGTAATCGAAATTTCTAGAGTCCTTTACTATGGTGTCTCTCATAATGATATGATGGTTTTAGAACGTTAAACCCCACATCTCTATCTATAATACATTATTTCGTCCTTAAATTATAGCACCTTCCTTGAAAGCGTAAAAAAAGTTTTTACTCGTTGAAGCGCAACTGAAGTGCTCCTGTGTTAGAGAGGGATAATTGAAGTGAGCAGAAGTTTCCTAGGAAGAATCACGTGCTGCTGTTATTGCCATCTTGAAAGCGAGAGAGAAGGTGAATTATTGACGGAATGTGCAACGACGCAATAGTACCGGGTGGCCAAGTGTAGTACCTCTAACAAGTCAGCTGTTTTAGATTGCAGAACTGTTTCTAAAATTCTAGAATCATAGCCTACCACATATGCACAACGAGTGCAGCCATTAACGCTTACGAGTGCTTGCAAACAACATGAGCCCCAAAGGCACAACGTAAGTTTTATCATGAAAAAAGAAGCTAGAGTAAATATAATAAGAAACCATGTTGGGTTAGGTTTGCTAGCTGTATCACTGCAGCGGCTACACGGGGCATAATACTCGGCAGTTTGTAAAAGATTACGGATGTCAAAGCTCTGAAGAAAGTATATACGAGTTGACTTCAAAGGTCAAGCATAGAGAATCTCGAGAATTATTGGCAAATCAGAGCGCGAAGTAAATAAATTAGCAAAGATATCTATAAAGAGGGTACAAGCCACAATTAAAAAAGAAATGTGTACACTAATGCCAAGGAGTCTACTTTACTTTGCGGCACTTGAATGGCAGAAGTGAGGAAGAAACTCACAAGAAAACGTTTATGAATATAGGTTATATTGCCTCCTCTAGTATACAAGCAAAGGAAACCATACAGAACATAAATCATTAATGCATAGTTGTCTTCAGCTCTAAACATGCAAGGTAAGCAAATAGATGGAGGAAACACGAAAATATTAAAGCCATCATGGAAAGAAATGCAGTGAGAAAACGCCGGTTGTTTGCATAGAGAAATGCCAAATAACACGTCCGTAGAAAGCTGAACTATACAGACTAAAATTAAATGTGGTACGCTGAAGACGATGTTCAGAGCTGCATCTAACTCATTTGTATGACTGGAGGTGGCTAGCTATCCCTTGGCCTGCAAGCAAGGATGCGCATGGGTTTCGTTGATAATATGACATATTTGATCGCCATACTAAAATTCACAGCAACCATCTTTATTTTCAACATAAGGCAGTGGATCACACTGGAAGCTATGCGCCATGCCGTGATTATGGTTCCGTATAACCGCAGTATAGATAAACTGTGTCAGTATATAGCAATCTCATACTATTGAAACAAAAGTAAAAGACAGTATTGTACTGTACAGTACACGCAAAAATAATAGATGCCACGATGTTTCTGTAAATATGTAAAAATACCACAAATAGATAAAAACAAGCGGTCCAGCAATTGTCTCCTGAAAAGACGCCACACCACTCGCTTAGAGAGAAAAGAAGCAATTATATAAAAAATAAATAAAAAACAAGAAATACGGAAACGAAACAAAAAAAGACAGCGAGGAATTTCGCAGCACACCGCACCACACGCATAGTATGAGCATTACAGTCAAGAGTTCAGTGCAGAGGTTGATAAGAATAAAAATCACATCCTCATGAGCCTCATACCTATTTGGTTCAAAGTTTGTGTATTCTTTCATGTGAAAGAAAAGTGTAGCCACAAAAACGCGAAACTGCTTGGAAGCGAACAATCATTGAGCGCTGTTTCAAGGAGATTAAACTGCTGGAATTCGCTTAGCAGCACACAGCGACAACTGCAGAAAGGCCGCCATGCTATCGATTAATTCGGTGCAGTGTCCACAAGCCGGTAAAGAAGAATGTTTCTCAATGACAGCCATGAATTAATGCAACATCAGCAAAATCACCATGAGTGGAGGACCACAGCATGGCTTGACCGGCTGACCCGCCTGGGTGGCGTAGCAGATACCGAGTTGTGCTTTTAAGGGCGTGGTTTAACGGCGACCGTTTTTCGGTGGAGACGAAATGCGAAAGCACCCAGCTTCTCCCATTTTTGTGCGCAGTAAAAAACTACCGATGGTGAAAATTAATGGAAAGTTCTCCACCACGATGTGTCTCGCAATGATATTGGCACAACCCCCTTTTCTTTCACGCTTGCATTGTCGGCAGTGACAGAACGCAGTGATTTAAAAAAAAACACTGTGAACAGACCGTTTCGTGACTTGCCGCGGTACCATCTGTTAGACAAAAAAGTGGTTAAGCTAAAGGCTTATAATGTCGTATTGGAGCGAAAACAAAAGTGAACGATGAGTGCACTGATAGTTATACTGGTTACATGACCAAACCCAACGTGGTGGCAGCAAAAACGCACGCTACCGTGAATTACAGACTGCAGGGTGACTAATCATAGCCGCTTTCACGCTGCGCGAGTTAAACATGGAGCCAGCGCTCGCAGCACGTGCCGCAGACATATCAAAGACAGCCTTGGCGCTCATCTCGAAACATCCAAAATAAATGACAAAGCAAATTACCAGTCACGTGAGGGCATGTCTTGCCCTCACGTCACTCGAGTGCAAAAAGGATTTTTTTATTCTTTTTTGTGCAATTCTGGTTCGTCTGCAATCTTTGAAAAAGTTCACAATCGATTGCCTTTTGGTTATGCGCAGGGAACACTGCCTGGCGTGGGCCGTATTGATTGTCCTCTTTTATTCTTCCTTTCTCGATTATTTTTCTTCTCTGTCCCACCGTGGTGGTCTAGTGGCTGCAGTGTCACAGTGTCTATATATATATATAGGCACACTGCCAGTAATATTTCTATAGGCGCTATACTAGTGGCTAAGGTACTTGGCTGCTGATCCGCAGGTCGCGGGATCAAATCCCGGCTGCGGCGGCTGCATTTCCGATGGAGGCGAATATGCTGTAGGCCCGTGTGCTCAGATTTGGGTGCACATTAAAGAACCCCAGGTGGTCGAAATTTCGGGAGCACTCCACTACGACGTCTCTCATAATCATATAGTGGTTTTGGGACGTCAAACCTCACATACCATATACCTTTTTCTTCCCTTCCCCTTCCTTCATGCAGGGTAGCAAACTGGGTGTAATCTGGCTAAAATTCCTGTCTTTACGCTTTCTCTCTCTCTCTCTTTCTCTCTCTATTTCCTTCTTTTACACTATTCTGCATAGATGTGGTTGCTCAAGATCATGATATTGATCACCGTCAGTTATAGCGGCGAGCACGTGCAATGTTGCAACCTATAATGAATGGCTGTCTAGTTTTTAATCTGCCTAAGCGAGTGAACGAGGCACGCAAATGCATCTTTGCCACCACCGCGAACGGATTCTGAGATAACAAAAAAATTTTGATAGTTCCTTTTCTAGCGCGTTTGGGCAGAACGCGGTAACGTCACTGCAAAAAGACGGTGACGATTCCGAATCGGCTCGCTGCATTGCGACTGCTTATAGTTTGTCGTGTCCATGAAGCGGCGGCACTGAAGGGTTGTTGAAGATCCGCACGCCCCTTATTTTCTTCGTGTTTGTCCACACGTGCGCACACATTTTCGCTCCGTGCCAAGACGTGGGGCGTGCCGGGTCCCAGTGCCAACTTTTCACAACAATTGACCGACCCGTGAACGACCTCACGGGCGTGATAAGTCGTAACTTGCGGTGCCCTCGTGCGTGAAAGTGCTTAGCGGCGGTGCATCGAGGAAGCCCTGTCACGCTGTACAAACACGGGGTGCGTGAGAAGCAATTGCGCCCGTATAGCGCGTGATGTCTGCGGCGCAAATATCGACGTTTTGGCCCGCAAACTAGTGTGAAAGCGGCAGCGGCCTAATGGCGGTGGATTCGCGAGAAAACAACATAATCGGAAACTGGGTCAGCCTCGCTCGAAACGCACATTTCTAGAAAAGGCCTGTGTGCCGGAGCTGCATTAATGATAACAGCAACGAAACGAACAGCGCCCCGCATTAGCAGACGCCCACATGGAGGCGCACTGGTGTGCGGCGAGAGAAGTGGGGCACTCTACTTTCAAAATAGCCTGGCACATCCATGTGCCATTATTGCGAAGACTGCACGCTCGCCATTATACATCATCCAAGGCGGCGCCTTCTTCCGTCCTCTTGGCAGGGAGCTCAGAGTGTTGCCTTCCGTCCACTCGAGCATTTCTCTGGCCGCCATAAAGGATTCCACAGCGTAACCGTTGGACGGAACTGAGAGGAACGAAATACTAAAGTGAATTCAAAACGATATAAAACAGAAGGCCATCCGTTTTACTACCCTACACCCGCTGAGGAAGATAGAAATGATAGATGAAGATGGTCGTACATACACGGTCGCACTGCGCGGTCAACTGCCTTCGGGCCTCGCGGTAATCAACACGCGGCGTACAACACGCTCAACACCAAGTTTCTAATTTCTGCTCAGAGTGCTTCGTATGGAATAAATGAAGCGCCGTATGAAGAAAAAAGGGTCACCGTGCTGCCCTCCGATATGATATCAGTTTTGACGCTTACGCTTCTGTGCGAGTTCGTGATCTGTTGAATTAGCCGACCGGACAGACTTTTTTTACCTGGGCACTCTGCGCGACGCCAGAACTCAGCTACCATTGCCATGTTTTCTCATATATATTCTTTTTCAATTATAGCAGCACTATACTAGCGGCAAGAATCGACCATTCCCCAGAGCCCCCACGGTTCGATCTGCGCCGACAACGTGTACGCCTACCACCTATATTGTAGCTCGGTGGGATCGTTCGAGACAAGAAGACCGCCCGTCGGTTCAAGCACGCGACGAGCTCCCTGGCAATGATCCAAGCTGACACGCCACGTGCCCAGTCTCCTTAGTTCACAACCTCGGAAGGAATGCGGCTGTGCCAAGGGGCACGAAACACGCGACTGTTCAGAGCGTGCGTGAATGTTTTGAGCGTCGTTTGTGAGAAAGAGTGCTTAACGGCTCAAAAGACAGGAGGGGGTAGAGGAGACGAGACACGCCCAATCCTACTTTCTCTTAAGTTTGTGAGACGGATGAAAAAAAAAAAGACTTGCCCAATACAATAGCCTTATTAGCGTGCATGTATATTCACGATGGTAATTGCCCAGCACCTGGGCGACATTCGATTTCAGTCAACACAGAAAAAAGGCTTCGGGATGTGGTTCAGATATATAGTAGCAATATTAGACTTCATTATTTCGTACCTGATTGAATAGGGCAGCCGCTTCGCTTTTTGAGCCATGGGCGAACAGACTTCTCAGTCCAGGAGTTCAATAGCCGTAAGCGCCGTGGCATTCGCTCTACAGCTGGTTTTGTGAGGTCGAGCTGGATAGTGCTATAGCTTCCACTGGTCTCGCGTTGCATTACAGGCAGAGTCTGGAAGTTGGGTGTACTTTGGCATGCCAAGACTACGATGCATATTCATTGCAGCGCGTGTATCTGTGTGGGCAGAGAGATGCAGGAACGTATTGCATGATACACACTAAGATGAGGATTTGTGTTCATTCGAAGGCGTCGCCAAACTGTGACATAATCACATCGCAGTATATACGTTTAAATTGGGGGAACCAACATCATTATGTGAATTTGGTTTTCGTCGAAGATAGCAGTGTCATCTGCGCGTGCACTGGGCCACAGGTCTGTGGCTGCTGCTGACGGCTGAGAGACTTGTAAATTCCACTGAGGGGAAGAGATTGCAGGGGTACTTGTATTGAGAAATGGTGGGCTTTGCTATTCATGCCTAGCCTCACACGTAATAGCTAACTGCCTTTTGAGAGCCTGGGAAAACGATTGTGCAGCCCCATTGTGATCGAGCGATCACGGCCGAAGCAACGACAACCTCCGGTGGTGACACGACGAGTAGAAGCGACGATAACTTTATGTCCTTGATTACAGACTATACACTCACGGCCATTGTTAAGGAGTGGGGGATCTATGGTTGGCATCCATGTAGTGTGTTCGGATAGTTTGTGTACTTTCGGACGAGGGAGTGCTTTGGCGTGGCGTCACCTAACAATATGGCAGAGGTGGATGTTTCAGTATAGCCGGGGCATGTAAATGGGGCTTGAATGAGGCGTATAATCAAGTAAATGAGAGACCCCCAAAACCCAATGAACTTCTTTATATGACTTTTATATAGTCTGAAAAGGCTTGTGAATCAGCAGAGCTATCATTCATTGAGACATTGTGTCCTGAAGGAGTTCAAGATGGATATATGAGTACCTTAGAAAATGGTTATTAATACTCGACCCATATTTATGCGGCGCACAGTCCGAACACAGAACTTATATTGTCTTGTGGCTGCATCTTATTTGCAGACAGAAATTCAAAGAAACTTTTTTGATTTTCTTCTGCTCGTTTCGACGATAAATGCTGAGCGTTACAGCGTTTTTGTTCGTTGTAATACTCCAGCCTGATGTTGCGCACCCTGCAGATTAATAGAAACGTGCTGTAGAAAAAATTGCTGTCGAATTAACCACGGCTTCAAAAAGTCTATGCTGATGTGTATGTAGTAATATATTATAATGATATATTAATAATATTATGCCCATTGTATTTTATGTTCACATGAAATGCTCTGTTTGTATTTATAAGATGCCCAAACAGACAAAATCAGCCAACTTCATTACTTTTGTAGTTATTGGTAGTAAATATGTAGTGTACTCTTCTTCTCATCAACAACAAGCACACACACACACTCATAACCGGCACACACTCAAAAGCACACCTACGCGGTTTCGCATGAGGAAACAATACGATGCCAGGACATAGAAGTCACGGTAATATTTACTAGCTCGATTGACTCCTTGTAAAATGACGCGAGATAATGGCCTTCTGTTGCAAGCTACTCTGCAGCAAGCTGACCACACAGGTAAAAGAACACAACCAACCAAAGGCACCGGCTTAAATGTGCCAACCAAATGAGCCTGTGCGGAAGGACACTGGTATCATTACCTTTGTATGGGTAGCCAAATGGTATATAGTGCTGCAGCAGAGCACGCTAATATACGAAAAAAAAAAGGGCGAACCCGTTCCGTCAGATCGGTTAGGGTAGCACGGGGGAGGGCCGTCCCTTCTTCGATCAGCGTCCACGACATCAGCGCGGAGTCATTCCACGTAATGCGGCGATGCTGCCGACAGGATACACCGGCGCGCCATATCCGCGGCCAACAGAGCGCGTCCAACTGCGAAAGGGCTTGGCTGATGCGCGGACCATGTATGGTGCCTTTGCGCGTGGAGCGTCGCGCAACATCACCCGTAGGGCGTCGCACTTCACCGCGCCAGAAAGCTAATGGCGATAATTCTATCGGCAAAGGAACAATTATTACATGCAGTCATTCACGGGCCGCCAAAAGAAATCATGCGAACAGTCCTGCACTCATGACACTGTTTCCAGCAAAAGGAAAATATAATCCCCTAATGCAGATGATTTTGTTCATCGCTCAATGAGACTATAGCGACACTATAGCGCCGACCGATCAGCCTGCATGGAATACGATTACAGATCATCATGGCTCCGCAACCGAAGAGCAATACGCTTCAGAAGTTTGCTGTTAAAAGCTCTTAGAATGCAACCCCTATACTGGAAGCCGTTGAACAGTTAAAGTAGCATGGCGGAGGCCAGCCTACCCATATTTGACATGTTGTGACAGAAACATTTAGATAGCATAACGCATAAAGACTCTCCATAGCTGCCACATTATATTATTATGCAATACGTATATCAGTGGTATATTACTCAATAACTATAATATTTCCTCCAGGAGACCTGTTTAAGTCTTTGATAACTTGTAGACTCCCAATTACCCTCATCATTCGCAGCTCCACTTTCGAGGAAGTTTCGAAGGATAGGCTGCAGCATGCGAGACACTACAAAGCTCAGAAGAGTCAAGGGCGCTGACCGCTCTATTCTCTGTAGCATTCGAGCCTCGGAAGTCCGAGAGGAACCCATGCGCATGACCCAATCATTCGTGCTGTTACAGGTGTAATGGTTTCGAAACCTATAGGACAAAGCCCCGCCGCGGTGGTCTAGTGGCTAAGGTACCCGGCTGATGACCTGCAGGTTACGGGAACGAATCCCAGCTGTGGCGGCTGCATTTTCGATGGAGGCGAAAATGCTGTAGGCCCGTGTGCTCAGATTTGGGTGCACGTTAAAAACCCCAGGTGGTCGAAATTTCCAGAGCCCTCCACTTCAGCGTCTCTGATAATCATATGGTGGTTTTGGGACGGTAAATCTCACGTGTCAAGTTTATAGGACAAACACCCTATACGCCTGGCAAATGTTTAGAGGTCAGGGTGTCTAACGATAGAAAAACGCTGCAAAGCGTAGCTGCTCTCTGAATGTGTCACGCTTGTACACCTCAGCAGTCACGCAGGGAAAATCATTTCACATGTAGGGAAATGGCTAATGACAAAGAAGATGAGTTGAACGTGGGTGACCTCCGAAAACAACGCATAAAGTTTCGGTGATTACACAAGCGTTCCGACATGCCTTCCGCTTCGTGTAAAGAAAAAAAGAGAAAGTATGTGTGCAGTGGACGCATTTATGAAGCAAAACAAGCAGGGATATATCTACGACGGGAATCGAATGGTTGTTAGTATATATCACTGGTAATTTTTGGTACACTGCAATGACGCATGAATAAGAGGGATTGATCGAGAGCTCGTTTTATTTATTGCCTGTTGCTTTTGTTAGAGGAAACCCGTGTTGTTCGTTGTTATAGGCTGCTCATTTGCTAATTGCGTTTAGTCGTCTGTATACTAAAATAATGCTTACAGTATGACCAAACCAGTGAGGGTATTCTAAATGTACCGGTACGAACTTATGCTAACTTTCTAGCGTTCACTCAATTGTTCAAAAGGTTTAGACGCTAGTAGCCAAGTCATTTAGAGAATTATGAGCAAGGGGTATCCATATGAGGAGACCACAAAGGTTATCATTCGAACATTAGCTATATATATATATATATATATATATATATATATATATATATATATATATATATATATATATATATATATAAAGAGAGGAAGAGAACAGACACAACTTAATGGCTGTCTTAATTTTATTTCCAACGGTTTCGACCGGTGGACCAGTCGAAACCGTTGGAAATAAAATTAAGACAGCCATTAAGTTGTGTCTGTTCTCTTCCCAAGCAGTACGTTTGGCCCTTTAGAAAAACCCATATATATATATATATATATATATATATATATATATATATATATATATATATATATATAATGTATAGTGTAGAGCTTGAACCCTGCTGGGAGACCAAGATTATCTCACATTATTAAGCGTTCAAACTGATTAACTACGCGCCAAATATAAATGAGTTCAAGGGATACATTGCGTACAGAAGGAGCTGCATCGCGGTAAACGATTGGTATTCCTATGCAAGAAGAAAATGTTGATTATTTTGTGGGATATACGAGTGCATCATACTTAAGATTTAAGGCACGTAATTGATTTCTGTGTAATAGCCACCTGATTGATTGATGCACGTTTTGCGATATGGCTTCGCTAGCACTTAGCCCACTTCAACACAAGCCCAATGAGGTTACCGTGCCGCAAGGCGTCATAGTCAAGTGTTTGAACTCTTCAAAGAAGTCAAACTGTCTAGACGATGTCAACGATGAGAGAGACCGGAGCGTGCAGAACAAAGAAATGGGCGAGAGAGATGCTAAGGAAGACCTCAATTCAACATGCACTAATGTGCTGTACGTATCTGCCAGTGTTTGACTTAACTTGCGCGAAACCCTTTTTACATTTGCAGTACGTTCATAGATTCAGTCATGATATTACATCACTTTCGCTGCCTTATCGCTGAAACCTACATATCAATCGTTTTTCTAAGCATAAATTCTACTTGGCTGACTCCATCTTCTTATACCGCCAAGTGTGCTATATAAATCCACTTCGCATCTTGGATAGCTAGATCCGTTTGTACGGAACCAATAAAAATTACCTAAAACGAGAAGGCGCACGCGGAAGGAAACCAGCCTGCATATTTGCAGTAAAGACGGAGTTAATTTTTATCTGTAGACAATGTATGTTTAATTGTCTTGCGTTTGTGTTACGTAATTATTGTCCACTTTCACAAAATGGATATCGGTCGTCACCATGAAAGCTCTTGCGCAACGACGCCGCTATTACTAATACCACAACTAATGGCATTATTGAAAGCGAATAACACTTGTTTGTGCCCACTACGTCTCCACGGCTGCTGATATTGCTCTTTTTCTCTTCTTTTTTTTCTTCATCCGATATATATTGGATCTTCTTTGGCATTTTTGGTACTCGGTGATACTGTGATATCCCACTGAACCATACCCGTATTACGCTAAGGCATTCCATTATTGTCCAACACTAACAACATGCGGGTATAAGAACGTTGCTATTCACAGCGTTCACCTTCACTCATATTGAGCTACGTAAGCAAATATTTCATTTACGACAGATCCTCATGTCACGTCGAGGTACACTGGTCGCGAGCCTAGTCATTTTATCCTGCTTCGCGACCGGTTAGAGAGAGTATTGCGTGAACGGCGTAATTTTAGGCCGAACGGTGGCACGAAGCCTAATTCAGAAATAAACTGGTCTTGCATCTGCATCAGATTCCAATCGGCCTTACCCCGCCGCGGTGGTCTAGTGGCTAAGGTACTCGGCTGCTGACCCGCAGGTCGCGGGTTCAAATCCCGGCTGCGGCGGCTGCATTTCCGATGGAGGCGGAAATGTTGTAGGCCCGTGAGCTCAGATTTGGGTGCACGTTAAAGAACCCCAGGTGGTCGAAATTTCCGGAGCCCTCCACTACGGCGTCTCTCATAATCATATGGTGGTTTTGGGACGTGAAACCCCACATATCAATCAATCAATCAATCGGCCAGCCCCAGATATATGAGTTGTCTGATGTTGCATTCCAGAACATTCGCGGCTGACTGGTCGCTAGTCATTCAAACAGCGCCCAAGTAGCAGCGGCGCGACAACCTCTACATCCCAACGTGGCATCTGAATTCAGCCTCCGGGCCGGCATGGCCGCTCTCGTCGAGCGCAGGGGCGGCAAGGACGGCCACCGAGAAGGCGGCGTTCACGCCTCGGGGTCGCGGTGATGCGTGCATGCACCCGCCATACGTGCCGAGTGACGAGCGTGGAAGACAAGGCGCGTTCAGGGAGACAATGCCGAGCCTGTCGACCTCATTGTCTCCGCTGCCGGGCGTTCGATCTGGGCCCAGTGGCCTTGAGGATCGGCTGCACTGCTCGCGGCCGCGTGCTCCTGCCGATCGATGCACTAGCGCGCTGCCGCCGCAACAGCGCGCCACGGAGCTTACTCTACTGTACGACCCGAGCGGCTTTTTCAGCGAACACGACGCGCACGCCGTGCCACCGAAAGCGACTGCCATCGAGCAGGACGCCTCTGTTGGCCTACACGGCTGCACAGCTGATCGCCTCTGGATGCCCGATCGGACTTGATGGGGTCGCTGCAGTGGTCGTCGCAGGCGGCCATCGGGAACACTCACTCACTGTGGGGTGTTTCATTATTTGTCTCTCTGATGGATTATCCCTGCATCACACTTTTGCAAGTTCAGCAGGCGCGTTCAGAAATATGCGCTCGCTATCGACGCTTGACCATGATGGTGCACGAGCAACACATTCACGAGACACTACTGGCTCAAATAGTGAAACTCCACCCGACAATCGGCTTTCGTTCCATCGTTTCTTGCTTGGAAGTTGAAGTATTTTAATGTTCCTAGTTTTGTCGTCTAAATTCCAGCCGACTAACTAATTTCATTTACAATGCTATATCTCTTGTGTGCAAATACAGTCTTCACGGGTAATTTAGACACTTCAAATGTGGTGGTGGGTCCGACATGAGCATGATCAACTGCGTCGATTGAACAAAATCGATCAACAATTCGGGGAACACTGATTGTTATCAGACGCCTCTGTGTACAAGACTTTTCTTGTGCAACTTGTAAAGAGAACGCCTTTCTTTCTCACGTTCACGTATGAAGCGTTCTAAATATCTGACCCCACAAAATAAGACACGAAGTGGAGAATCGATGAGCCAATCCTAAATAACCAAGCCTGAGCGTAAGCGTAAGAGCTTGGTAAGAGCTCGGATGGAGTGGGGCAGCTTCTTCGTGAGTATGTCACGTGGTGTGTAATTATTACATATTGAATAACAGATACTTTGGCGGTTTAGTCACTTTGCCTTAAACTAGAAAGCAATCGTGTGCTATGGTGAACTAATTTTGCTTCCTTTAGAACGCTCTTTTTGCGAGATGTTCGCTCGCTAAGCTCTGTTTCAGGGCTGCTACTTCGCAGGGTTGCTAAGACGGAAACTGTGGTGGCGAAGATGTGCCCCATAATGAGGGCGCTCGACGGTCGCTGTGAGCCCTTTTCAAATCAGTGTGGAGCTCATAACGGTTCATCTGTGTTTCTCGTCTGGCGGAAAGGTCTACGCGACAAGCTTTATATCACTCCACATTGCGTTACGTCGCATGGCTTATTAACGTTTTACTATGCAAAATTAACCGAAGTAAGTGATAATTTCAGTTTCAGTTTCAGGGCGTGCGTGCGTGCTTGTGTGTATGTGTGTATGTGCGCGTGCGTGCGTGTGTGCGTGTGTGTGTGCGTGTGTGTGCGTGCGTGTGTGCGTGTGTGCGTGCGTGCGTGCGTGTGTGCGTGCGTGCGTGCGTGCGTGTGTGTGTGTGCGTGCGTGCGTGCGTGTGTGCGTGCGTGCGTGTGTGCGTGCGTGTGTGCGTGCGTGTGTGTGTGTGTGTGCGTGCGTGCGTGCGTGTGTGCGTGCGTGTGTGTCTTTTGAGCGCTATTTTCTCCCCGTGACTTGTCCAGCAGAAGGCACAAACATCTCTTTACAAGGCACATTCGCGTAGATCGCATGCAGTTTTAAGCCGTTTTCTATCTCATCATTCGGGACTGTAGTGACTATATAACCTGAACGTACTCCTTCATTGTTTAAAAAGGCAGAGGCACAAGAAATGGTTTATTTATAATAATAGTTTTATGAATCATCAATCGTGTTAGTCATTTCGCCTCCAGATCGTTGCTGAAGAGGCCATCTGTATCCGGTAATCCTTACAAACTTGAAATCCTTCTACAATGGGTCATCTCTAATACCTTTTGCAGGCATGCATAAACTGGTGTTCAGAATACTGTTTCCCCTTTCTTAGCCGCCACTTTTAAACTTGTCAATAATTGAAACTAATTTAAAAATACATCCTTCGTAGATCTCACATTTAATTATTGATCCTTAGCTGAAGTAAAGTGTGGGGTTGGGCTAGTTGGTAATTCATTATTAAATTTCTCAGCGCGAAAACTTCGGACAACTAACACAAGAGACAAGGACGAGCGCTCGTCCTCGTCTCTTGTGTTAGTTGTGGGAAGTTTTCGCGCTGAGAAGTTTAATAACCATCCTTAGGCCCCGCGGATATACATCTGGCTAAGTGAGCGATGAGACTTGCTGTGGATAAGATGGTGCCGAGAAACGTCAAAGCCTTCGGACAGGCAGCCGCTGTAAACTGAAGCTGACCGACGTTGACACGCGAACCCTGCGAGATGGAGCATGCTTGACAGGGCTCCTTCAAGAATGATCATGCGTCATGTGGGGTTTCATAAGGATTTCCAGGACCCGGTGACGCACGTGCGACGGTCGTTATTGCTCGCGTATTTCGCCAGACAGGACAATCATATAAAATAACACATGTAGTTGAATGCATAAGGCATAAGTAGCAGGAAAAATCTCAATGAATGCTACATCGCTAGTGAAATTCAGGCTCGCAGTCATAAGATGTATAAGGTTGGGTGGTGCGACCATAATTCTGGTTTGCGCGTTCGTTGCTGCAATTGTTTCTTATCGTTCCAATAATCATGAGACACTCACCGTGAGTCATGTATTCTCACAAAATGGTTTAATATCGCCTTCTTTATGTAGACAAGTTTTGGTTTCAGTTTCTGGAGTCGAGTTGGGTGGTTATGTAGATGTGTAGGTGACTTGCTAACGGGACCACACAAGGCTGTGACGCACGTCGTGCATAGTATCACCTGCTATCACACACACTTGCCACTCAATCGCCAGCTAAACAAACACACCGATAGTTGCCACGGCCAACTGCAGCAGCCACGAGCGATGTAGCAACCGATGCTTTGCTGGCACGTACGTTGCGGAGGTGGCGGCAGTCTGTAGGTCACTCACGTCACTACACATCTGGCGTGACATCCGTACAACTTTCGCAAGGGTCTGACCGATGGCTCTCGATCGAGAAAATGAGCATTTAGGTACATCATGGAAGTGAATTATAATATATTATAAACGTTTTCTAGGTCCGACCCTTTGTGTGGAGTGTCCTTGCATACAGAGGTAACCCAGAACAGGCTTGTTATAGCCTCGAACGAAACTTGATGGCACCACCATTTTAAACCTAGTATGTGCAAACTCGACGTCGAAACGTGACGATGAAGTAAGACATGAACTTTGCAATGAGAGATAGGTTGAAATTCAGCAGACTGTTGTACTGGGCGATATACTAGTGAAAGGGGTGCGAAAGACGGCTGGGGAATAAAATAAGCGCTGACCAGACTGATATGATTATGACCCTGTTCACAAGACAGTTATAGCGCCGCGTTATGTCTGGCTTCCATGCATGCCAGTGCAGACACATTATGTCGAAATTCTAGATATTTTTGTGGATAGTTTATCGAGAAATATATATTTATTATAATGAAATTTCAATACTTCGAGCAAACACAACTGGTTTACTGGTGTAGATACTATCTTGCAATTGCTTGTGCTGCCTTTTAATGGTACAAGTGACCTTTTACACGCACCTTGTGATACTTGAAAAAACGTGAGTGCCTATGAAGTGTTTTTTGCATGTAAACGGATGCTCTCAGATGTTAATTCATTTGTAGTCTTATTGCGTATTTTAGATATTTGTACTACTACTACTACTACTACTACTACTACTACTACGACTACCAATAATAATAATAATAATAATAATAATAATAATAATAATAATAATAATAATAATAATAATAATAATAATAATAATAATAATAATAATAATAATAATACAAGAAGAATTTTAGTGGCTTTACCTGCCAAAAACACAGTATGGCATTATAAGGTATTTTTGGTTTGCCGAATCAACAGCATCCAGTAAAATACGTGTGAGGGTGTATGACAAAAAGACGTGATTTCTGTAATGTTGTTCACTGCCTAGTTCGAAGGTTTCAAAGGAATAGATGGGGAAGAAATGAAAATATGAAGATCAACGTAGAATGCCTTAGCAAGCTATGATTCAGCATCCTACATAATGATTTTCAGCAATGACGGTGACGAATTAATAAAACGAACCGCAGCTCACCGATAAAGTACTAAACAACTAAAAACAAATGCAATGACTATTATCTGGGTGAAAGAAGAGCAGTTCATGAACGGCAGCGAACATACGAAGTAGCTACAAAAGTGCGCATAACTAATCACGTTACAGACAGGCGAGCGCCCCGCCGCGGTGGTCTAGGGGCTAGGTATACTCGGCTGCTGACCCGCAGGTCGCGGGATCGAATCCCGGCTGCGGCGGCTGCATTTCCGATGAAGGCGGAAATGTTGTAGGCCCGTGTGCTCAGAGTTGGGTGCACGTTAAAGAATCCCAGGTGGTCGAAATTTCCGGAGCCCTCCACTACGGCGTCTCTCATAATAATATGGTGGTTTTGGGACGTTAAACCCCACATATCAATCAATCAATTACAGACAGGCGAGCGAGCCCACTGATGTAAAATGAATTCGCCGAAGAATGAGGATGGGCTGGAGCGCTTGCGGCAGTCATTTTGAGATTATGACAGGCCACTTACCACACTCCGTAAACTGGGCAGTGTAGAAATGTTGTACACATGCCCGTACTAACATCATCATCATCATCATCATCATTATCAGCCTGACTACGTCCACTGAAGGACAAAGACCTCTCCCATGTTCCGCCAGTTAACTGGGTCCTGTGCTTGATGCTGCCAATTTATACCCGCAAACTTCTTAATCTCATCTACCCACCTAACCTTCTGTCTCCCCTAACTCTCTTGCCTTCTCTGGGAATCCAGTTAGTTACCCTTAATGACCAGCGGTACTCCTGTCTATTCGTACTAACATATGGGGCAGGAACTTGGAGTATTACAAAGGAATTCGAGAAGTTAGGAACGACGCAAAGCGTGATGGAACTAAGAAAAAAAATGATGGGAGACATAACGAAGGCGGAGTGTATTAGAATACAAAGAGGGGGTAGTCGAAATCAAAACTAACGTTAAGAAGAAAAGATCGACCTCGGCGGGTCACCTAATGTGAAGGAGAGTTAACCGATGGTCACTTAGAGCGACAAAATGAATGCCAACGGATGGGAAACGCAGTCGGAGAAGACAAATAGAGGGAGGGGCAAAAGCAAGAAGTTCGCAAGCGTAATATCGAAAAGCTCGCACAACTCGTGGTAAATTGGAGGTCATTGAAAGAGGTTTTCGTTCTGCAGAATACAGAAAGCATGGTGATGATGTCGATGATGAAGATAATGATGATAATGATAAAAAAGAAGAAAAATCAACAATGAAATCATTTGTTATTCACGTATGTTGTACCATCACTTGACCTTAGGGTATTGTTTTTATTTCTTTGGCTTCTTCTCATTTGCCACTGGAACTGTTCTTTCGTCAATGAAATAATATCAATTGACATGAACCACTATGTTATGAACGTATCACCACTATATTTCGACTAGAACGTATCACCACTATAAACGACTGCGCGTGTCACACTGGTCGTTTCAAGCTGTCGTAGAATGTCCACTACAAGTACTGTTTTCGAGTGTTCACTTCGCGTCCGTAAAGCAACATGCGGACCTATAAAACAGCTGCCTTTGTTAATGCTTTTCTAGCTGCAAAAGGCTCTTCACCACTATCGCGTTAATGGGTCTCGGTCCTGACGGAATTCGACTACCGTATTCTAACGCACACATCTAGCACCTGCTAGCTAAGTAGGGTAATGCTGCCCAAGCGCAGCTTCTCGGTTAATTGTTTCAAATATGTCTTGCGAGCTTCCAAGTGCTTGTCTAAGAAAAATAGACTTCCGTAAAACACCGTGTAATGGCTTAAGGAACGTCTTATATAATTATTTGCTTACGGTTACCTCGAAATTATTCTATACCTGCATGCCCAAAACATATTAAGAAATAAATGTGACATAGCCACATGTTGCGTTTTCAAAGCTTTCTAAAGTGTTTCAACATATTTAATGAACATCCATGCCGCCGGCAATAAAGACCAGCAGGTAGCTATCGCATAAGCTGCACAGGCCACGTCGGGAACGTAGTTATATAGAAAGGTGAAAAGCGTTCGCGGCGATAATAATATACAATATACTGGTTATAGAAGCCGACTGAAGAAACAATATCACCTCGAACAACACTCGGACCATTCCTTCTGTGAAAGCATATTTCCGACAGAGGCACAAGGCACCCATAAAAACGAACGTGGGCATGCACATATAATTTTATTTCTATTCTATCTTTATTCAAGTGCGCTAAGGGTCCAATAGGGCCGTTACATAGGGGAAGGGGGAACATAAATACAATATAACGTTTGCAGAGAATGAATAATTGCAGGTTAATACAGTACAGATATTCACAAACATAAAGGTAAGCAATAACAACACGCAATAAAACAAGCAATACAAGATCGGGAAAGCCTAATTGTTAATGAAAGTTACATGGTTCTAAATGCGTGAGCAGTTCTGAATTAAACAAAGAAGGCTCAATTATATTAGCAATCCTGGAAGGTAATGCGTTCAATTTTATTTTAGTGTTAATGGCGAATTTTGTATTTTTCTGTACAGGCGAAAATGGGGTTGACTTTGAAAGCGTGAGCGGTGTGACTAGAAGTATCAGATGGTAATAAAAGATGCGTCCAGGCAAATTGCGTGTTAGAATGATACATTGTGTGAAAAGAAAATATTCTGGAAAGTTGCCTTCACACAGCAAGCGGCGGCATCGTCAGCTTTGCTTTCAAAGATGGAACGCTTCGAAATCATGAGTATGATAATATCAGATGAATCACGCTGCTTTATTCAGAACGGCTTCCAGTAGGTTAGTAAGGCTGGCTTGGTGGGCATGCCAAATTATTTATGCATATTGTAATGAAGGGCGCGCAAGAAAAATGTATGCTTGAAACCTGGTGTCCCTGTCGGCCAGATGTCAAGTTTCTTCTGCGCTTTACAAGTAATATATTCTACGTGGTCAGTCCATATTAGATTCGAATCGATAAGGAAGCCGAGATATGTAACCGTTGTGACTGAGTCTACTACTTTTCCATTTAGTATATAAGTATTAGATTGTGACTTAAAGGCAGAATTGAGCGTCAAGTGCTTGGTATTTTCTAGAATTATTTACATCTGCCATTTGTTGCACTATTGTGTTATGTAATGAAGGTCAGATTGCAGGAATTTGACGTCGTAAAGACCAGCTATTTCTCTATATATAACGCAATCGTCTGCAAAAAGTTGAACTGTCAAATTCATATTTATAGCTATAGATCTCATTAATATGTATCGAAAATAAAAGCGGACCTATTGCTGCATCTTGAGGGACACCAGACTTGAAAAGTGACGGACCGGATATGTTATCCTTAAATTTAACCACCTGAGAACGATCCTTTAGAAATTCCTCAAGCCACCGTGTTGTTTCGCTGTCAGGTTCAAGATTACCTATCTTTAGTGTTAGTTGTTTGTGAGGTACGCGGTCAAAGGCCTTTGAAAAATCATCGAAAATTGAAACAGATTGGGACATTGAAACAGATTGGGACAAGTGCAGTGAGGTGTGGATGTCTGTTACCAGCTCGTAAAGCTGCGTTTGACATGAAAGTTGTGGTTGGAATCCATGCTGAGTGTTTATGAGTAAATTATTTCGATTGAGATGCGCCATTGTGTGTGTGCAGATTATGTGTTCAAGTAGTATGCAACTCATGGTGGTTAGCGATATAGGGCGATAAATATTGAAGACAGAGTTACCATCAGTTTTAGGTATGGGCAGAGCATCAGCTATTTTCTAGTCCTCAGGTACACATCAGAGTCAAATGACTGTTGGAATATTAGAGAAATTACAACTGCTGAGAAGTTACTGGTTAATTTTAAAAGTTTAGCGCTGATGCCATACGGGCCTGGCTGGTCTTTAATGGCAAGCGGTCTATAGCGCGTTCTACTTGGTTCGTGATGATGATTGATGGGAACCTGAACGGAATAGTTTGTTGCGGAAGTAACAAGGAACTACTAATAGGATCTTCATCTCTGTAGACTCCAGAAAAGTGCTCATTAAATTACTTGGCACGCTCATCTAGTGATAGCACGTTGCCTCGGCACCTATATCATAAGTGACACCAACTGATCTTCTTTAGGATTAACTACATTCCAAACATTTTAGGATCTGTTTTTAACAAAGTTAGTAGAGTGCAGTTGAACTATTTATTTTTTGCTTCAATGATTGCTTTTTCTTCTTCCTTCGAGATTTCCTTATATTTTTGCCTGTCTCCTGGCTTACTTGATTGACTCGTTTTTTTATACACCCTTGTCTCCCTGTTTTTGCGCGTATTTACATCACGAGCGAACCCTAGATCACTTACACGTGTCAAGAGTTATATGCAACACATACCGCAACGTTCCAGGAAGAAACTGCAACTTTAAATAATGCGTGTGTGTTTGCAAAAAATAGATCTCAACCTCAGAAATATAAAAGAGGTATACGGGAAAGAAATTGCAAGTTGCCCAATTGTTTGTCCTGTGGCGTTTAACGTCCCAAGGTGACTCAGGCGGCGAAAGATGCCGCAGGGGAAGGCTTCGCATAACGTGTATTTAAATATCGCAGCACATGGCCCTCTATCACTTCGCTTCCACCGGAATGATAGATTTGAAAGACGCCGGGATTAAGCCCGCGTCTTTCGGGTGACTTACCCAACGTTACTGCGAACAGCATTCTGTTGATATCTTTCGTCTACTGACTTATAGCATGAAATAATAATAATAATAATAATAATAATAATAATAATAATAAACGAAACCATTATTAGTAATGCTTTATTTATTTTTTTGAGGGGGGCGTTCTACGCGCCAGAACGTCGCGCGCAATAGAGAGAGAGAGATAGAGAAAGAAAGGTTTGGTGAAAAGCTGGGCCCGTTAACCAAAAGAAAATTTCCGGTTTGCTACCCTGCACTGGGAATCCGTCCGGAGTCCCCCACCGGAGTTATGGACCTATTCTATGTTTGTAAACACAGGTACGCCGATGTCGACATTATGGGTAAAATTACAGCGACGTCCGCACGTAACTTCATTCATAAGCGCTGAGGGCTGCGATGTGCGCCAACAAACAAAAATAAGTTGTGAGACGCGACTCACATCCAACCGCGACGCAGTTCATCGGCATACTGTTGTTTTTTTTTCTCGTTGCTTGACTGAGAACAGCACATGCACCATTGAAAAGCCAGCAGAAACTGCGGTAGGCAGAGCGTCTTTTGCCTACCATGACAGCGCCACCGCATTTTAGTGACGTAAGTCCGGTGGAATCTGTCTAAAAAGTTTTTTTTAGCCTGCACACAGATCTTGGTATACCGGACTGCTCACTCTTCTTCATCGATACGCAGATTCCCTAGACCATAGTCGAACCCATGTCCTGAACTTGGCTATGCAACAAAATACCTGCCAAGCTATCATGATGGGCAAAAAAATATTACTCAAAATATGCGGTAAATGCTTACATATTACACAGACAGACAAAACGAAATCTAGAGTTTTATCCGCTAGATCACAAAATCGAAGTCACCACTGTGATGGTGATCGCAGTCAATAGGAAAGTCGATAGTTTACAAACGCAGCGGCGTGCGTTGACGCACAGCATGGACAAGGGTAACAGAAAGATGCGGTGACATCTTGTCGTTTTTCGGTCGTTGCGGGAAGTACGGTGCTAACATTGGCGGCGTGTGTTCTGAGCGAAATTCCACGATGCATGCAAATAATAAAAGTCAGGGCTCGAGCCAGAATTGAACCCAAGCTGTGCCACAGACACCACCGCCAGCGGAGGTGATTCATTGGTGCCCCCCACCACCTGCTGGGCTCCCTGCCAATATGTGTGAGCCCAGTTGTTCTAGTACTGAAGGTGAAGCTTATGCTTCCTCGAAGTTCTTTTTGCTTTGCGGAATGATGTTCACAAAGAAGGCACTGCATGCCCACAGTAGGGCTTAAAAAGCTATGAGAAAGTTCCGCTGGAGGTCCGTCGTGAAATAAAAAAACACAGCGCTGTCGCACATTCACGATGTCAAGGATCCTTATTGCAATTTCAGTTTAGTCTCAACGAATGTTCGTCGTGTAGTTTCCTTCTGCGAGAGTTGTGAGAGCTTTCGTTCCAACATAAAACTCGGGGATGAAACTCGTAACGCTTGGCTCGCGAAGTGCCCTTTCGCGCTAAACTCCCTCAGCGAAGAAAAAGTCGTAGCCATAATTATTTCAGCAAAGTCTCGTTCGTGTAGTCATCAAGAGAAAAACAATACAACGAATAAAACGCGGCGGCAGACGCAGCCCGTCCCACCACCGCAGAGGTGCAGTAGCGGAAAATAGCTTCACCAGCAGCGCAGGCACATAACTTCAAATTAGCTAGACAAATTTTATATTTCTAAATTACAGAGGTCCAACTTGAAGTCTTTAAACGCTCATGACACAGTAAGGATACGCAAAAACGAGAACACCGACAAAGGAAAGCAGTTGACGAGCGAGCGAGCATAGCGTTCGTCCTGCGCAGCCCAGTGGGTCTGCATGTCGCGGAGACAGGTATACGTCGGGAGCGAGGTGTTCCACGTTGAGCACAGCTCGCAACGCGCGGTCAGGCGAGCGCACTCCCCGGCCGCGACTGTGCGCTGCTGACAAGAGCTGGCGAACTGTACGTCGTCTCAGTTGTTGAAAATGCGCGTTGGCAGCAACGTCCGCTCTAGCAAATGCTGCGGACTGTTGTCGATTCGAGCGCGCTGCCGCCTAAAACTGTGTGCTAGCCCGAGAGAACGCGCCTTTCGAAGCGTAAAGAGCCGCCCACTTTGAAGGCTTTCAAACCCCAGCAGAATCGAGCGAGGAAGCGGGAAAGATTGCGCAAGTTTTTTTTTATTAGCCGAGCTTTAGTACATCGCGAAACCACACACTAAAAAAATAAAGAGAGTACTGAACTCTCCGACAGAACGCTTTTGGGATCCCTCTGGAGTGAATGAATCGTCGATGTGCATTATCTAAAGGCCTAAAATTGTTGAACTGCAAACAATTTAGAAAGACATGTGAAATCATGCAGTGGAGTGGAAAGAGAAAGATTGGGAGGGGGTGTATACATTTAAAAATAACTACACGTGAGCTTCAGGAGGTCCCGTTGGTGGTGCAAAAACTGTTCCTATATTCGCCATGCCTTCTGTTTCCTACCCTGCGTGGGAGTTGCATCTTGTATTTACTACTGTTCTTGTTCAACTAATCACATAAAAATAACGCCTGAAGGATTAATAAAACTACTTCGGCTTCTCGACAGAACTAGCTTGACGGCCAACAGAATCTCAAAAGGTATTTCGAAGGGTCTGAAACACGTTACTATTCCTTTCAGTTTCCGAGTTTCATAATTTGCCTCCAGAAAAAACAAAAAAAGGGGGGGGGGGCGCAGCTACAGAAGACTAAATCAAAGCAACAATTAGGTCACCACCTGAAAAACATAACTGTAACAAAAAAGCAGCTAAGAGCGTGAAATGTCAGACGGTTTCGTTTTGCTCATACATGGCTACGTTTAACGTTGAAATTCCAGTAGCGTCTGTCCTCGGCAGCCTTAACGTATTAATTGTTCGAATGAGAAAAACGCCTGACTGAATATAATAAACATTATTAAAACAAACAAAGGCCAAGTTTCTTCGTTAATATTTTGAGAAGTGTGTGTTAAACAAAGAACATGTTTGGACGTGAACAATAGAATTGGCCGGGCTTGCTTCTAAAGGGGGAATTAGACAAGATTTTCAAAATGCAACATTTATGGAACCACGTTTGTAACTTTGACAGTCCATAATTATAACACACGTAGCTCGGGCTGCCTTAATTGATGCCCAAACACAAAAACGACACCCTCACAAACTAAAAGAAGCCTAAAATATTTGCGTATGTCCCATAACGTATTCCCTACTGAATTCACCTGCCGGATCCACTACCGTGGCTTGCCTACGGTATTTTTCGTCTACTAAAAAAAAAGGAACTTCCTTTCTGACAAACCGCTATGGATTTCCTTGTATACTTAGTGCTACATGCGAATGGATGCCTTTTTTTCTTTCATATTCCTTGCTTTACATTGTGCTATTGACAGAACGCATTTACCAAGGTATATTTTTGGCGTAAAATCCGATGCAGTGACCATAGAATCGTGAGAGCTCGTATGCACCTAGATTTAATGAGTCAAAGACAAAAACTTATATGCAAGAAGCCAATTAATAAACTAGCAGTGAGAAGAAAAGCACAGAAATTTAGAGTTTCTCTTAAGAATAGATCGAGGCTCTAAACAAGGTAACCGACGTTAGCGTTGACACAATGAACGATAATCTCGCTAGTATCATCAAAGAGTGTGCAATGGAAGTCGGAGGCACAGTCGCTAGACAGGACACTGACAAACTCTCTCCGGAGACGAAAAATCTCATTAAGAGACGACAAACCATGAAAGCCTCAAATTCAACCGACAAAATAAAACTACATTGGAGCTCTAGAAGCCAATAAATATGTGTATGGTATACCTGACATCAGAAGGTATGGCATGGGGAAAAATGAGCAGGCTGTAAAAAGTGGCAGAATCCTAAAAGCTGCGAAGGAAAACTTATACATAGGCGAAAATTGGATGTATGCATTAAGGAACAAGAAAGGCAATGTCATAACCAATCGGGATAGCATAGTCGAGGTGACGGAGGAGTTCTACAGAGAGCTGTACAGAAGCCAAAACAACCAGGATAATATCAAGAGAAACAATAATAGTCCCGATTAATTCTACATCCTACCAGTAACGACAAGGGAAGTAAGCAAAATCCTAGAAGGAATGCAAATAGGCAAAGCCGCTGGTGAGGTTAAGGTAACAAGGGACCTTCTGAAAGATGTCAGAGAAATTGTGTTAGAAAAACTGGGTACCTTATATACGAAGTGTCGCTTGACAGGAAGGGTACCAAAATCTTGGAAGAACGCCAACATCATCTTAATTCATAAGAAAAGACACGACAAGGACTTCAAAAATTACAGATCGATCAGGTTACTGTCCGTTCTCTACAAACGGTTTACAAAAATAATAAAGCTCTAGTAGAATTAAGGCGACCTTAGAGTTCAATCAAACAAAGGACCAAGCATTACTTTGTACAGACTATTATTCAACAATAGACTATATTTATACTATCGATCAAGTAATGAGGAATGCGCGGAATACAACCAACCCCTATACATAGCCTTCGTAGATTACGACAAAACGTTTGACTCAGTCGAGACATCAGCAGAAATTCAGGCACTACGGAATCAGGCCATCGAAGTACCCTACTGAAAAAAATCTACAAGAATCCACAGCCACCATAGTTCTCCATGAAAGAAGCGACAGCATCCCGATAACGAAGGGTGTAAAGCAGCGAGATGCGATCTATTTGATGCTATTTATTGCGTCATTACAGGAGGTTTTCAGAGGCCTAGAATGGGAAGAGTTTGGGATAAGAATTAATGGAGAGTATCTTAGTAACCTGCGATTCGCTGATGGCATTGCCTTGAGAAGTAATTCAGGGGACGAATCGCTGCTCGTGATTACTGAACTGGACACGAACAGCAGAAAAGTAGGTCTGGAAGTTAATATGCACAAAACTAAAGTAATATGCAAAAGTCTCAGCAGAAAACAGTACTTTGCAGTCGGCGAAGAGGCGCTGCAATTTGTAAAGAAATATGTCTACTTATGGCAGGTAGTAACCACGGAGCCGAACCATGAGAGTGAAATAACAAGAAGAATAAGGATGGTGAGGATCACATTCGGCAAGCACTCTCAAATCATGAATGGTAATCTGCCACTAATCCTCAAGATGAAGATATATGACAGCTGTATCTTGCCAGTACTTACGTATACGGAGCAGAAACCTGGAGACTTACAAAGAGGGTTCAGCTTAAATTGAGGACGACGCAGCGAGTGATAGAAAGCAAGATTATAGGTGTAACCTTAAGAGACGAGAATAGAGCAGACTGGGTCAGGGAACAAACCCGGGTTAAGTATATCATAGTTGAAATCAAGAAAAACAAATGAGCATGGGCCGGGCACGTAGCACGTAGGCAGGATAACTGCTGGTCATTAAGGATAACTGACTTCATTTCGAGAGAAGACAAACACAAGAAGGAGAGACGAAAAGTTAGATGGACCGATGAGACTAAAAAGTGCGCAGGTATAATGTGGCAACGGAAAGCACAAGACCTGGTTGAGTGGTGGATCATGGGAGAGGCCTTTTCCCTGCACTGGGCGTAGTCAAGCTGACGGTGATGATGAGGATGACTTTCGCCGTGGTCTAGCGCACTTTGCATCGTGTGCATTGGGCCCAATCACGCTTATTTTATTGCCTTTCTTTGATCTTTCATTCGATAGTTTCTGTACTAGAGCTATGTAATTATATAGCTCCACATATCTTGCCATATTATCCAGTTAAGTAGTACACGGCTGAAGGAGAAAGAACTGCATTTGTCATTTAGCTCTCTTCACTGCACGAGCAACAGTTAGAGGCAAAGAGAACATAGCTACGGCTTCACTTCTCAGTGGACTAAAACAGGCTTAATAAGTTAAGGCATCTGTGCGTGTCACCCACGCAAAGACATCCTCGAAATGCTGGAAATAACAGCTAACTCTGCTGCGTTCTCCGCCAGACACACAAGCAGATTACGAGCACGCATAAGTCCAATGTACGTGTACATAATCGACGTAGATCAGCGCAAGTCTTTCGGCTGCCGGCTACAACGTCAACGCCAGCTATGTAATCTACGAGAGGAAATACTAATAAAGACGCAGAAGAAACCGTATCCGACCATTTATTCCGAGTGGCGAGCTGGCGCCGCTTCGGCTAAAGCCCAATCCGCGGAAGCTTCTATTTCACCCCTGAGCGAATGTGCTGGATCTGTTTGCTCCGTCGCTCGGGCGCCGTAAGCGCCCTAGAGCCGCCGGCCTTGGACAGATCAGCCTCGCCGGCACGGAGTGCGCAGAAGCCGTGCGGCGGCAGTAGCAGTAAAGGGTTTAGAAGAAAACAGAGCCGGGTTGACCGACAAAGCGGCGGAGCGGCCCTCCAAGGTGGCTGACGTGGAAGGAACCGGGCGCTCGGATCGACCGGACGGTGCGTTCCGAAGGCGATCAATAAGGCCGCCCTTCCCCACACCTGACGCATAACAAGGAGTCAGCGGCGGATGCTGCGAACGAGGAGAGGACCATATCATGTGTGCGGGCACCCCCCGTTGATGACCACTGAGCATCTTCCTGGCCCCAATGGCGACGCAAGGCCACGCAGTAGTGGCGATGAATGCCTCCCTATACGGGCAGACACCTCTCTATATGTGCAAGAACAACCTGCCGATGGAGTCCGCTTACAGTATAGCTCACGTAGTATACATCAAACCACAGTCAAACATATTTTTTTATGCGGAACCATTTACTGCGGGCTCTGTTACAGTCATTGTGTTACGTTTGAGCGTTAAATCCAGTTAATTAATGTGAAGTGTCCAATGAACTTGTGCCACGGCGTGCAACGTTGACATGATCCCATGGTTCGGCGCCCGAATTTCTTGGCTGCAACGTGTTTGAAAATCTGTGGTCACGCGCAGGCTCAGTATCACGATTCCTATCTTCGGCGGCCTAGAACTACGACGAAAGCTTGCTACACGACTCAACTCAGAGTAGTCGGCGTGGTTGTTACGCTGCTTGGCTGTTGGCCCAAAGATCACGGGTTTGATTCTGGCCTAGGCGGCGCGTTTCGATTGAGGCGAAATGCTAGATCCCCATGTACTGTGCGATGTCAGTGCACCTGAAAAAGACCGAAATGTTGAACTTTGTGCAGAACTCTATTTCAACGTCTCTAATATTCATATTGTGGTTTTGTCATGTAAAACCTCAGAAACTATTCTTAGTAACCAAGCCGGGAATAAGAGAACATACATTTACTACCATGTATACAATGCAAAAAAGCATAAAGTCAAACGTCAACCGTGAGACAACAAGGAATAATAATAATAGTAATGATAATAATAATGCGTGCAAAACGTGCAGCTTAGGAAACGCTACATCAGCACAAAATTGAACAGGGCAGAATGGTGAAGACACACAGGATAGACAGGACCTTCAGTGTTTGTGTCCGTCTTTGTACTTCAAATTTATGCCGTGGCATGCTTTTGCATATTTTATGTAGACTACTTTACTTGCTTGATCAGTATTGAAGCAGGTTTTCTAAGTAAGCTTATAGGCGGCGACTCCTCTGGCTCACTTGTGGAGCTTCGGGCGAACCACCTACGAGTCATGATGGGGTGGTGTGTTTTTGTTAAACTTGTACCGAATCATTACACGACCATTTGCGAGAACAAAAGCAGCGAGCACGCAGAACAAGAACCAATTGTGGAAAACAAAGTGTTGCGTACAAAACATCTCACGTGATAAATGCCCTAGCAGATAGATTTAACTTTAGGGCTAGCAAAGCAGCCTATAGAAAACAAAGAACTTGTTACTAACCACTGGTACATACTATTAAAACTAATGAGTGGAGTTTCATGCCTCGACGAATCCTGAAATCCTTCATTATTTGTATTATGACTGTACTATTCTGCAGTTTATTCTCGGTGTATCCGTATGTACTTTGTGTTCCACAGTGTTTGATTTTTTTTTGTCAATTTCACTTGGTTTTGTATCAACTCTATGTGAGTGACGTCTAATTTTGCAAATGTGCTATGCAAACTTTTTACCTTTGTTTTTGTGTGAATGTTTGTATGTACACTTGCAACCTACTTATATTCAATATATGGAGCCAATGTATTTATATTTGTCTGTTTTTGTCTGTGCTAATGTCGAAGCTTAGCATGAACTGTGGAGGGACAGCGGCCTTTGTCAGACTGACCGCCTTTAGCTCTTGGCCCTGCAGTGAGCTCTGTAATATGCTTACTGCAATAAAGTACTCTTCCTCTTTGAGCAAGTCAATTGAAGGTTTATATTTCTTTAGTAAAAACGTTTTTTTTCGCTCTCTTTTAGAGTTGCGTTTCATGTATTATAAATAAACCCATATTTCTCTACTGTTATCTCTCTTTTTTTTTATACGTCTAGGAAATCAATCACAAAGTTGCCGACCAGACGCGAGATCAAATGCTGTTTTCATCGTTAGCCGGTGATTAACCATATGACGCTCACACCCCATTGAGAGAGGGGTACCTAAAGCGCACGAGCGAAGTGCCCTCACAGTCCATCGTGAAGCTACGCGGCCAGCATATGGACCTATTCCATGTTTCTAAACAGCGTTAGGCGCCGTCAACATTACTGAGGCGCTTGTAGCGACTTCGCATCGCGCGTGCTCCACCGCGTCACCCAGGGGCGCAGTGCTCGGAGGCATCTTGGCAGCTGCTGTGCCACTGGTCACGTGATCATAAAGGGCGGTGGCAGGCTTTGAGCTTAGTCATAGAGTTTCATACAATAATACCTAGAGGGGAATCTGGCGCTGTGATCATGTACTCTCGTGGGAATTATGGGATGTACAAGCTTCGGATTGAATAGAGTTAGCTAGCAAACTGGCTACAGACTTTTTTTCTCAGTTTCAGTGTCGTTCTACGAGCAGCGCGGGTAGTGAAGTGCGGTGAAAAGCACTGAAGCAGCGTCATTGTTGTTCAAAGAGGATTAAGACCACTAGGTCTGAAATTTGCTGCGACGTTGAAGCTTTACGAGTCATATTGAACAGTTTAAACGAATCGCCGTCCACTCACCGCTGCGCATAGATGTAGCGTCTTATGCCCGTGCAGGGTATTGCATCGAGTTCACGTTTTTGCAAGAGCGCGTCTTGTCTAAACTCGCTCGAGTCGACTGCAAAACAATGGCGAAGCTGAACAGACGTACCTTCCTGCTCCTCCGATTCGACTTTAGAACGAAACTAGATGTGCGTTGCGGGCAAATAACTTGGACAGACGCACCTACGGCATGACAGCAGACTAAACGTTAAGTGTTTCACACTTAGTACCGTACTGTTGTTTCTATAAGTAGATAATGCGTACTTTCGAACGAAAAACAAACATGTTCATCGTCAAGTGCTGTAAAATATTTGATATTATCTTGATGCCAAATCTGGAACGCAATGGCAGAGCGATGCACGCCCTGATGGTTAAATTTCTCCAGGTTTCACTTCTATCTCATGGTTACAGAAACGCTTTGCAATAGAGTTTACGTACAAAGAATGAAGCAAGTTTCAATTTGGTATACTTTCATATTGCTTTATACTCGACAAAAAAGCGTTGCGAATCTCAAGAAAGTAATCCATTCGTAGCAGATCCTAAGCCTGTACTTCCCATCATTCCCATGAAGGTACACGCACCGCTTAAGGAGCCTGCGTAGACACTAGTGCCAGATTCCCCTCTAGGTATTATTGTATGAAACTCTATGGGGTGGGTGGAGTCTGCACGATGCGATTTCACTACAAGAGCATCAGTATGTCGACGTCACCTACCTCTGTTTACAGACATGGCACAGCAGCTGCAAAGCTGCCATCTAGCACAGCGCGTCGAGAAGCCTCCTGCGTGTTCGCGCACAGGAACGTGAACTCTCGAGCATGAACAAATTCTGCCAGACATGGTAGGGAGGGGGGGGGGAGATAAAGAAGCGCCCTCAAGTTTCTAAAGAACGCTGTTTGTTTTAAAACGAACCGATCTCGACACAGTGCTCGACCACTAATACTTCCTCCGGACGCACGCATTTCTCATCTGGAATGTAATTTATTTATGTACGAAGACGCGACAGAGTGGATTGCTTCCAGTAAGCATTCTCAAGCTATACTTCTATTAGCGAAACCTACGCTTGGAAAAATTAATGCCTTCACTTTGCAAGCGTTTACATTGCTTCAGAAACAATCTATCAACACCGCTCCCCCTCGTCCACCCACGTAGCTACAGAGGAGGCGCATCCGCAAGCACATCCAAACGTGCCCCCGTTCAGCCAAGCGAGCTTTCAACTAGAGCTATAAAAAAACATATTCCCGGAGTGAATGATGATGAGTGGAGCGAAGCTTCAGAGGGCTTTATCTGTGAACCGTGAATCATCCGTCCGTCCACCCACTGGAAGCGTCTGTCTGTCTGTCTGTCTGTCTGTCTGTCTGTCTGTCTGTCTGTCTGTCTGTCTGTCTGTCTGTCTGTCTGTCTGTCTGCCCGTCTGTCTGTCTGCCCGTCTGTCTGTCTGTCTGTCTGTCTGTCTGTCTGTCTGTCTGTCTGTCTGTCTGTCTGTCTGTCTGTCTGTCTGTCTGTCTGTCTGTCTGTCTGTCTGTGTGTCTATATGTTCGTTCCTCCGTTCATCTATAGTGAACCCTCCGAGTACCACCATCCCGGATCTTTTCATCATATGTTCATCATATGCGAGAGTACCGTCATCTAGCGGAAATTTCAAGGACTAAACGAGAGGTGGCTACCTACAACAACATACATCAAGAACGCACGACCCTCGGCTTAAAGAGCTTCGCCCCTTAAAAGAGGGCAGAGGTTCACTCGCAGCAAACGAAGATACATCCATGCTCAGATATCACTGAGAAGTTATCAGAAAACACTGATGAAATATAATTTACATCTACTTTGCACAAATACAGAGTTGCCACAAGCGACTACAGATGAGGCCGCTTCTGCTACCGCTTGTGCAACACGTAGCGCGCCTGTGCCTCCGTGGACTGTGCACCGGCCTTCTAATTCAATGCTTGACACACCTATTCTCATCCTTGTAATTAGCATACGGCCCTCGCTCCAGAGAGAGCACTGGCTTCGTCTGGCAGACGCATTAAAGAAGGAACCAAAGCCGTACTATACCCATGGCGCGAACTTACGTGTATTTTCACGTGCGTTCATCCTTATTCTTTAAACAGCCAGAGCTAAATAAGCTTGCACATTGTATTTATGCCGCCGACGCACACACACACACACACACACACACACACACACACACACACACACACACATATATATATATAGATATATATATATATATATATATATATATATATATATATATATATATATATATATATTTATATATATATATATATACATATATATATATATATATATATATATAATTTCTACGGTGCTGTACAAATCCGGCCGTTGCAAAAGGCCGGCTCAATGATCTGTATGTCTCCTATCTTCGCGTTAGCATTCTTTTGTAATTAAGTAAGCTCTTTTGTTATCACTATTAATATTAAACGGCTTGGCAGGGAAAGTATCCTGGTGGAGGGCAGAACTAGTGGCTCAGAAAAAATACAGGCTGCAGTGGAATTATGACGTTGTTATTTCAACCTGCGGCGTGAATATTCAGTACACAAGCATTAAAGACTTTGCTGCATGACGTCTTTTGTTTTCGTTGCATAGCCAGTGATTCCGCAATAGATCGTCACACTATAATATAATTTGCGCCATTAACGACAATTCAACCACAAATTACATTGCAGCGCTAGCAGTCATAGCGGAAAGCCAGTATCAAGAAAATTATTATAAGAAAAGGCTGTTTGATAGAGCAGATGCCAAATGATCTCTACGTATACAGAGCATATTTTTAGTGATGACTGCAGGTCTACAAAAACAACAGACAAAATAGAAGCCAGCTGCCACCATATTTTCCTATAGATGTGCGCTGTTTAGCACAACAGCGATTTATTTAAGCATAACATTGTAGTCAAGACCTACTTCGTTATCTCGGAAGATTGCGAAGTGCCACGTTTGACGGCAGTGCTCACGTCAATCGTGTTGCAAACGAACTTAGTACGCGATAATTTCTGACGTGTTGACAACTTCAGAGGTGTCGTCGCCTCACTCGCTGTGCCTGCACAGCGTAAAATAGGTAGAGCCCACGTGCACATCTACAGCGCACCACTTGCGCGCTCACGTGCACCTGCTGCACACGCTTTGGTGAAGTTCTTGCGAGTTATATTATTACCTACGATATAAATGACGGCTGGACTCACGTAGCAACATAATTCCGATTCCATTTGCAAAAAACAAAATTTGTTCGTTTTTCGTTCACTGGCTAGTGAAGTGTCGCTAAAACACCGGCCCTCACATCAAAGCGATTGTTTTATGCATGTCTTTGTGTCAGCAGTCAGTGAACGAAACTAGTTGCTCAACTATATCGAAAATTAAAGCGCACTGCTTTATGTGTCAAATAAATATGTTTTAACCTTTCAATGTGTAGCCACGTTTAAATAATATCAGCGGTGTGCACATCACTTGAAAGTATGTTGGAACGTGTAACAACAAATTCAGAACATCCCGCCCCCACCCCCTTCCACATGAAAAAAAAAAACGTGTTTGTTCTTTGGATATTTTCATATTCTACAGTTAAAAACTCAAACATGACGGGTAAGTATTCACTCTTCGGGAACCAAAGATGGCCCTACATACAGGGTGTTTCAAGAAATGTGTATGAAAATTTGCAAAAACAACGAACATGAGATATATTCCCGCTGCCTTCATAATTGCTTTATCTGTTGTGGGAAGCACCTTAAGCTGAAAAGAGACATCAATTACGACAGTAATTAAAAGAATGGAGGTAGATAATTTTCAGTTAGAGGAAACCGGGGGTCGGGTCGAATGGGCAAATTGCAGGCACTCATGAGAAGAGGCTGTTGCCGCTTTCAGATTTCACAAAAACAGCTGAGGGCAATTGTTAGCGAATAATTAAATCTGACTAACTTCACCTGTAAAACAGAAACTGAAACTGCCACACTCTTCCGAGATGTCCAAAATCAGTGAGCGTCATCGTGCAAATTATTCAGTGACTTGGCTTTGTCGTTTTGCATGCAGATTTCGCTTGTGATTAGAACATCTATAGCGCACGTACAAACAAATGCAGAAGAACTAACACTGCTGCAATCGCCGTCATACAGGACATCATTTAGGTCATATGCTGGCTTCGCTCATTGGAGCTTCAGTTTTGGTTTCACTGGTGAATGAAGTCGAATTTTATTGCTCCGAAATAAGTACCAGAGGTCGCTTACTCAAAATCTCAATGCGGCAGTGACAATTTTGCAGTTAGGACAGCAATTTTTTCATTTCGCCTGACAACGTGTCACCAGTGATTAAAAAATTTATTATTCTGTTTTATTTTATTAATGTCGTCATTGCTGTGTCTCCACCACACGATGTCTCCACCACACAAAAGTAATGATGGAACACGTAAGCAAATACTCAATTTCCCTCATTTTTAATCATTTTCGAATGTATTTTTTAAACACCCCGTATAGCACTTCTCAGCTCCTCCTATCCCCACCTCCTTCTTTTCGCCACACCTGCGAGATCCCAAGTGGAGCTGCCCGTATTTATGGACTGCGTCGAGGAGGATTACAGTGTAACAGTATCGAAATTAAAACGACTGTTCGGAAGTACTGTAAAAGCATACTTTCGGGGTGCACTACTAAATCACATGAATGAATGGAAAAGCTGACTTCCTTAACGCTCCGTTCGGCAGCCGTGCCAAAAAAAAGAGAAATTGCGGAAGACATTTCACCTTTTTTTCTTATATTTATTACACATAAACGTATGCTTGAAATTACAAAGCCAAGAAGGGTTACCGGAAAAGCACACCTCTCCAGCGACATTTCGGTGCAGTTAGCCGTCATAACAATAATCAGCATTATCGTCATGGTCATCATCATCTTCATCATTCGTTTTCTAAGCTCCGAAACCAACACGTCACTGCAGCAGCGCCGTATCAAGGTGCGCGGCTCCGTGAAAATAAATGCGCGCCTTGTACTTTGTGACCTACTTTAGGAGCAAGCGGAAGAGAAAGGCCGTGAAAATCAATAGCCGCTTAAAGGCGACAGCTTACAGGCGAATTCACGCGATAAGCGAAATTCGATCGAAAGATGTATGCTCACGTGGTGGAACAGAAACGGTAGCGCAACAAAGGACTACATTTTGAAAACCGTTCGAATGGAGCAGCAGAGACGGCGGCAAAGCGGTATAGCGTCGAGACAAATCAGCACAGCGAAAAAGCAGCGGTGCTATTTACCGAAGCCATATTGACAGTAGGGCAAGTTGGCATGGTGACATTACGTTTACTTCTCCCCCAACCCCACCCCAGAAACAGAAGGGGGTAAACACATGTAGATCCACGCATGAGCACATACGTGCGTATACAGGCACGCATGCGAACTGGCAACGATGCATTCACACGCTCGCGTTACATTTACTGCCAAGAAAAAAGGACAAAGACACACACACGCACTTTTTTTTTCGTTTAACGCTTCTCTTCCACTTACTTTACGACGCTTTTAAAAGATGTTTACCATGCACTTCTCTATTATTTCTTTTGCGTATGCAACGCGCCGCCTCTTCCCTTTCACTGAAAGAGCGAACGTTGCTCACGATTATTGATCACATCTCTTCGGCGACGGTGTCCCTATTTCGGAGCTACAGAGCAGCTGTCCGTAGAGCGGGGGTTCCTGTGAGCGTCGAGCAAAACTCTCCACGTCGACGCCCGCCGCGTAAGCTCGCATGCAGAGAAGCGTGCGCCCAGTTGCGCAACAGGCGAACAAAGCGCACGCTATTTCCTCCTCGCAGCAGCGCTCTCGCAGAGACGGCCAAAGCGGATTTCCAGCGCGGCTGCACGGGCGCGAGCCGCGGCGCTCTAGAATTAGTCGAGCGTTGGCTGTGTGCGTGAAGATCGATCGCGACTCATCGACCAGCCTCGTGGCGAAAACAGCGAGTCGATGCCGAGGTGCACGAGAGAGGCGAGCGCACACAAATAAAGGAAAAACAAACAGAACACGGCCCCGTAGTGCTCGAAGGCCGGTGTCCGTCGAAAACACGAAAGCACTCCCGCCGTTGCCAGGGGAAACTCGCGAAACAGAGACACCTAAAGACAGGAGCCCGTCTTGAACAGCGGCCTGGAGATGTCACTCAGCGGGAGACCGGGGCCGCATGGCCTGCGTCACAGCGAACCCCCTCGTTTAGCTCGGCTTCTTATTTTCGTCTTTGCAGTTTGTTTTTCTTCTCTCTTTTTCTGCATTCTCCGCTCCGTCACTCACGTGTTCATGAAGCTGCGACAAGAACGACGTGGAGAAATCTACTCGGCCTGTGGCGTCACCCTCACGAGACAGTCGAAGGTGTAAAGGCAGAAGGAAAGCAGCGACGTATCTTCTGTAGACGTCATTGATACGCCGCACAATTCGTGTTTATTCTTCGAAGTTTATTGGCGGGGCCTAAATCAAGCGCAAAAAGCTGTGAAAACGCGAAGAATTCAACTTCCCTCGTTTTCCCATGGTAAAGGTCACCATAAACGCGAATTCAAGTGTTAACAAAACACGTTTGCAAATTACGCCCGACTTAACGCTTGAACGATGATAGAGTGCGGGCGTATCAAGAATGTGGTATGTCCTACTGACAGTTCCAAGTACTTGACTTCCCAGCAATAACAGCTCGTGATGTACACAGCGCACACACGTACAAAGGAATGAACGAACTGTTGATTCCTTCGTCCTGTAAAGAGCATCGAATATATATGAAACGTACGCACAAGGTTCAGCCTTGAGAACGAGATAGCCTTGAGGTGTATCGCTACAGCCGCATAGCCATGCACACTCGCTGAGAATGTACAAGACAGAGCACGGGGAAAAAGTCACAGTTTCGCCAAAAAGGTGACGCAATGGATTGGAATAGCAACATATTCGAATGTTTTGCGAAGCAAGGATAGCATATTTAGGAGCAAACATGCGCTTGCTAAGCAACCATCAAGTTTCCTGTGGCACGGCCACAGTATATGACCACAACATGGCTCGTGTGTAGTGACGGCGTTGATAAGAAGCGCCTCCCGTGTGCAGCACATGCTGGTACTAAGGGCTATACGGCGTGTGTCGCCGCTGGTGGCAGTTTGTTGTGTGTAGAGCGCATCTGTATGTGGGATGCCTTCTTTCAGGTATGTTCGGAATGATACTCTTCCAAGACGCACATGGCGGAATAATCTAAGTATTCAATGGGCACCGTTTTTTCGTGTTGAGAGCGCATGCAGCCCGTTGAAGCTCCCGCATGAAAAAGGGGGGGGGGGGCACAAGGGGCACGCTGATTGTTGCCGCGATAGCACAGTAACCACAAGCGCCCCTTCACCCCAATTGTTCACTCGCGAGACACACACACACACACACACACACACACACACACACACACACACACACACACACACACACACACACACACACACACACACACACACACACACACACACACACACACATATATATATATATATATATATATATATATATATATATATATATATATATATAAACAGCCGAGACTGTCCATATAATTTCTATTGCAATAAAAGTGCTTTCAACCCCACGCACATACATAGTAGGCCCGTTTCCATTAAGCTGCATAAGCGTAACAGCTCTCGGTTGCCTCATCCACAGAAGTGGCGGACTGAAATTAGCGGCGAGATCAATCGATTAGTGAGTGAAATAGCCTAAACTATACCTTTCGACACGCCTTTTACTTGTTTTTCTGACTGACAATAGAATGATTGTGCCAATCTTCCATATGAAAGAAATAGGAGGCAAGGCACGTCACGATCGACCATTTTCTGAACATGTCCCCAATCTATGCAGCGGATGTCTAAAGCCACACTTTTTTAGGACACCTTTCAAGGCCACCTTTGCTCCAGGATAGCCTACCAGGCTACTTCGAGTGTTTATATTTATTTTTCTACGATCCTCTATCTCCTTCCCACCTTTATTTTTCATTTGGCATTGCGTCAAACTCTTTGAAAGATTAGCACCTTGTAGATGACTAGCTATGGCATTCTGCTGCTCATCTAGATCACGAAGTCGTAATTTCGTTTCCCGCCCATGTACGGCAGCCGTATTATAAAATAGCGCGGAATGCAAAAAAGCTTGTCTATAGTGTGTTTTCCTGCCTGTTAAAGCCCCTCAACTGGTAAAACGAGATCCAGGGCTACCGAAGTCCCACTGTCTGCTAGTTTTTTCTTGCGTACGAAATGCCACATTCGTCTCTTTCACACAATACCTCCCAGTAGCCTTCTGATCACAGAATCTTGCCGGCACATTGCAAAATAGGTAACGTGGTTCCGATACGTTAATCTGCTAGTTTGCATCAGCTCAAGTTAGACTAAGGTCTACCATTTTCTAAAAAAACCCGTATCCTTATTTTTGCTCGTCATATGCACGACATACTTGACAAATATTCTAAGGTAGATTGCAATTTGTACGTTTTTGCGAAGACGTTTGAAAAATTTAATTCCGCCCACTAACGCTCAAACTATCCTGCCTCATTCTATTAACTAATGCTTAAACTATCCTGACTCGTTCTATTAACTTAGCTCGATTATTGTTTAACAAACCACTTTTGGTACGTCATAATTAACGGTCAGGATTTGCCTCCAATTAACGCAGCATCGGCAGTACCTCCAACTTCAGTTTTGGGTCCACCCTTGCTTTTAGTATAAGTAATAGCGATGGGCCTAAGTGCATCTATTGTTCTAAACGTCTGAGTGCAGATGAGTTTACAGAGGAACGCATTAAGGTGAAGGTAAATATATCTAGCAGGTGTTCTTTATTAACGTTAGAAGTTGGTGGTGATAACATCTTTATTAATAACTCCGGCAAATTTATGGCCTGGGACTAGGCCGTCCCTGAGGAGGACCAGAGACCCTATCTCCTCGCCGCTTCGCAACCTTGCTGGATGACCCACAGCTGATCCTGGAGGTTGGAGCTGCGCAGCGCGACTGTGCACCGCGCCTCAGCTTCATCTGAAGAGACTGCATTTTCTTCTGCTGCATTTTCACTTTGGCAGATTCCCAGAAATTGTGCCTGAGTGATGCGCGATTGATTGATTGATTGATATGTGGGGTTTAACGTCCCAAAACCACTATATGATTATGAGAGACGCCGTAGTGGAGGGCTCCGGAAATTTAGACCACCTGGAGTTCTTTGACGTGCACCCAAATCTGAGCACACGGGCCTACAACATTTCCGCCTCCATCGGAAATGCAGCCGCCGCAGCCGGGATTCGAACCCGCGCCCTGCGGGTCAGCAGCCGAGTACCTTAGCCACTAGACCACCGCGGCGGGGCAGTGATGCGCGAGTCCAGCCGCACAGTTTGCACGTATCATTTGGATAGACGGCTGGATATGTTCTCTTAAAATGAATGGGGTTGCGGAAGGACTCGGTTTGTAATTGCCTACAATCTACCGCTTCGGATCTGTCGAGTTTCAGGCCTGGCGGTGGATAAATAGGCCTAGATATTTTATAAAAGTTCGTAATGTCACCGTATCGAGTCATTCTATCCCACTCTGTCTTGCCTTCCGCGGGATGTCCATCCCCTGAAGATGACGGAACGTGAGACCTCGCGCTACGCGATGGACTTCCCCGTTGAGGTTGGCACGGGGGTGTGGGGGGATGTGTAAGCCGGGAACCATAAATTATGTCATTATTCCGTCTCTATGGAGGTTATATAGTTTGCGTTGTCGTTGAAGATAGCCACGGCCTCGGGCGAAACTCCACCTTGTGCATAATTTCTTACCGCTGTCTGCGAATAACACATGATATATCGGCTATTGGGGCAAACTATGGCTAGGGCTACCGAGTCTTCTCACGCAACCTCAGGGTTTCTTATGCGTACTCTACATGAACTCACCAATTGTTTGTCAGTGCTGAAGACTGCCGCCGCGAAGGCACGTATATCCGCGCATTCTGCCGCGTCTACGAAACGCGCTTCCTTGTCCCTACCAAAGGCTTGTAGTAAATACCGGGCTTTACTCCCTCTTCGACCGTGATTTAGTTCGGGGAGAATGATCTTGGATATATGAGCTACACGGAGCTTTTCTCAGACCGGACTGGAAAGGAGTTTCTTATCGCCATGCTGCTTTTGACAGTCTATCCCGAGTTTCCCAGAAAACTCCTGCCCGTACCTGTCCTGGTTAGTCTCTCTATAGTTGCAAAATTTGTTCTGCCCATAATAAGTCGTCCAGCGTTTTGTGCATGCCTAACTGTAGTAGAAGTTCCGTGCTGTCTGGAAGGCCCAGTGTCATCTAGTGTGTTCTTCTAGTTAGGATGTTCAGCATAGTTTTTTCAGCAGTGTACTAATCATGGTAGGCAGCCACGTATGTGATGTGGCTAATCACAGAGGAATTCATGAGTCTGACGACACTGGCCTCATTCATGCCTATTGGTGATTCTTCTGATGAGCCTCATCATGTTTATTGCCTCACTCTTCAGATTCCTTATTGTTGCTTCGTTGGCACCGTTTGATTCTAATATGAGTCCGAGGAGGGCGCGATAATGTTTTTATGATATTAGATTGCAAGAAACGCAAACGGATTCTGGTATCTTGGCAGTACAAAAGCTCTTAAACGTATCAGCTAGATGACATTGAACTGAATATCTTAATGTGCCGATACTTGAGTTTTACTACGACCTAGAATATAACATAAAAACACATATTAACATGATTAGTAACAGTATATCTATACGTTTAGACACTGGCAGCGTAATTTCAATATTGTTTCGGTACAAAAAATCTCGTGCGCCTGGCACTAGAATACGTTGCTGTTGTAGTCTTTGTCACGCAATGCTAATTAGGTATCTCAAACTAATTCAAGATGATGCCGCTCGATTGATTCTTTTATAGTGTGCCTGTCAAATAGAGTAAGAATGAAGCTCACTCTGTAATTTCATTTTTATCGCTGCGTCGTCACAATTTTTGGCTTTGCAATTTTAGGGGCGAAGCTCCTTAAAGCGTGGGTCTGTCCATCCTCCGTAGTTGTCGTACGTAACCACCGAGATGCGAGATGGGAGATGGCGGTACTTGGAGTGCTCACTAGATGGACACACGGACGGACGCATGGGCGGACGGACCGACAGACTAGCAGACGGACTGACGGATGGACGGACGCGCGTAGCGGGTATGTGCCACGGAGGATGCGAGATGGCGGTACTTGGAGTGTTCACTAGATGGATGCACAGACGGACGGACGGATGGATGAACGCACGGACTCACGAACGGACGCATGGATGGACGCACAGATGGTCACGTGGACGGTCGCTCGAGCGGACGGAAGCAAGAACGAACAAACGGACGGACGGAAGCACGGACGGGCTGACAGACGCTTCACCCCGCTCATCATCATTCACTCCGCGGATATGATGTAATTTTTTTCATGTTTCTCCTCCATTCGTTGCTGCGTACTCAACTTAGCAAGCCACCGACTTGTAGCTTCAACAAGAGATTAACAGCGTTTTAAGCAAGACGAAAACCATTATCTTCATTCATACCACACACAAATACCCGCGGACGTCTTCGTCTTTTTTGACTACTACCTTCCCCACCCCTTTCTTTGTGCACGTGTCGTGATGCCTGCAACTTCGTTTTTTTTGTACACTATTTTTTGTTTGTATTTTGCATTTATTATTGTCTAAAGTACTGCGTTTTATTCTGTTTATAGTACTGTGTTGCTTCATTTTTCCTATATTTTTATTACATTTATATTTGGGGCTAATATTTCAAAATACTCAATTTTTTGTATTTACGAAATACGTAACATCCTTTCTTCTGCAGCGCTTCGTTTATAGATGGTATACGTCAAATAAATGAATGAAAAATATTGTGTTCTTCACAGCCCGTCGTGCCGCCTCGCGGCATTCAACTTCACAATTTTATTTTGATCGCCGAGCGTACGGTCAATAGCGGCTTCCCCTAACGTAAGCTCACTCAAAGCGTGTCTGGGGAAAAAAAAACAAAGATACAGACGCGCACCTTGTCTCGACAAAATCCTAATTATTGAGTGCAACTAACAACATTTCCATTGTTTCCACGTAATGCTTAGCAACGTGTATCGAAGTTACGCAGAAAATATTTCACCGGAAGTGAAGCAAGTAAGTGTGGGGCTCCATTACCTGGCTTTTTGTGTGATTAAACTGCTTACAAAGCCTTTCACAATTTATCTCCGTGTCACCGCCAAGTGCAAATCTAAACACATCCGGTCACACGTTTATTTATGTGGCAAGTAGAAGATTCCTGTGCAAATGAAATCGAAACGGAGATAATGTCTATACGTTGTTTTCTTACGCATTCAGGTAAAATCTGAATACTCTCCCGTGGTGATATGTCGGACAAGATATTATTCTTGGTTCAATGTCGCACATAACGAAAAACGAGGTCAAGCAGTACCAGGGTATAAAGTGCCACTGGAGCTGGCCGCTGTTAAAAAAGACATTGTGTAGACAAACTAGAGCAACGCGTTGTTTACGTTGCACCGAGCGAGTGGCGTAATAGTGAACAAATGAATGAAGGAATGGAATTTTTGTGTGCCCGTTTCTTTGTTTGACACAACAGTAATTAAAACCAGCAGATAACGAAGACAAGAGACTTGTCTTTCTGTCCACTTTTGTTTCTTAACGTCTTGCTTTACGTCTATATCACAATTATTACAGGACACTTAAAACAATACAATCAATGTTCCCTACACCTTCCTTGATTTCATTATATGCTGGTTTTCATTAGAGTAGTGAGCATGAGGCAGCGTTGACAACAGCACAGATGTGGGTTTCTAGATATGTGCCAGAAACAAATCCCTTTTAACCAAAATATTTCCTTCGTACGCGACTCAATACCGAAAGACGATAGGATTACGGCCACGAGATGATGGCGTCATAGCGCAGCTATAAGGCGATATACAAGTGCGGCGTACTGAGCTGGTAGGCACGTTATTAACGGAACATAACATGATCTCATACAGGATGACGAGGTGACGAAGTTGTCTGTTATTTTTTGTTGTCGTTGTCGTCGTCGTCGTCGTCATTGTTGTTTTTGTTGTTCAGTAGGGGGAGGGGGGGGTTGTTGCAACATGTAAATGCTACTCACCATTTAGGGCGAAAATTTATTTGCTTGTGTAGCCCGATTTCTGCCTCCTTACCGTTCCTATTAAGAACTAAAACTATCGAACGCCTAGATAAAGTACCCTATTTGGGGCTGAAACAGCCGCATAAACGATTGACACATTCAATCTCGGCGTTCAAGAAGTGCTGCAGGGATGCTCTCACAAGCATTGAGCGTCCAAAAATCTAAGTGACGCTCCACGCCAAACACGCTATAGACTCGTAAAAATGATGTCGTGACTCTTTCAGAAGAAGAATTTCGACCATCGGCGCTTCAGTGAGTCTTGGTATAGCAGCGTGTAATCTCCACATCATTCTACAGGACGTGACAAAGTGCTTCGTCGAGGGAATGTTCTCACCTCAGAGGAGTTCGAGGAACGCGAGTGGTGTAAGCGCGCCGAAGGCATTCGTCATCGATTTGCGACGACGAGCGCCTCGATCGCCTGAAGTGCGCGCTACCCAACTGGAATGAAAGCGGATCGCCGATCGCCGAACATGAGCGCCCCAAGTCCCTGAAATCAATCAAGCAGTGAACCAACACTCAGTGGGAATGAAGCTCAATTCGAGGTTAATATTCCATCGTGCTATATATGAGCTACAGCACACGAGAACTTTATCTACCTTTGGGCACGATAGCACATGTCGTGAGTACCATAGTGTAAGATGCATCACATATCATCTACAGCACTGCAGCGCTGTAAAATATTTGTTGTAGCAACCACTAGTGTGTGAACAGATGAAGATAAGCATGGTGAAATTTTCTGTGCTGCACGAGTATATGTGACCCCGCTGCGGTGGTCTAGTGGCTAAGGTACTCGGCTGCTGACCCGCTAGGTTGCGGGATCGAATCCCGGCTACGGCGGTTGCACTTTCAATGGAGGCGAAAAAGCTGTAGGCCCGTGTGCTCAAATTTCGGTGCACTCTAAAGAACCCCAGGTGGTCAAACCTTCCACTACGGCGTCTCTCACGAGTCATAATCATACAGTGGTTATGGGACGTTAAACCTCACATATCAATCAATCAGCATCAGTATGTGTGGTATGCATGGTATGCATGTGGTATGCATGCGTGGCTCAATATTCTGTTAAAAAAAGAAACAAGCTCTTAAAGAGAGAGAGAGAGAGAGAGAGAGAGAGAATTCTTAGAAGGCAGAGAGGTCGGCCTGAGCTAGTTCGCTCTAGCCTGCAACTCTACACATGTGATAAGGTACAGGGGAAAGACAGAGGGATGAAGGATGATGATGGGGACATGAAGAGGCGGTTTGTATGTACAGTAGCCACTTACATAGCACTATACAGCCTAGTATCTAGTTCGGTGCTTTGGTGAAGTCTAAAACAGCCTCTGTAGCAGTTTTGACACTGTTTGGCCACTCATGACTGACAAAATGTAGCGTTCACTGAGTGGCGTTCATCCGATGCTTGCCAACGTTGAAGTTAGCATTTTCCTTTGCACCACGTATAATGGGCAGTCACAAAATATGTGAGCTAAAGTTTCGCGCACTTGGCAGCGCTCATAGTTCCGGCTGTCCGTACGGCCAATTAGGTGGGCGTATAATGACGAGTAAAAGTAACGCCCAGACGAATCCAGTGCTGCACACTAGCGTGTCTTCGGCTTATTTTAGTCGGAAGACCAAAAGTCATATCAGAGTTTGCTTCCCGCAGACGCTAGTTCCTTAAAGTTCCCGTACTTTCCTTCGTGTGTAGTACACGTGTTTTTTGACGCAGTTATCACAGCATGTATTGCTTTACACGCCACCATTTCTTCGTTGCTCCTAGCACTTGCTCGAGCCAAAGTTAGTTAGCAGTATTCACCTTGTCGAACATGGCAGCCGAAATTTTCGCTCCGTCGATCAACTCAAGTGGATGCGTGACATCATCTTTCATGTAAACAGCTTTTAGCTGCTTACATGAGAAAGTAACAAAGACAGCTGCTGCGGAGTAGAAGCTGTCGATAGCCACCATAGTGCCGCTGCCGGAGATACAATTGATCATTTTTTGCGTGGCTTCGCATAACTCAGAATACACCACAATCACTGGCGTATGCACCTGACAGCGTTTCTGGCACTGTACCAAGCTCTCACCTTCTTCGCACACTGCCAGGGACCCTTTCAGCCGCCTACTTCGGCGTCCTAGTTAGGCTAAATTTTGAAAATTGGATCGGCCCTGAAAAGAACGCATCTATTTGTTAAGAGAGCCGACGTGCGACCACCACTCTCCTGAAAATGCAAATATGCACGAGGGCCTCCCACCCTTCTTGTTCATGGCTAATGACGAATATATACAGACACATTCGTCGTCGATATTTTCCTTCTCAGGTGAAGCGCGGTGGGCCATATAAGGTTATCGAAGCTTCGCTTACATCTCCTTTACACCCATTTTACATCTATTACACCGAATGCCCTGCAACTTTATGTTGATTGCGAGGTAGTAATGTAACGAAGTAGCCAGTGATCAGCAATATGGGTAGACTTAATTATTACGCTTCTGCATAGTCCTCTCGCAGAAAATAAAATGGGCAACTATGAACAAATATGTAATCCCGTCACTTACGCCAGAAGTTGATACCGTGTTATAGAGTGAATTTTGGTCGTGTGCACGATAATTGTGAAAAGCTTTTGAGCATTGACTTATTGCGGCCACATCTTGCGTGTTTTGAGACGGTGCATAGTCAACGTAAAATGTGCATTGGCCCTACCCAGGTACCCACAAAAAATTCAGAATCCAACCAGTCATTTCATATAATAGAGATCAAGACCTAGATTGGATTGAGGTGCGTTAGTTTCACTCTTATTTGAAGTTATCGGAGAAGCACATTAAGGTTCCGCCTTTATATTTCAGATAGATATTCATCATCTTGTTTCGGCGCGTATTCCGATGAGCGTGTGTTGTTTCTGATGGAGGTTTCTGATAAAGACAGGATTTGGAATGTCCCTGGCCAAGAGGGGTGTTATTTTCTAGTAATAGTGAAAGTGAGCCCAACATCGTCATGGCGGCATGTCGAGTGTGCTCGCACGTTCTCTTACTTTTCAGTATAGCATGTGAATGCCTTACTCGATGTTAGCTAGTCCAGTTGTATTGTTCTCTCACCAGCACGCGAATGCAATAGCTGTATCATCTGCGGGGTTGTCTGAAACCATATCTCGTAAGCTCCACGTTTGGCCGTCATGAAGAAATATCTCGTTACGGGGTTGCTTTTCCAGTGTAATAAACTGACATATGTTCACTAAACAAATAAAAAATGTGGACATGCAAGAAATATTTATCAAGCTATGAGTTTAACTTGCATACGCAACACTTCTTTAGGTGACTGATTTATTTATTGAAAACTATGGTGATTGCGACGACTACTGAGACTATTGATTATTCTACATGTAGAATGTGCATCGCAATTCTTCTCGCCAGTCATTCGGGGGCTCTGTTAGAACAACTCTTGAACTGTAATTGACCGAACGCAACACGTAATTTTCATGTCACTAAAAAAGGAAAAAGGAGTAGCCATTGCCAGGAAATGGTGACAGCTACTCCATTTTTGTTTTTATATAAATAATAAAGATAATATTCATTAACCGTGATGGTACCCCCAAGTAAGCTGATAATGAAGTGGCCACTGCGCGTTCAGGATAGCCGTGCGTTCCACATATGATTGACAAAGCACTACCTGCTCGTGTTCTCGATGAAAGAACTGGTCTTCCAGAGACAGGCGTTTCTTTATAGAAGTAGAGGGCCACCTCTAGGAAAGTAGGCGCTGTACGCGCAGCGGTGGATGGCGTAGCTAAGGTGACGCTGGCGGGAGGCAGGCTCCGCTGCGCCCGCGCTGCTACACGAAAGAGGGATCCCGTTTTCAATGTAGGAGAGCGCTCTGCAAGAGAAGCGGCGGCGGCGTGGCAGCAGCGGCTCCCATAATCGAAGAGCGTTCGCGGATTCTGGCACGCGCGCGACCCAGAGAGTGCAGCGACTCGCACGGCTGAACGCTTCCGGAGCGCAGTCGAGCCGCCCGCTTCCTCCCTTCCTCACCTAGCACCACATCGAGCTCGGGAGAGGAGCGATGGGCTGCTCCGGCAGGTGACACATCTCCTGTAATCCGTCCCGCCGTTTCTTCTTCGCTCCCCCACTACACGGAAAGCCCGGCTTTTCGTATAGTTCTCGTTTTGTGGACAGCCTTTCAAAACTATTCACACTTGCCGCTTTTTCTTCCAACCTAACAAGGCGATCACGTTCGAGCGTTTGTTTCCTTTATGTTCGCGTGGCACAGTTTCTGACGGGGCCGTTTTGAAAAATATGTGTCACAGCTTCTACGGTGCCCCGTAAGACGTACCACTACTACACGCTCGACAGGTAATGCGTGTTTGTGTGCACCGCTTCACTTAACGCACTTTCTGGATAAATCTTTTGTGTTTCTCATAGGTCGTATTTGACGTGCGCATGGCGTGCATACGCAACGCACGTTAAGAATCGCTAACGCTGATGGAAATAAATGGCGATCAACGCTGTAATTTTTCGCCTGTCATGCACTGATCGCGGTTCGTCCTAACCATCGAAGACGAAATTAGCCCGGACGCACTGAAGGCCTCCGTGCGCCTCTTGTGTGGTCGCTTCAGTGCCCGGGGAGAGCGCGTGTCGGGGGAGGGAAGAGTGCGGCGGCGACGTGACATTCCAAGGGGAAGCAGCGGCGGCGGCGGGAGGAGGTTCAACATGGAGTCAGCGTCAGCGAGGAAGCCGGCGGCTGCGTCCCGCTCAGGCGCCGATCGATGGGAGTTTGGCCCGAGCCATAATCCCCCTCCGCCGCTGGCCTCGCAGTGTTCCTAACCGGCAGCGCAACGCCACCCTCGCGGCAACCTCCAGCGCATTCCAGGCCGGCCACGACGCAACAAGACGCGCCACCAAACTGCACCCACGCTCGGTGTGTGTGCGTTCATGCGCACGTGCAAGCGCGGCTGGCGCATGCTCCCACCCGCAGCCATGCTGCTAGCTTCGACCGCTGCCCGTGAGAGCTGTTATTTTCGCGGGGTCCGCGTTCCTCCTACTACTTCACAGCAACTCCTTCACAGCCTGCGTAGATACCGCACAGGGAGCAGATTGCACAGAGTGATGGCAATGAAAGAGCGAAGAATAGGAGAGTTTCTTTCGGTGCTTTCAGCACGTACTTTCAATGAATGATGAAAGCCGAACTTTGGTCGCATGTACGTAAATTCGCAGAACGGCTGGAAATGTCACACGATGATTTCCGAACGTGGCACGTGCAGTTCAAAATTTTCATCTGATTGCCAAAGAGATAATTTTGTTTTGGGTGATAAGCTGAACATCAAATTGCGCGAAAGAAAACGTGTCAACAATGCAGTTAATTGAGACTGCGGAGAAAGAGGGGCTGGAATCGAAAAATAGTATGTCTTCGCCTCGCGTGCAAAGCACTTAGCGACGACCCACATCCACACACGGTGACGCTCGCGAAATGCTCCCGTGGGGCGTCGCCTTGGGAATTTTCTTCTCGGTGGCGTTTGTGGAAATGTATTGTTTCTTTGTTCTGCAGACGTTCTTTGGTCTGAGAGGAAAACCCATTCATCGACTGCCAAGGCGAGGGTAAGTCCTTAGCAGCGGTCACAAGTACATAGCCTTAGTCATTACATACTGAGGTATTGCGCTCCAACACCACGATCTCAATTACAAGGTGCGCCGGAGTAAATTCCGATTATCCGGGGCTCCTTAAGGTGCACCGAAAACGTAGGACACGAGCGTTGCTGCATCCCAAGCCGTTGTGAACAGTGACGCTGTTCTTAGTCGAGTTTTTAACATATCCGGGATTCGTGGTAACGCTTGTGGGCATCGTAAACAAGTATGCACAGGGTAAATCACACTGCTAACCCCTAACCCACAAGAAATGAAGGCCAACAAACGGGTACATTCTACAGAAGTATGTGCGGCTTTTCGAAAAGCCATCATGATCACCTATGTTCCGCAGAAACTGGGTGATTGACCCGTGATGATTGACACGTGGGCTTTAACGTCCCAAAACCACCATATGATTATGAGAGACGCCGTAGTGGAGGGCTCGAAATTTTGACCACATGGATTCTTTAACGGGCCCCTAAATCTTACGTACAACTTGCACTATAAAGGAAGGAGGCAACAGTTGGCTCAACAAGTGGATAGTCACCACACCGTCTCGTGGTACTTTGTGGTTACAAAAAGAGGTGGCCATACTACCAGCTCAAAGATTAACAAATGGGTCTTTAATGAAGAGCAGTGATGCAACATGTCGGCGTATCTTAAGCCACAGAGTTTCGTAAAATTAACTAAAAGGGACACTGGCACTGCGATCGTTCTACGACCATGGGGAATTATGGGTATGTGATAGATTTGTCTCGTCGTCCTGCTTGCGGGAGGTGAACACACTTGCGGCTTCGTTTATTGTTGTGCTTTAGTTTTGTTTGGAAGGAAAGAACAAACCGTTTTTCACTTACCGACCCGATTCGAAGTGGTAAGCCTAAGAGATTGAGGTGGCAAAGCGTAACTGCCAACCATTTGCCGAATAATGTTTCGTGGCAAAGTAGCGTCAAGCCACGCGAAGCCAGAATGAACGTAAAGTACGAAGACTAGGCAAATCCATAGCATACCCGTAACTCCCATGCTCGCTGAAGCGTTATGCGCTGTAGCTCCCATAGACAATAGCGCCAGAGTTCCCTCTAGTGTTTATTTAGGAAGCTCTATGTCTTAAGCGAAGCTTCTTTGTAAACCGGCGTATGCAATAACACACGGGTTTACACAGGATTAAATGCAATAAAATTAAACTACTACCTCTAAGCGTAACGAAGGGTGTTTAATAAAGAGCAGTGATACAAGATATACCTCAAAGACTTGCAAAGCACATAAATGCTTTAGCTGTTAGCCGAACGAAAGGAACGCCTTTCTCAAAGCGGAGCTCGTTGAATTTCTCAGTGTGTTCTTGGGTTTTGTTGAATTAATTGTTAAGGACACAATACTGATTTTGTTCTTGAATCGCAGTACGTGATCAACCAGTTGGGCAGCTTAATTCATTGATGCCTCAAACAGTGTCACGTACAGTCGACCACAAAAGTTGATGGACCACGCGAGCACATGGCCGAAAGCCTCTTCGCGATACTTCTGCTACATCAGCGGCGGTCGACAGAACCGCGGCGCCTTGAAAGCATCTTTCTCTAATCGATGGCCTGTCTCTTTTCTGACTGGGTACAAATAATTTTCAACTTTCGCTTTACAGCGCAACGCGCTTTTGGCATCTGAGTCTACGAGCTTCTAACCCCCGTATTCTAGAACGTTCCTTCACTGAACGCTTCACCTTCACTTGAGAAAGCCGATGAAAGCGCCCTCTCTCGGCATGGCAAGTAATTGCATATCAGCGATAATATGCGCGATTCTCGAGCAGCGCAGCGCCATTTTCAGCCGAGCAGCGGCGCAGTACTTTTTGCCTTCACCCATCATGGTTTTAATAGTACCAGCTCAAGACATTTTAGTCCAGAGCGTTATGTAAACTCTGATGCTCAGTGCGATGCGCAGTAGAGTGCTGACTATCTTTAAATCCTTAGACGATGATCGCAACTAAGCTTCAGCGTTGTCCCGGAATGCGTTGTTCTAAAACGTTCTTTCTTTCTTTTTTACTTCTTGTAATTTCCCAGCTGCGCTGCACTCAGATATAACTACGTACGAGGACTTGGAAAAGAAACACGCGGTGCGCCGAACAAAGGCACCTCGCACTAGGTTAACTTGTTTGTTTTTATTTAATTTCCACATATTAAAATAAGGAAGAACTGAAATTACTTTTTTAGACCAGCAAGCGCAAGTTTTTCATCTTTTACCCGGAATTTCACTCAACGCGAGAAAATGCTTGGGGTTCCCTCTCTGCTTCATTTTTTTTGTCACACAGCTGCAGACTGCGTGCTTCTCACGCAACGGATAAAGCGTTGTGTGGAATGTCTCCGAAACGAAAGGAATGTGCCATTGTGAGTGCGCCAAAGTTCACCATCGGAACACAAAGGGGAAAGAAAATGACACCGGCTGTGCTTTTCTGCGGTGGTGGATTCCCGAAACAGCGTGGCCGAGGAAGTCGATAGCTGAGTTTTCAACGTCGGCACAGGAGAAGCGCATTCCTCGTTCGGCACCGTGGTACGCCCGACTGCGAAGAAGCAAGAATGTGCATGATGAGACTGGGCGGCGTTTGTTCGGTTTTCACGCTGACGGCCGGCCGAATGTGGGCCAAGCTGTTTTTCTTATGCCATGCCATCAGCGCGGGTAAATACGTTAACTCTCGAGGTTCACGTCAGTGAATCTAAACGTAAGTAAACACACTATAAAACTGCAAATGACACACACACACACAAGTGTGTGTGTGTGTGTGCGCGTCATCTGTAATTTTATGGTGTGTTTACTTACGTTTAGACGTGTGTGTGTGTGTGTGTGTGTGTGTGTGTGATACAGATATATTCTTGTGCCAATATATATTACTCCCTTTATACGTATCAGGATACCATTAAAGCACAGAACACCAAATTACACTACTGCACTACAGGCAGAGGCCTAACTTACGCACAAACAAGGCACCACAAAAAAGGAAATGTTATGAAGTGTCCAAGATGGAGTAAAAGAGGTCGCTGTCTGGAAGAAAGACAAGACAACGCAATCGAAAAAAAAAACACCGTCGATGGGGACTCGAGAAGTGCTCAGCGCTGTCCGCGTCTTCTGCGCGCAGGAGCGCAGCCCAGCTGCGCACTGCCTTGCCCGCGCGGTGGCCAATCACCCAGCCGCTGCCTTTCTTCACGCGACGGCGGCCCGCTAGTTTCGCAACTGCACTGCCCCTTTCTTCATTGCAAGATCGAAAGCAGACCCGAGTTGTTGGTTCACCGACTACGTTGTGGCTAGGCTGAAAGAAACCTGTTTGCGCGGATCGCAAATGTATCTGGTGTCGTTCGGCGACACCACATGAAAGCGCCTGACGCAGTATATATTAGTCAGAGCGAAATAAGTGTCAACGTTCACAAAGGCAATGGGGTAACTTTAAAGCACGGTAACTTTACTGACTGCTCCTTTCGCGCTGCTTAACGACGCGTACGAACCCGACAAAACGGGAAGAGTGTGCATGAAAACGTCTCTTCTTCTATAAAGTCAGAGAAGCGTGCAGCATGTGCGCTGATGCCGGCGCCGATCGACTTGCCCCGATACGTGCATGCGGTGAAATATTTTAGGCTGTTGTACAGTTGGGCGAAAATGCACTTGTATAATGTGATCGTAGCCACTGCTTCTTAAAAACGCGCTTGTGAGTGTTGGTTTGCCCCGCCACGATGATCTAGTGGCTAAAATACTCGGCTGCTGACCAGCAGGTCGCAGGATGGAATCCCGGCTGCGGCGGCTGCATTTCCGATGGAGGCGGAAATGTTGTAGGCCCGTGTGCTCAAATTTGGGTGCACGTTAAAGAACCACCGGTGGTCGAAATTTCCGGAGCCCTCCACTACGGCGTCTCCCATAACCATTAGGTGGTTTTGGGACGTTAAACTCCACATATCAATCAATGGGTGCTGGTTGCCCAACGCAGGCGAGCTTATATATAAGCGCAAGCCAGACTGGTTTGAAGCATGAACCAGATAACCACCGACAGCGACAGTGATGGCAGTGATGATTAGTCATTGAGCATTGATCCGTCCTTGAGGGTCTATGCAACAGGAAGAATAAGACTTACTAATGAATATGTATAACTTTTATGTAATTGTAATACGTTGGCCACTTTGCTTTTGTCGATGGCTGGACTTCACACGAAAATTTTTTTCTTGTTACCACTCATCATTTTCTATTTTTGATTCTATGCCTAAAGCGTTTAGCTTTGTTTGTGAACTTCGTGCCACCTTCTTACCAGAAGGGAGGGAGAATTTTTTTCGCACCTTTCGGACTACTAAAGTCAGTAACAGTCTACAATATTTACAAATGCACCCCAGGCAGTTGTACAGAACGTACGGAAAGTAACTGTCGTTAAAGATGTCGGTAAATAAAACAACAAGATTGCAGATTTGATTCAATAGGAACGGTGCGTTTTTATTCCGATTAGCGTTAAATTGTGCAGCTCGTGTAAATGTATAAAAAAAGCACTTGCGATGCCAAAGGCATGAAGGGAGTGTTCGAGAAGAAAAAAAAAACGGAAAGTGAACGTGACCTTCTACTGTCATCTCTTTTAGTATAGCGTTTTACTGCGAGGCCAAAGCAAAAGAGCGTTACTAAAGTGACCGCTCGCACGATGCCTTGGTCAACAGCGGCTTTCGTGGCTTCATCCAGCCACATAAAATAACAAACTTCCAAGGCCAATGCATTTGTGCTGCGTTCACTCTTTCTTGGTTAGATGGCGACAAGATGGGTTGGCAGCATTCCATGTTTGTGTCTGGTTTTTCTGTTGGCTGTCTTTTGCAATAAGTTCTGTGCGCCACAAACCTGTAAACTGATTAAAAAGGTTTCACTGGCCCGAGTGCGAATGGATGTGTAAGCAAGTGCATTTTGCAGAAAAGCATTACTCCGATTACTGTCGCAATGTGAGCAAAGTCACACGTCCGCGGAAACAGAAAGAGCTATTCCGCAACTAAGCTATGAATGCACTCAAGAGACCCCCACTTTCCCCCCACCCCTATCCTCATTTATTACGCTCGTGTGACAGCAAGATCCAGGAGTCAAGACCAGCCAAAGTAAAATGCAAATAAGTTGGTGCAAATAGTTTAAATATTTGAGTCGCGAAAAAACATACATCGGCACACGGAATGTGAAGCCCCACATGCACTGTGTAGCAGACACTCTCGGTCTGTGTTGCACATGACGTCCCTCGAGTGAATACTTTCAAAAGCGAAACGACACATACGATAAAAGCCTGTCATTTATACGCTGTAAGGCCTCTGGTGCCCATGACAAGCGCCATAGCAAGAGAGCTATATGCTTAGCGTGAACGCATTTGCCATCACTCATAATATAATTTCCATTAGGAATGGTACATACTATACATGCATGAAGAAAGACCACAAGCAACGCTGTTGCTGTATTCACTCTCTGCAAGACGGCTTAACATTCGCTGAAACTAGGAAAACAATTGCGGCCGGTATTCACCGAGGAGCAGCGCGCAGCATGCGAATCGCATATATTCGACCTCCCCATCAACATCCGATCAAAGATGATTGATTGATTTGCGGGGTTTAACGTCCCAAAACCACCATATGATTATGAGAGACACCGTAGTGGAGGGCTCCGGAAATTTCGACCACCTGGGGTTTTTTAACGTGCACCAAAATCTGAGTACACGGGCCTACAAGATTTCCGCCTCTATCGGAAATGCAGCCGCCACAGCCGGGATTTGATCCCGCGACCTGCGGGTCAGCAGCCGAGTACCTTAAGCACTAGACCACCGTGGCGGGGCTCCGATCAAAGACCGACTGTTGAATCAGCTCCTAGGAGTATAGCTGAAGCAGAGCTCTGATTCTCTGAAGGATGCCTGGAGCCAATATATAGGTGAAAAAAAAAAAAACTTGAAGGCGGGAATTGGAAGAAGGCATCTTCGGGGCTCATAATCACAGCCTGTGCTCGGTGTCTCAAGTGGACGGCAGAATATCAGAGCCTGACCGCGATCCCAGATGGCGTCGACGAGTGTGGCGTCTGAGTGCCGGCGATGCTCGTCGACGTTACGACGCCACGAGGGACGTCAAGGCGTCCCCCAAGCGCGGCTCAATCAGGGCCGGAAACAGCGGGCAGGCTGCCAACATGTGCCGCTCTCGGCGCCGACTGGAGAAGGCCACGGGCTCGCGCTTACGCGTTTCAATAAGCCTCCGAGCCGATCGATGCCAGTGCGGCCCCACTGCAATCAGCCAGCGGGCGTCTTCAGTAGGCCGGCGCACTTTTTTCTCTTTTCTCATTTTGCCATTGCGCGCCGACAGACGACGTTCTCGAGCGGCTTCCTATCGGGAACCTGTGCTACGCCAAGGAGGCACGCGCGTACGCTGAGCACAGCGGATAGCTCGTTGCTGTGCAGCGAACGCCGCAATATCGCACGGTAGGATAAATTTTCCTTCTCGGTTTGCCGACCAGATGGCGGCCTAAATCAAACTCGAGCTGATGCAGGCATTGTTTCCAGCTTCGAGGTCATGCTCCACTTGGCTTGCACGCCGAGGCAATGAAAGATTTGGTCAGCTCCGTGAAAGAAGAGAAGAAAGCGCCTACGCGCATCAGCTCCCCGTTTCCGCGCGTTATTGCCTTACGTCGCTTTATTTCCATCGTGCTACTCAATTGCTTATTGCGCACGTCCGTACTTTCTTATAAACGAGACAAATTGGTCGCGCGATGGAGGCGTTAATGAAATAATATTATCAGCCTGAAGCGCCGTCTAAATTATACAGGTATGTCGATGTGAAATGCTCTCCACTCCGCCCTTATCTTTATATGTATGACTACAGCTTTCTTCGAACGAACTGCAGTCTGCCGTGTGCGAAGGAGAACGCCGACTTTTCCACAGAATTTGTTTTCTTGCATCCATTCATACTTTATTACACGTCTTCCGTTTCACGATGTGCGCTCGCGGAATAAAAATGAAGTCTTAATCACTTCGCCAGGTGAAGCATTCGTGGTGCTTTTGCGGTACAGAAAATCGATTTATTGCATAGGCTATAAAGGTACGAGGACAAGAAACTACAGGTGCGGCCGTTCGACATATATACCGTGAAATGCAGCATACCCTGAAGCCACTCACGCAGGTGTTCCAAGAGCTTTTTCTTCTGGAGACCTGTTCAGAGACTTTGTCGTGCTGTTTGTCGCAATATGACCAAGTTTACAGGCAATTTTATCGCGTTGTATCGAACTGTTCTATAGGTGCACGCATGGCAGCCCACTATGTGCAATCAGTGAAGCCACATGTGACACAGTTGAATAAAACTCTGAATTTATGTCACATGCAGAACGATTGTTGAACCGTACGTATGGTCGTTTAGGACTCTTTGCTATAGACTACTAAATGTAGCAAGCTGTTCCACACACTGTTTTGTCTCCATGTCATTGTGCGACAACGATGAGGAGCGCCGATGTGTGTTAATTGTTTTGAGAGCACATGTTGCGAAGGTGGACGACATTCAGTGTTTACATCGCAAGCACATTCGTTTGTGTAACCACACCTGTGAGATGCGTTCTGCTAGTATAGTAATAACAAGTCAGTCAGCTATTTTTACTTGATGTTGAACTGCGCTTGAACATTATTTGCCGTGCGAGTAGCTCGGTTTCTTGAACGATGATCCACGATTGAAATGGGCAAAATAGGACCACTACATACACGTGTAGGTTTCCGCGGTTGGCTCCGAGTGAGCCAGCGCATTGGCTCAAAATGGAGGTGGGCCAGCACACTGCGTGCTCCGCGAGCGCAATACCGCGCTCTCCAATTCGGCGGTACGGTCAGACGCGCGCTTCAACAATCCGCGGCGCCTGCAGGGCGCTCCGCGGGCCGGCGCAGCTGCCACGAACGCGATCCTTCTTCCTATCTTTTTTCCCTCCTTCCAGGAGGTCTGCGCGCCCATTGTCAGCGGCGGGAGCGAACCGCACGATCGCAGCACGCCAGGCGGAGGCGACACCGAGTGCTGCTCGCGACTCCAGGAAGCGGAGTGTGAAGGCGAGAAGCCCGGCTTCCAGCCGACAGGTGCACAACGCCCGCTCAGTGCGGCATGTGACACGTTGTTGCGCATTCGTAATACGAGGCCACTGAGGCGCGCACGGTTCAACTGCGACGCTGTCGAATGCGGAATTCGCGCCAGGACTGGCGCTACAACGTTTCCTCCAGTCTTCTCTATTCAAGTGGAACAAAGAATGCCCTCCCCGCCTTCTCACGTGAAACAGTCCCGAAGAACCTTCGGATGCAATCACCCAACGCACTTCTCACGTGCGCCTTTGCTAAATATCCACCCTTACATTCACTACGACCCATTTATGTTGATCACGTGTACTAATGTTTTTTCAATTCATATTGCACTCGCAATGTGAACATGTCTTGCTCACAGATTATGGATCACGTTTCCTCGGTGTAATAAATTGCCGCAATGTATCCGCAGAATATAACTCCACATCTCTGAAAGTGTCTTAACATTTTTACGACGACTTGTAGGGGAATTTTTTTGGCATATTGCAGCTGCACCGTCGGTCCTCATCGTGGAATAACATGAAAGTAAACATTAGTGCTGTACAATGCGTTTTTAAAAATGAATAATTTTACAATAACTACCGAGCTGCTCATCTATTACAGAGATGTCTCTTGTTATCAAATTCATGACCTAAGTATTCGCACAAATGGCACATTAGTGCCCATTAAACTTAAAGTCTGCTGTCTTAAGGACTTGAAATTACGCAAGTTTGGGCATGCTAGTCTACAGGGTGCCACCCTACAGTAGCGCATGTAGAAGATGTAATACAGTTATAGCAGTACATACAACAACACATTAGGTGCTAAAATTAAAACACGGTAGTCCTGTAGGAAGCAGTGAATTACTGCCTTCGAATTCTGTTTTCAGTGTACCTCGCATATACATAAGCTTGAAGCTGGCCACTACAGAAATGGCATCGATCTGAGTCAGGTCATTACACGGACACTAGGCACCTTGCGCCTTATGCTGAAGTTAGGATCAGGTCAGGCTTCGGTGAGGTTCACGAATTAGCTCGGAGCAAAGGGTCTGGTGGCCATCGATGATAACTGCTGCTCGTCATCGTTGTGTTATCCTTAATATCAGTGGCGCACATCCATAGTTGCGTATTTGTCGTGAATTTGACAACGATGCTGACGATGATAAATGAGTCCTGTGCGTGTGGTCATTTGCTTCACCATTGTCTCCTCCACAGACATTTCTATGACTCCCACATCAGACCGAGCATGCAGATCACGTCACCGTCTTCCGTCAGAACATGCATGTGAAACATGACAGAAGTAAAGTCTGAACAGATTAGACGCTGAGTTTGTGGAGCCGCCTCTTTTGCTTTTATATAACACAGTAAGGTCAGACCTGGGCTTCTACTGGATGAGTCGCTTGCTGTACATTAATGTGGAAAACCTCACAATAATTTATCATAGATTTGGCTAAGGTACCTCCTATTTGTGTTGTTCCTTAACCTAGCAGCACCTTACTGGAAAGCAGAGCAGGCTGGTAATAGCACGAGTGCTGTGCTGTCCGGGTTGTGCCCAGTGTCTCGACTGTCATGCTTTGAGGTTGCTTGTGCGAGCAAACGAACCGATTCGGCGGACCGTTGCCGCCCTTGCTATCGCACGTTCGCGTCTCCATGTCACCGAGGCCAGCGAGCTGTTGCATGTGGCCGGCACGATTTTCAGGCGCGAAGCGACGAGCGCTTGCAAGGTGAATGTTTCATGAGCGTAGCGCGGCCTGGGCGTGCGGTCGCGGTGACGCGGGCAACAAGCGAGCGGCAATGGCCCGGGGCGTTCTCGAGAGGCTGCGAATGCGCCTACCTGAAATACGACGTTGACAAAGCGCCGTTTGGCGCGCGCGGGCCCCCCTCGGGGCGGCGAGCCTATTTGGCGTCTCTGTTTATCGCCCTTGCCGGAAGGAGCTCACACAGGGGCGTCCTCGTCGCCGCGCCGCACCGAAGGCGAGCGATAGGCAGGCGAAAGTGGTATACGACCACCGCAGCACTAATAGAAAACGATGCGCGCACGCTCCTCTAACGACCTTGTCAAGTGGCAGCGTGCGTGGCCCGATAAGGGCGCCGCGCGCGCGTAAAAACGAGCTTTCACGGCGCGCGCCCGGCGGCGACCAGGAACGAAGACGACGCATTCGGAACGCGACCTGACGCGATGCCCGATGCGGCGGAACCAGCTGCGATAAAATTCTTTGGTCGTCATCGCGAGCACAAAGCCGAGAACGTGCACGCCCGAATTTCTGCTCCGATCAGCCGCTTTTCCCGTGAGCAGGTAGAAAAGGTAGGGAACCAAAGGTGCTCCCCCAAACAAACACACCCCCATACTCGTATTCCCTCGAGGCGAATACGCTAGGTGTGCTGGGCAAAACAACAACAACAACAACAACAACATCAACAACAACAACAACAACAACAACAACAACAACAACAACAACAACAACAACAACAAAGGGAGTCAGTGTTACAGGATGTAGCATTTCGATTTCCGAGGAGGGCTGCGATGCTTTTTTTTCCCTACCGCTCCAGCGGCTCTACAAAAGACACAATACGTGCCCTCGGGGTATAAGAACGGCGCATCACTAGATTATCGGCGCAAAAACGCTTCCGTCTCTATCCAAGAAAGATTTTCCGGTTCCTGAATCTTCAAACGAATGTTAGAGGGCATGGAATTCATTCTGTCGAACGCTTATCTGTACGGTGTATGTTTCGAAAGGGAAAAAATAAATGAAAAAGCCTGTCACCCCGTAGCCGGATATCTCGTATATGCTTGTCTCAAATTTTCGTAAAAGTGTCATGAGCGAGAAGAATTGCGTGTGCGAGTTTATGAATCTCACTGCGTGATTCAGTACCTGCACTGAAACAACACCAAACGAAAAAAAATGAAACATTTTTCATCGATCAGATTTTGAAGTAATGATGATATAAAGGAAACCCATACGATTTTCTCAGATTGGTTTTGCAATCGACAAAAAATTCGTCTTGGTCCTAGGTTTACATTGCAGCCACTGTTTCACTTATAGCTGCAACTTAATCCTATATAGTCAACATACCTCAGCGCGTTGCATAGATCTCCCGTAGCTGTTGTGTGTGCATATAAGCCCGCATCGTAAAAATCCCTTAAAACACATAAACACAAAGCTAAAATCCACATTCGGGTGACTTCAGCGCGATATCATCGTGCATTCATATCAACTAGCCCACCTCTAATTACTCTTACAAAGCTAAAAGTCACGGACAATACCATCTTTTTGTTCTTACCCAGTGGTTCAAGATTCCTCATGCTGAGTAGCCAATTCCACATAAAGTGAAACAGGTATCGAGGAATTGCGCGTTTTCCTTTCACACCTGAGGAGAAATATTAACCATACCAGAGTAGACAATGAAATTGCCACCAAGAACAAGCTTTCTTTACCGCGCTGCATCACTTAATGATTTCCACTGAATTTTATTACAACGAGGAGGCACGCTGCAGGGTCCAAAACTTTTTTCTAGGTTGCAACTGCCCTTGCTGGAACCCAGGCATGGCTTCAAGCTGCGTTCCTTCCGTCAGTCTATTCGCTCGTCCATTTCGGTAGGAACAAAACACGCACGTGAGAAAGAACGGCGCCCGCTTGCTACACAGCTGGCACGTCGCGAAAAGTATTGTCCTGTCGGTTTAGTTACACTCTTCTGCAGAGCAAGCGAGTGGCTAAAGGGTACACCATGTTTTCGTTCCCGTCTCTTTAGGTCGCTTTCAACGCTTAAAGATAGTTACGGTAATGCAGCTTAGTCAAACATGCTCACGCCTCTCTAGAAGCACTGCAGGGTTCAGCTGCCTTAGGGACAAATTTATATGCATCAAAATGTTGACACGAAGGGGAAATTTCAGCACGTTATTGTCTAGCAGGCATCTGGCTGTTTTTACAGGTACGTACAATATTGAAAGCTCGATGTTCTCATTGTCAAGCAATTGTAATCAGTATGCATAGCGATCCCGGATAACGTATCCTTCTCCCTATATACCGTAAGTACGGAGTAATAATTTTCTTTTTACGTCTGAAGCGCCGTTTCGTCGTTCATTTATTCTTTCGCTGTTTCGCCATTCCATGTATGTGCCTGTGCTTTCTCGTAATATCGCTGTCCCGTTTGTTTCGGGCTATAAAAATTCGCAATCCCAAACGTTCAGGGGGATTCGGCAGTGATCACATACTGCAAGGACCGAATGACATGAGTTTATCTGCGATACCCAGAAATTACTGTTGATGTCTACAGTTCTAAAATGTAAAGTGAAATCGCGTGGCTTCAGCAATAATCGCCGTCAGTAATGGTAAGGTTGCATCACCAAGGAATTGGAGTTCAATCTACGTACTTCAAACAAGGTATGTAGGGGCGCGGATTATCTTTGTTCCCCGAAAAAAGAGACGGGCGAGGATTTAAGATGGTAGACAGTGCCATGAGACTCGTACGAAATGTGATATCCGATTTCAAGCATGATGTGCAGTAACGAAGGTGTCTTGTTCTCGGCTTCACTAGTCGATTGTGGGTTAATGCAGTGAGCCAGAACATCCATGTCATAACTCCCAATGAGACAGACATATAGAGCCCATCTGTGCGAGTCCTCGTGGCCACGAAGAGCGCAGTTAGATACGACAACAACACTGCCACACGAAAAATTCAATACGTCGTGCGAAAAGGAGCGTCGGTGACTTGGTACCATGGGCACACAAGGAGCGTTTGTGCACAAACGCAAACGTCTGGGGCGCCGATGATGCGGGCATGTTCAGACGTGTTTCTGGGCATTCGTGTGTCGACTTTTTGGGCTCGTTTGTGCAAGCCGGGCTGCTGTTCGATAGAACGTTCACCTTGCCACGTGTTATATATAGGCTAAGATACTAGGCTGCTGACTTCCAGGTCACGGGATCGAATCCCGGCTGCGGCGGCTGCATCTTTGAAGGAGGCGAAAATGCTGTGGGCCCGTGTTCTGAAATTTTGGTGCACGTTTGTCACACACTTCGTGTAAATCCTCACTGATCTAACGTCAAAGTGCGACAGACTCGCATGCTTCCCCTTTACGCTTCGGCCTGCAACGCCTGAAAGGCCTCGAAGGGGTACATCTCAAATTTATTTGCAGGTCGGTTGACTTGTCCGGTGTTGCACGTGTGGTAATGTATGGGCCTGACCGACGTACTCATAGAGGAGACATGGAGATTTCATAGAAGTCAAACACGGATTTAATTAAAACAAGGACAATATGCAGGAGATTACAAAAATACCAGAGGAAAAAACACTGATACGCGATGAGAAAAACAGCTACAAAACAAACTATGCTCTAAAAGAACATTACAAGCAGTACAAATGGTCACGCTTCTGAATTTCTACGTACAACGCAGCGCACACAACTACAATTATTGAAAAGCCGAGTTTAATAATTAACAGTTGAAAAAAATCACAATAAAAGTTCTATATGGAGCAGGACAGCTCTTGGTACACGTAGGGGAGTTGACGCGGTGCCGCTCAAAATCTCGCCAGCTTAGTAGATGATGCGGGTGCCCGGTAATGCAGCCATCTCAATATGTTGCACGGAACACTCCATGCTCACCACCTACGCGAGCCTTACGACAACGACGACCGCGCTTCTCACTGGTTGAACGTCAACTGCCAATTCCGAAGCAGTGCAAACTTTTTCTGGGGCGTAGGCGGGCTCCCGTCCCCTCTGGAAGTCATTGCTTATTCCTTGAACACATGTGTGCCCCTTTCGGTACAGAAGTAAGGAAGACGCGGCGGCGCCATGCTGGGTCGTTAGTCGCCGGATGTCACTTAGAAGTGTGGCAGCTTGGGCTAGTTGGTATGGCATGACGATAGTTATAGCGAGAGAACAAAACGACGACACAGAGACAAGAAGGACACGAAAGACACGAAAGACACGTCTTCCCAATACAAAGGCGCTCTTCCTTGAACGATGGGGCACGCGGGCAAGACAAAAACGGCAGTCGTTTGTGACAACGTTAAATAACTGCGGGTGGTCGAAATTTCCGGAGCCCTCTACTACGGCGTCTCTCATTATCATATGGTGGTTTTTGAGACGCTAAACCCCATATATCAACATATCACTCAGCGATAGAATATTGTACTTGCCTACCTCGTGTATGTTCAGTGTGTGTGCGCGCGCGTGGGCTGTCGGCTCGACAAGATTTTACATGTGCCAAAGTTCCGTAGCAATAATTCGGTGGTCCGTAAGTTCATGTTTCCTGAATCCGTCAAAATGATCATGTCAATAGGAAATAGCTGAGAGCGGTCTCAAGGGCAAACCTAGTCGTTACACAGCACAGCAAGGTAAGCTTGGATCTGTCGTAATTGATTTTTGTGGTTTGTTGGAATAATAATAATTCCGAGAATCAATAGAGTTTTGAGATAAACGTTTTGCTAAAAATACAAGGCTCTACTATAGATAATTTACATAAAGCATTTCTATCGTTCCTTCAGGTCTGCGATCTTCACATGCAGTGAGATTCTCCGATACGAATCGTACGTAAAACACGCTACAGGACGGACGCTCACTGTGCCGTAAGCGCACATCCGGCTTCGTGAAAATGGTGTTGCATCGCAGTTTCCCTAGGGCTCGATTTTTCTTTCAACCAAACAAAACACAAGAGGAATGAATTCTAGAGTGTGTTTTCAACCAGCTGCTTTACGATGTAAAATTATGCTGATACTTTCATCCGGGAACAGGAGACAGCCAAGACTTTAAGGACGCAAAAGTGAAGTTATTATGAGATATGTGTAATGGCACAGCGGTGAACGTTTTGTTGAGTAACTTTTTAGCGCGAAGGTGCTTTATGTCGGGGTCCATCAAAACTTCATGGACGTATTTCCGTCATGTATATGGCATTGTAAAATGTACAGTAACTTGTGAAAAATAAAAAATAACTAGAAGAAAAAGTTCCTTCACCGGTAATCGAACGCACGACTCCTCGGCGCCCGGTACTAAGTAGACTCGGCCACAAAACTTACGCTCTTCAGCGCACTGACGGCGAGCTATTTACATACATCATTGAGTTACCGTTGTCAGTTTTTGAAACTTGGTGGCACTTCATCGTGTTCTACTTCTCTCTAGAGGGATGGCGCGAAGGGCGCGCTTCAAAGGCTGTCGTCTCGCTCCTTGCGATGCGCGTGCGCCTGTTACCTATACCATCTGTAATTTGCGCTTCAAGGCGGTGTCGACAGCGCGCGCTTTCCTCGTGGTGAAGAAGTTTGTGCGTCTTGTGCTTTCACTTCAATTTTATTTATTTATTTATTCATTAGTTTATTTATATATTTATTTATTATTTATTAGTGCAACCTGCATTGCTCAAGTGGGCATTAATGTGGGGGGGGGGGGTGAGAAAAAAAATGCAGTATTACAGTCGAACAAAGCGCAGGTTCGCGCCGTCGAAAATGCCATACATTTGCGCAGCAGCTCTTGCGCATTCACAAAAAGCACAAATCTTGTAGTGACGAACAAAAAGCACCGAATGGAAGATCAACAACACACGCATCAAAATTATTCCATTCGCGAATGGTAAAAGGAAAAAAAGGAATTTGCAAAGGCACCAGTACGACAGCTGACCTCGAGGAGCTTTTTTTTTGAGCGATCATTTCTATGAGACACGTATAGTGTGGGCTCATCATGTATAAACGCTTGTTAATGCGGATTTCATCACAGAATATAGAATGGAAAAACTTTCATCGCAAGAGTTTCCTGCGCTGCTCAAGAGGCTCCCATCTAAAGTTACTTTCAATGAATGCAACACTGAAGTTCAAATTGTAATTGTCACTGACAAAGCACGCCGCACGGTTTTGTATGCGTTCAAGTTTATAGATTGAGGACCCCACACTGTACAGACATATTCAAGAATAGGTCGAACACATGTAACATACAAAGCATCTTTCAGACTTTTTGGGGCAGACATCAAATTGCGTTTAATAAAGTTTAACACACCGTTGGCCTTGCCAGTTACGTAACCTATATGCTCATTCCAAAATAAATAGGCAGACAAGTATACACCAAGGTATTTAAACTGTTCAACGCGGTCAAGTTGTGCTCCTGACATGCTGTAGGACGAGTAAAAGGTTTGCGTTTTCTGGTAAGGAAGCAACATTTTTTCACATTAAAAAAAAACATCTTACATTCCTCACACCGCCTTGCCTCAGAGTCAAGATCACGTTATAAAGCACAAATAATTTCCATACTGTGTATTGATCTATAATGAACACAATCATCTGCGTACAGCCTCACGTTTAATGTTAGCGTCTCTGACAAATCAATTATATGGACAGAAAAAAGCAAAGGACCCAATACCGAACTTTGTGGATCCCCGGAAGTTACGCTGACTTATGAAGAAGACGAACCGTTTACTCGGACGGGCTATTTTCTAGAAGTTAAATAATCCCTCAACTAACGAAGTACAGTTGCAGAGAGACCTAAAAAGGATAACTTAATTATGCAATAAGAGAGCATGTGTAACGGTGTCAAACGCTTTCTGAAAGTCTAGAAATACCAAATTGACTTGATAATCCTTATCATGTGAAGCTAAAACATCATGAGAAAAATTGCACAGTTGTGTAACACGTGGCCGACCAAACCTAAAACCATGGTGAAATGCACAGAAATCGATATGTGGGGTTTAACGTCCCAAAACCACCATATGATTATGAGAGACGCGAAATGCACAGAAAAAATTATTTGTTTCCAAGTGCTTTATAATACCACTATATATAAGTAATGACAAGTTTTACTACATACTCTGGTCAAAGAAATTGGCCGGTAGTCGGCAACATTTCTTTTTTGTTTCCAGACTTTGGTATTGGCACACCATTTGCTAGCTTCCATCCAGACGGCAGTTTCTGATCATCAAGTGATCTTAAAGATAAGACGGCTAAAAATGGTGCTAAAGCTCTTCCACACCTCTTCGATACGCGATTATAAATGACAACCGGTCCTGGAGCCGAGTTTGGTTGAAGTCGTTCAAGAAGGGTGCACACAACATTAGCGGAAATAACAATATTACCCATAGGTTTCTATTGCTGGGGTGTCGTATATGGAATTTCATCTTGAAATGGTTCGGAAAACACAGCTTGATAATACTGGTTTGGGCAGGCTGCCTTCTCTGCATCTTAAGAAAAGATTGTTTCACCATCAGTTATGTCCAGAATGCCAACAGAGTCCATCCTATTCGTTTTCACATATTTTCAAACTTACTTGAGATTTGTAATCAGCTTTCTTTCCAGGGAAGAAAAAAAAGCTATCTTTCGCTTCTCTTAATTGTTTTCAACAGTCGACTTAGCTCAGCGAGTTTATCTTGAATATCAGCAGTTCCTGATGAACGAAAACACTTAAAAAGTGCGATTTTTTATTAACTTTCTTAGGCTTGCGGTAATCCATGGTATGTAAGCTCTTCGTTTCTCGGAAATAACTTTAAAAGGCACATGGCTACAGACAAAATTAGCAAGCTCGGTTTTTAAAAGTTCCGATAGACTGGTAATATATATGATCGAAGAACACTCTTGGAACTCAGTGGAAAACTAAGTAAGCTTGGAGGGTGTTGCTTCATAGTTACCGTTTTCATAAAAAATAGTGCCATTTTCTTTAACTTTAGGTTTAAGCAAACCAAAACTTCCAACAACTACCTCATGATCACTAATCCCAGTCATAGTTGTAACTTATCTTACGAAGGCGCGATGATGACAAAAAAACAAGATCTAGTATGTTAGTACATTGCCCAGTGCACCTTGTGGGAGATGCAACGAAATTATGCAATGCGTGTTGCCAAATGAGCTCTTCCAGTGCTAAGTACGGGCCAGACCGCGAGCTCAAGAGGGCAGCATGACTTACCCAGTCAACATCCGCAAGGTTAAAATCGCCTCCTAGCAATATATATTCAGTTCCTAAAGTAGCCAGTGCTTCAAACAAAGCTTCCAATGGCTTCGCGCTGTTGGAGTTAAGCGGCCGATAGAAACAGCCCACCGCAACGTGCTGCGCTTGTGACAGCTCAACTATACACCACATGGCTTCGTACTGAAGGCTAGCAATTGATATGGACACGCTTTTTAATCTGTTATTAGCCAATATGACAACTCCCCCGCTGCGGGCATCGCGATCTTTGCGATAGACGTCCATATGTGAAGGAAACACTTCTGCGATGTAAATACTGTCGTCGAGCCACGACTCGGCGCCAAAAATTATATCGGCATACGTAGTAGCTTCGAGGTCTAAAAACGCACACTTCTTATTTTTTATGCTCCGACAGTTTACAACGACAAACACCAGTTCTAGCTGATCGTACCCTTGGCATCCAACGAAAGGCTTTGATTGTTATTGCAACGGTTCTACGTCATCACTGGAGGAAATGTAGATAAAAGTTTGAGCTTCTATAATCAGCTTATTGAAGCGAAGCCTGAATGTTTCATTGCGTTCTTTAGCAAATGCGACCAGTTTTCTTCCTTCCGAACGAACTTTGCTTGATTAATCCTCGCTTATGGACAGAGTGGTTTCTTTGAGTTTGTGCGCCCTCGTGAATACATTTTGCTTTTCTTCGAAGGAGCAAAACTGTGCTACAATGGGCCTATTCTTCGAGGTAGTAAAGCGACCCACCATGTGAGGCCATTCAGTGTTTGCTTAAAAGTTACAAAGCCCACGAAGGTCACTTGGCTAGCTGCAGCAGCCGCGTTTGCGAAAGGAGCGCGCTGCTCAAACTTGAAGAAGTAACGACTTTGGAAATTGTTAGCTCGCGCTCGTTTTGTATTTACTCTTGCGTTCATTTTGGTTCGATAAGCATGCTTTCGATGCCCCGCCGCAGTGGTCTAGTGGCTAAGGTACTCGACTGCTGACCCGCACGTCGCGGGATCGAATCCCGGCTGCGGCGGCTGCATTTCCGATGAAGGCGGAAATGTCGTAGGCCCGTGTGCTCAGATTTGGGTGCACGTAAAGAACCCCAGGTGGTCGAAATATCCGGAGCCCTCCACTACGGCGTCTCTCATAATCATATGGTGGTTTTGGGACGTTAAACCCCACATATCAATCAAATCAAGCATGCTTTAAATGTCGAGCTGTGACAGTTGTTAGCTGGCGCTCGTCCTGTGCGTGTTCTTTGGCGCATCCTTCGGGCTTGAGCAGCACGCTGCAAGTTTTGAGCCCCTTCCTTTTCTTCGCGTGACATTCCAGCTAGTAGCTATCGCATTCATTGCTTTGACCTTACATGTGCTTGTTGATGCCATCTCTGCCAGGGGTTCATGATATGCTGTATCCAAGTATATGTTATCAACTTCAGCTACCACAACGTTTCAGTCGAGATCATGGGCGTTAGTCGTCGGAATGGAGGTGTACCACTATAGGCGTTAATGTGGGCATATCCACGTCAAAGGGCGCTATAGCTGCCAAACACCAACAGACATTGGACAAGATCTGATATATCAATACAAAACAAACGCTCAACTACATCTGTGACACGTTTCACTTTCGTGTTATACCGATTCTTATGTCGGAGTGATCAGCCAAGTCTTTTGATGGCATGAACAAGAAACTTGTTCGCGCTGACCGTAAGTCAGGACAAAGAAAATATACTGCTCCAGAGAGTTCAAGTTCAAGTTCAAGTTTATTTATTGCTGAGTACATGAGTACAAAAAAAAATGAGCTCACATAATATATACAGCGTCAGGAGGTCCCAAAGTAAGAAACTGTCAGGGGGACCTCCTATCGTTAATGGGGTACATGAAAGGTAAGTAACAGCAGCAAAAGCTACAAGTGCGAACAAAAATAAAAAGTGCATTCAACACAGAACAATAAATAGTCAAATCAAAAAAGTTAATTTACCAGAACAACATTATACAAAACTACAAGAATACGTAAAAGCAGGAATTGAAAAGGTAGAGGTAATAATGAAAATGTTTTATTACAAATGAACAAGGGGCTCAATTAACAGGATGCTTTTCATGTTATGTTTAAAAGACTGCAATGAATGAGACTACTTAACATGAAGAGGGATATTATTCCAAAGATGAACACAAAAGAAGCGTGCTGTGTATCTGCCATAGTTTGATCTGATTTTAGGTAAAAGGAAGTTATTACGCTCTGAAAACCTGGTATTATTGTTGTTGACGAAGATATGGAAAGGAATATTATCAAGTGATATTTCGCGATGAATGAGACGGTATGTGATGAGCGACAATCTATGATAAAACAATTGTTTAATGGGTAGGATTCGAAGATGTTGATAGATAGGTAGAGAATGGCAACGGAATGGGCTAAAAGTCATTAACTTGATCGCCTGGTTTTGAAGACGTTGAAGCGGTTTGAGATGAATGGCGTATGTGTTACCCCATGATGATAAGCAGTATGATAAATGGCTATTAATATAAGCATGTTAAAGTGAGATGAGAACATGAGGTTGAAAAAATGCACGTGTTGTAATGATAATGCGGATACCAAATGAAACCCTTTTTATAAGTGAATTGGCATGACTATTGTATTTAAGATGTTTATCGAGAGTAACACCAAGGAATTTAACATTGTCAGATGCCAGTAAAGTATAATTATCCAGCAAGACAGTTATGGAGGAAGAAACCACAGTTTGTGGGCTATGAAAGAGTACGAAAGTTGTTTTAGTAGGATTAATCTGAAGTTTGTTATTTCTACACCATGAATGCACGTTGTTAAGATCTGCATTAAGTGTGTCTTGAAGTGCGGTGAGCGATTTATGTGGTGAGTAAATGGTCGTGTCGTCAGCATATAGCAAACACTTAGAAAACGTAAGTGTATTAGGTAAGTCATTTATGAATAGTAGAAATGACAACGGTCCTAATATAGAACCTTGGGGAACACCGCAGTTAATTAATTTAGTCGATGAAAATTGACCATTAAGATATACGACTTGTGGCCTGTTAGACAAGTAGCTACGAATAAGATTTAGAGTTGGGCCAGTAATACCAAAAGACTCGAGCTTATCCAGAAGAATAGAATGTTCTAGTGTGTCAAATGCCTTTGTTAGATCAATGAATATGGCACCTACAACGAACCCTTCGTCAATAAATTGTTTAATGTTATCCGTGAATTTGAGCAATGCTTGTTCCGTTGAATAATCATTCCTAAAGCCAAACTGGTGTGGGGAAAGAAGATTAAATTTGTTTAGATAGTGCATCAGACGACTGTAGATAAGCTTTTCAATGACTTTGCCAAAAAATGGCAAAATGCAAATGGGGCGATAGTTGTTAATGTTATCACGAGAGCCTTTTTTGTACACAGGAATTATTTTACCACGTTTCAACAACTCAGGAAATATACCGGTTCTGAAAATTTTGTTAGCAATATCTGCAAAAACTAATGATATGTCTGCAGCAACCAGTTTTATTCTAGAGGGCCGGATGGAGTCCAGGCCTGGTCCCGTAACTTTGAGGGAAGAAATTATGTTAAAAACTTCTGAAGAAGAAACCGGGCGAAGGAAGAAGGACTGAGGGCTACGTGGAAGATGGGCTGGAACGCTAAGTGAGAGCGTATTTTGGCACGCGGCAAAATGATCGCTAAAAACATTTGACATATAAGCTTCGGTAGAGTATTCCTTGTCTTTGTAAATTATTTTTTTTAACGCTGGCATCGGACTCCCTAACATTCAGAAATTCTTTAGCTCCCAATTACGCCGAGTACTTGTTCCGTTTTAAATTATTCGCCGTTCATAATAATCCCGTTTTGCACGTTTGAGGACGCTAGAAAGAATGTTGCTATAATTTTTAAATCTAGCTCGCAAAGATGCGTTGAAAAGCTGCGATTTCGCCTTTTTGTGAAGATTATTTTTCTTTATTACTGAGCGCAGCAGCGCATTTGTAATCCATGGATTCCTAGGAGACGAGAATGTGTGCTTATGGGTTACATGGGTTGTGCAATCGTTAATGAGAGAGCAGCACCATTATGACTGTTATGTTATAAGTCGCGCTCCGTGTCATAATGCATGCAAAGTACGTTCTCAATCGTAAGGTTGAATCATTTCATTTTTAATTGACAGTATTTTCAGTAATGCAGCGCATAAATAACCTTGCGCAAAAACAGTTCACCATGCGATTGAGATGTATTAGTATTACTGAAATTTTTAACAGCGCGTGTTCAGGTGAAGGCATATTATTTTAAAGACGTAATTCATAACTGCGACTTTTGTCGCCCAACGCGAGCTTTATGAACACCATTTTATACGAGGAACAAGAAGCCATGGAGCCAGTGTCTGGCAATGAGAGTGATAAATGAACATGGAACTGAGAATGCAAATGGGAGAAATCGAAATATTCATCTTGCGAAACGCAGCGCAGTCGCGTTCTAGGGAAGAAAAAAATAATAACGTGGATCGCTGCTGAAGCCCACCGTTTCGATATGTCTGCGCATGGACGAAAGTTGACTTCGGCAGCAAAGGGTTTCGCTGTGGAAGCTCGCGCGATGCGAGTCTGTCGGCGCTTTCGCCACCGAGCTTCGCATCGCAAATTAGGCTCACCATTATGGGTGCATCAGGCGGCCCGAAGCTTATTCCGCGTATTCGTCGCACGCAGCGGGTCTTCCCATTTCAGCGTCGCCGCCGTGTGCTTTTCTCATTCAACCACGATAAGTGACGAAACGATGAATAGGGGGAGGAGAGGGGCGAAAACGTTCCCTGCCTTTGGTGGGCTTCCTTTTACCGCCATCTATTCGGCGTGCATGCGTAAAATCAGAATCCGCACTGCGACGACCAGCTCGTTTGCTTCACTGGAACATCGCCGTACCCGGAAGCAATCGCTCCAGGGGCCGACTTCACAAAACTGCCATTTCATAACTTGGTTTTCCCATTGGACAGCTGGATTCACTAATGATACGTCTTCCATCGTGGTTGGCTGAAATATTCCCTCAAGAATTTTGTTTAGCATAACACGTTTTTTTTTATTATGAACCCAGCAGAACACGCTCATAAGATTTCAAAACAAAAACAACACAAGAAAAATACTAACAATAATGAAAAACAATTAGACATGCTTGTATTGATTCAAAATTAGAAACGAAATCAGTAAAAATTTCCGCAATCTGCGGCCACGAAGTAATAATGTCGAAGCTTCTGGGACCATACTGATGACTGTAATGGGTTATTTAAAACGTATGTGTCGACATCTGTTATACTTGTTGAATTTTAATTTTGTGTCCCCTCATTCAAAAGCAGAATGAAATTTGTATCCTTCGTTCCACCTCATCCTGAGCAAATGTATGGGTGGAGGGACGTCAGGCAGAGGTAATCTGCCTTTAGTCCCTTCAACCTAGGTAATCATTGTTTTTGTCTGAATAAACAATGAATGAATGAATTGTAGTGGAGCATACGCACCAACGCGTATGCGCCTTCGGAAGACAACAAAAAGCCCGTGCTCTGCTTGCGCGAGAGTTTGTGCCGCCTTTGCTAGACTGGCCGTACGCCCACTTTCCGTTGCGACCTCGTTGCGACTTCTCGGCTCGAATAAACGTCATCACAGAATGAATGAATGAATGAATGAATGAATGAATGAATGAATGAATGAATTAATGCTAGATCACGGCTGAATGAAAACACCGAAGCCGTTTTAGCGAAAACCTGAATGGCGGCCTATTGACGTGTATGGTGTATTAAATTCCTCACTCTCTGCAGAAGTCTATTTTCATATCAGCCGTTGTCAAAATCTAACCACCACGGCGGCAAACCGCGCCCAAAAAGCAGCGGAGATGCGCCATTAATAAAAATGGTTCACGAAGCGTACATACTAATAAGTTCGGCGATGGTGGGCGCGTGTGGTTCGAAAGGTATAAACGCCGACGATCAACAGGGACTGATGGTGGAAGCAGATTCGTTTAGTGGCTGTCGCCTCGCCAACACCAACGAGAGCGCGTTGCTCGGGGGACGCGAAATGTGCGCCACTGGCATCGCCAGTCGGCCGATATTGGCGACGACCAGCTCTCCGTTCACCACGCGGGCGCGGAACCACAAAGAGCGTCGCCAGTCGCTTTGTCCGCCGACTCAAATCAATCACGCACTTACTTGCTTTCCGCTCGCGCTCAACTGAACGCAGCAGGGCTGCGCACGATTACGCCAACTCCCGCCTCGCTTACCCCGGAGGCGAAAAGAAATGAAACCCGTTGTGCGGACTTGGCCACCGGCGCACCCGTACTCAAAAATAAAACGTGAAAAATCGACATGTTCGTCGCACCAGCGGCCACCTTACTGCGACGAAAAAGCTACGGTGGTTTGGAGAAACGCCCGGGTTTATTGCTGCACCCTCCGATAAACCACCGTTACTTGTCGGTGAGTCACTCTTAGCCATTCATATTATTACAGCTCAGTGCTATCGAAGTGATTATTCACTTTTACCTTTTACAGCCCACTTAGTTGCTGTTGTTCCTTCAGAACACCTAGACAGGCAGTTTCATTACCCCTTCCGCTTAGGTAAACAGGTCCCCGCTTGTTGGCCGTAGCTGCTGTTAGCTTTGTTGTCGCGCATGCATGACTCAGAGGTATTCCCTCTCGGCTCGGACACAGTGTAACGCAACCAAAAAGATGGGAAGGGAAAGCCAGTGGCGAATGGCACCCAGATGAAACGAGGTCAAAGTGACGCCTGGCCGCCGCGCGTATAGAGGCCGCTTTGTCGCGCGGCCGGGAAGCCTGCCCAGAAAACCACGACCGCCATGGCTGCTGAACGCCGGGCTCGCTCCAAATAGCCGCCTCATCCCGCGGACGCCCATTATTAATAGGAACCGCTTCTCTCGGCGCAGGTAGTGTGCGTATGTGTGTGTGCTTTCTCGGTCCATCCATCGCCGTTGCGCGCGCAGGCGGCGGAGGATGTGCAGAGCGTGCGCTCGTGGTGGCTCTATCTTGCCTGCTTCCTCGCCATGCGGCCAAAAACGGCGACTGCGGTGAAGCTGTGCAAAGTTTGCGCGTGACGTTCTTCCGCACACAGCGAGAGCGAAACGGCGGAGGGCTGCCGTCGCGGACCGTCAGCCGGACGCGTTGCAATCTCGTGTCTCGCTCCATACGCACTTCATCGTTCTGAACAATCAGATTGAAAGCGATCGCTCTACGAATACGTTTGTACGCGTTGTTACGTATTCGTACTGTTTGGCAGAAAACGAACATCGTTGATACCAGACGCGTCAACAAATCACGCTTGCGTCGTGACAGTGGTGACCACAGCTGGAATGATCCGAGGCGGGCGATTGCTCGGCATCAATTTCCACAACCCTCAAGCAGGGAACCCAAACATCAACTAAGCAGAAGGAGGAGATGCAAATAGAGATAGCTATTTCTCTTGCATTATCAAACACCCATGTTGAATCAGCGAGTGCTTTAAGAACGCATGCGGAAGGTCTTAAAAGAACGTTGCCCGTTTGCATCCACACTATGGGCGTGATGCCCAGAATACAAATTCAGGAAATCTTCAACAATAAAATTGTTCGTAATATAAAACTCAGCCGCTTCTGGCACTGGCCATATCATTAGCGAAGCAAGTTAGCCAATGAAAAAAAGGAAGAAAATCGCTTTACGAATTAATAGCTCTGGAAATTTGGCCCCAGATATTTTGTGCCTCTTTGCATGAAAATCAAAGTGACGACACGTCGCTCGTTAAATTTGCGAATTGGCGTACAGGTCAACTTAAACTACAGTACTGAAGTGTATTCTTGGCAAAACAGTTTGGTAATGCGAATACTATACATGAGGCGGAAGCCGAAATTCCAACGCCATTGAAGGTGAGCGTGGATACCGCCGTCGCAACTACAGTGCTTTTGTTTTTATTTGTACTTTAGCGTTTGGATGTTTTGAAAGTGCTTTGCACATCTGAGCGTCAGGTTTCTCACTTACCGCGAATTCTACTCGTCTAGCGGGAGCAAGTTTTCTTTCTTTGCGGCCGAGAATCTGCATTCCGCTGGTAGATTCGGAGCAAGTTCGCGTTTTACACTGGCAGATTCGGCGTAACCAACTTCATGACGGAGCGTTCCGTGATTTCCGTCTTGTATAGACGGAATTCACCGGAACTCCGAGAATGTGTTGCCGTCATTTCCGGTACGATCGGGCAGCTAGGTTGTCTTCAGCGTTTTTTTATGCATTGTCTGTCTTTGTCTGTTTAGTAACCCTGTGATCTTGTTTACATCCCTAAAATGGCGTCGTTTGACTCTGCTGGACGTGCTGCTGCTGGTTTGTTTCTCGCTTTGAGCGACAGCGAGAACACTAATTCTGCCAAGTAGCAGCAGCGAGGACGATGAGCCGTACATGCTATACGAAATTATGCGTAGGGAAATGTTTCCTGGCTCGCCGTATGCACGGCCGAAGATAATTGGCTATGTCGAGGAAGTTTCCGGTACCAATTTAGTCACGTACGCATGAAAAACTTCCGGAGCGACCTCACGCGAGGCATTCACGTTTCCAAACTCGCAGATCTGGCTTTGCACAACCCGTGTGCTCGCTCCAGCATTTCGACGGCCACTCTGGATCAACCAGAAGAATTCGGCATTAATGGAAGAGGAACCCCTATGCTCTTGCTTGTGAAAATTTTCAAGTTACTTCACAAGTACTATTGCCATCCGTTATGATTGCATGTCTTTCCTATGCCATACACACTACACCCTTTCAGCTTCAGTACTTTTGCTTTGCCACAATAACAATCATTGTAAGGTGAAGCGCTATTTACAGGCGTCAATAAGACGCTGAACTGAGGGATGTAAGCAGAGAAGGAGCGCTTCGTTTCCTTGCCTGTGTACGGGCGCAGTCTCATCGAAAACAGCTTTGCGATAAGTAGTGTCAACTAATGCTCTGAGCATCGCTTGCTAACCTTGAATATGACGCAACTACGAGTTAGGAAAGAAATAAGGCACCTCAGTCCGGTACTGCTGGAGGTATAGGAGAGAACTAACTGAAAGATCTCTCGGATTTGCGAGCAAAGCTAAGTTGTCGTTTCGTTAACAATATGCAACAGCTTAGATACAGGAGCACATCTCCGCTGTCCGCAGTTCTGTTCATTTGCAGCCATACTAGACGCATTGGTTTAGCGAGCTTTAAGCAAGTTGGTATGTGGCGTATTAACCTGTACACTTGGCGCATGTTTCATTTTTTTCTTCTTTTTTTTAGTATTCTCCATGAACAAGTGCTCAATAGATAGATAGATAGATAGATAGATAGATAGATAGATAGATATAGATAGATAGATAGATAGATAGATAGATAGATAGATAAATAGATAGATAGATAGATGTCTTTTTACCTGTTCGGGGCCACGGATTGCGGAGGCTGTGGGGCTTCACTTCCGAGTCGCGATCTGTCATCTCGCCCACTGATTTAATCTTTTCAGGAGTGCCGAATAAGCGTCGTGTCTTTCTCGTGAAGAGCCAGGGGCTTTGCGAGCACAAAGGCGACTGCCCCGGAGAAGGCGCGACGCGAGGAATTCTCATTTCTATTGTCGCTGACAGCGAACACATTGGCAAGCCCGACGACCGGAGTTTTGGTGTCGAGGCAGCAGCTCCAAAGACCAGGCTCTCATATTAGTGCTTCAAAGACACCGCGCTCAGACGGCGGCGTAAGGGAAAGCGAAGGAAAAAAAAACGAAAAGTTTGGTAGTTCTGCTACAGCAGTGGTGCCATTCTTTTCAAAAGCACTGTCGTTTCTATTTGAGAATAAAATGTCTAACGGCGAAGCGACAGAAAACGAAGGCCGAGCTTCAAAGGCGGAGAATGGCGTGGTGAGTAGCGCGCAGTGCCCGTGTGAGTGTGCGCAAAGCTGAGTTGAAGAAGCGCGCGTTTGTCCCGTGTAATATTCGCCCTGGCATGCGATTCACTGGAGTTCAGGCCCTCTCGTGCGATTTGTTTTTCGAAGTTCTTTCTTCGTTTCCTTTTTTTTGTCTGACAAAGCAACTACCGGTCTAGTGATGTGAGACATATGAAAACAGTCTCAGCTATAACGCGATGAGTTAATACATAAAAGAAAACGAATTTCACCCTTGAAAAAGATTCAGTGAGTGTGCCATTTATGTCCATTTTCGGCCAAGTAATAAAAGAACTGAAGGAATAAAGAACAGATTATTTAGTTGTCGGGAAAAAATCTATGAATGAGGATAATAAAGGTGACACGTTATTTCCTACTACGTTATTCCCCACACTAAAGATAAGCCCGCGATTCCCGAAATTTGTCATGGTGCGCTGCACTACGAAACTAGTTGTAGCACAAGGCAACGACGCCTGTTCAACGAGGGTCATGAAGAGCCGAGATACTTTCGAGGAGGAACAGCAGGCTTCGTTGAACAACACAGACAAGATCTATATAAACAACACTACATCCCTAAATGTCCACCATCCCGCATGGTGGATGGTGGACTATGCACACAAACATTTGAAATGGCACTTTGTTTCATGACGTAGAGAGAGAGAGAAAGAGAAAGGAAGGCCGGGAGGTTGACCAGATATTGACATTCGGTTTGCTACCCAGCACTGAAGGTGGCGAAGCAGGAGCAAGAAAGAGGGGGTAGATTCTGTGGGTAAATGAAGTGAGAAATGTGGCGTTACTTTTCCACTGTCAGGAGGTGTGTGGTCGCCTTTATGTGGACAGACCTTTATCCGGTTGCATAGCGGCTATCAGACGTGGCCGGAAAAGTATAGGCCGGCCTAGGAAATACTGAACTGCGCTTTAATTGTGAGACAAACTGAGCAAGTGCCCCAAATCAGTAACCCAGAAAAAAAACTAAGAATTAGGAGTTCTGCCCTGTTAAACGTACTATTCTCACATGCACACTGAGGCACAAGATGCTTCCTCTACCAGCGGTATGACATGAACAAGAAATGGCTAAATCTTCTTAAAATAATCATTCATAGTCGCATATATGAGAAGAGCTTAAGGGACAACCATCGACTTATTTCCATTAGTACAAATAATGAGCAAACAGTGGAATCCGGGCTGACCATCGTGAAGTTCTTGTTTTTCATTTCCTTCTTAATGTTTGTTAGTATTGCGAAGATGTCGCATAATCAAATCTTATTTAGAATTAACCTGATTGTTTGAAGAAAACAAGAGATGGTGAACACTAATTTATTATGCATTGTTCCTCGGTATATAAGTGAAAACTGGCTTCATATATATAGTTTACCGCCTTGTCGGACTTGAGCAAGTGACGTTATCGATCGGTGATCTTCATCGTTTCGTTGCTGCACTTGATCTAACTTCCCAGATTAGCCACTTGACATCAACTGTTCAGGTATGGAAAGTTGACTTTATTGGAAACATTGCGGTGCGCGCACACAGGACGGGAAAACGTAAGGCGACCCGACCATCTGTGCGCGCCAAAATGTTTCCAAGAATGACACCAAGCGTATTTCATCCTCACCCGGCAATGCGAGCGGACCAAACATGTAAAGCTACTGTGCCGCTGAAAGTCGCGACAACTGCTCAGTTTTGAGAATTTGATTTCCGTTTGTTGCGTGACTTCAGGTGACTTTCATAAATCTTCGAAATAAGCAGCCTAGCGTTTTTACAAAATTTTTAACGGAGATGGCGTTCAAGGGATTGCTGTCATATCGTGAGAGGGCATACAAAATTTTGGCAGAACACTCGCAAGCGTAAGCCTTACAAGTGTATTGTCAAAAAGAATTGTCTTTCTTGAGAATGTAAGATTTTCCCTGCATGGCAGTTCTGGGCTTCTTGGCGGGTTTGTTTGTCTTTCGCATTTCGAGAGTATATATGCGCACGCTCTTTGAATTAAATCTTGTTGGAAGTTAGCGCCGCCCTTCGTCCCTTGAACTTGCCCTATGTCATACATTTTTGTGCTACGTGATCAGTTACGTAAGCCCTAGCTTAGTACGTATAGATGGCCGGGTCGGACCATCGTTTCGAAACAACGCTGACGCACATGCAAGTGGCCCGTACTAAACCTGCTGAAGCGAATATGTCTGAAAATGTTGCTTCTATATACTTGCCCACTGTTGGGATCGGCCTCCCTGGTGCCGCTTGGATGCGTGGGATTGTTTCGGCTAGATCTATACTCTGATTTGTTCCGGCTTTGCAGCGCTTTCTGAGGTGTCCAGAATCGGCGACGACAAAGAAGTCGTTCTGTGCAGATTTTAGGGCCGTCCGCTTGCCTCGCCAGAAACCCTTTGGACAAGCCCGACCACCTAGTAAGGGCTATTTGCAGTTTGAGCCCCGTAGAAAGAGTTGTCACCTCTGCACTGCTTTGTTCGTCAAGGTACACCAGACAATGAGCCGAGCGTCTTGGGGACGTTTCCCCCCATTCCGTAGTGCCTTCACGTCTTCATTTTCTGCACACCACGGCCTGCCCAACACCGACGCCACATCGATGAGTCAACTCTGCACGTTTGACTCCACGTCATTGCAGTGTGATGTGTCGTGCCGTAAAATATAATCGCGTTGTGTTTGGTGCCGCGCTTCTCCCTCGCCGTTGGATGAATTGGGCTTGTCTCTTCCCTCTTCCCTAGGTTGAGAAGGTAGTGTTTATGTTTCCCTCTTCGGGGGTGGAGACGAAAACGACAATTTCATCGGAGTGTCCTGAACTCAATTGTTCCCCCTGAAGAAGATTCTAAAAAAAAAAACAGGCTTTATAAACACGAGCGCAAGACGCTCCGAGGAGGCTTCATTCATTCTTGTTGTATCACGCTGCCTTCACCATGTAAAATAGTGTAAATAAACGTTCCTGTTGCCCACTCCGATTTCTCTGCTCGTCTTCACTCTGACACTCGGATTGCTTCGTGCTCGCACAAATTCCCGGGCAGTGGAGCACTTGAAGCCCATATGAGAGCTTACCGGCAAAACATATATTACAAATAGTAACTCTTGGTCAGACTGACAAATGAAAATTTTGAATTCTTAACCTTCTCCTCACCGTTCACACTCTCGCTTAACAGTGTCAGTATAGATCGTTCTCACAATAAAATTACAATGAAACACCTAAGTACCGCACAGGAGTATATGATATACAGGTAGCAATGCCAGGAGTCGCAGCCCGTTCGCTACGCCAGAATATTGTTTACCTGGTACAGTTAACTGAACCACCCGTCATAGTTAAATAAAATTCACGCTTTTAACTGTTCCAGCTTTGCTCGTGTAATACCTAAAATACGTGGTAGTTCTTGGAATCTCCATGATTGAAAGAGGGGTATACTATACAATACAGTTAAAACATACAATGTTCCCTATACCTTCGTTTACCTTCATTGTCTGCTAGTTTCATTTATGTCAAATATCTGTGATCATTCTTTTGTACATAAAGGGTCCAAGAAGTGCACATTAATGGCGTCAACAAGTAGAGAACATCTCAGAATAAGTAAGAAACTATTGTAAAAAGTCTGTAACCACTCAAACTTGCGTATAGCGCTTGTTCTCTTTGTTGTACTTTTGTCTGTAGGCGTAATAAGATTCAACTTAAGAAACAAAGAAGAAAGGCGCTCATGACTGAGTTATTTACGCATCCGTCTTTTATGTTCCAGGACAGAGAAATCGAAAGTGTTATTCTCTGATCTAGCTCTGTTTCGAACTTTTTTTTCTTGCGGACTACATGTCCACGTCACAGAAATGACGCACGTCAAATGTCATTTTCATGACAAGAAAAATGGCACAGATCGATTCTTATTGGACGCCGGCATAAAATAATAAGTTATTTGTTTTCTGTATTTGTTTTTGCATCGATAATTATCTCTTTTATTTGATTACGAGCCGATTATACAACACTAATCTACTTTCATTATTTTATACACACACCGAAGGCACCTTAGACTGAATTCACTTTGCTTGCACGTCATCTTTAATATGCGGTTTGTCCATTTTTAGGCATTTGCCCTTTGCATACGAAGTCTTAATAACAGAGTTCAACGCAGCGTCGAACCATCTGCGGCGTCGTGGAAAAGAAAGACCACGTTTGATTATGCTGACGTCATCTGCCATTTCACTCAAAGTATCAGAGAAGAGAAAAGTTCCGGGTTGAGTTCAATGGAAGCATCAAGGTAGCTGTGTATAGCTGTGTATAGCATCGGCAAAATAGCTGTGTGTAGCATTGGCATAGCTGTGTAAACGCAAGCATCGGCAACAACTCTTGATTTACTGTTGAACGCTCAATAACGTCACTTGCTCAACTACCTGATTTCTTCTTTCTTCCCTGTATTTTGTTTTTTTTCCTGTTCAATGAGTCATGCTGGCACAATTTATCTAAATAGAGATGGCACTTCAGGTTTTCTTGCAGTTTTCCTCGGTGGGTGTTAATAGGAACCAGAAACTATCCTTGTAACTCTCGTCATTTCTTTCTCATCAGCTGGGTAATTGTGCGTGACACTACCATTGGCGTTCTTGGCATAACTGTCCTATGTCGGTCCCAACAACTGTTAAACTTCCTCCACATTGTGTGGCGTGCAGCACAAGCAGCGTTGCAGAGGCGTCGAGGTAAAAGCGGATGCCATCTAGGCAAGATCCCGCACTTTTCTATTCTGCCTTCAACACGTGATCTTGGAGAAGCAGTGCTTGTTCGAAGAAAGCCCACAGATGCGAGTGGAAGTCTGCGAATGCGAGGGAATGCCGATAACGTTGTGCGCGCAGACAGAACGCCGGGCTGTCAGTTGCCCTCACGTGAATCGACTCGCCTGTCGACTCTCCGCGGGGCGCCGTCCTTTGTGCTGTCCGGCGCGTTCTTCTCTTGACGGCGTCAACATGCGACATATCGTCGCAATAAACTGCAACACAGTAGTGCACAGTCACTTATTCTATGACAATATTTAGCGCAAAAAAGCAACCGCTTCAAATTGCGGTCTTTTACAGAGCTTTCTATACGCTGCGCTTGAGTTTTGATGAACACTTTTTGAACCGTATATAGCTACTTCTTGCTCATTTGGGTGCGTAGCGCTTAATTTGGAGTCTGAAATTCGCGTAGAGATCGCATCGTTCTCGAGAAAGAAAAACACGCTTGCCGTGTGAGGTAATGATCATGTATTTTACACGATCTTCCTCCTTATGTATGACAATGGGTTACGTTAAAAAATAACGGTGAGCTTGCCGTTACCTAGAAACGCTATTTGAATAACTTTACACTACCACCCTTTTGTCTCTCCTGTTAAATCAGACCTCTCTTCAAGTTGGAGGTGTGATCGAAACTGACATAAGTTACGCGTCTGTGCACTCTTGAAGTTCTTCACAGCCCTAAATTAATGGAAATATATCACCAGTAACGTTTTGCCAGAAGCCAGAAACAAATTTATTACTAAGTTTGCTTTTCGCGAAAACTAATTTTGATTTGACAGCAATACTCCCTAATATAATGACAACTCTCACTATTTGCAGGACCATGTTTTTTTTTTTAACCATGCACTATGTCGCATGATCCGATTTGTGAATACGGGTTTATGGGAAATATTGATGCTGAGTTTTGTCTGCTTATTTGCTTGCTTTTTTACTATACGAGTATAATGGTCCATCACGAGGCAGGACACTCGTTACAAAAAGGTCAAAGGTCGCTTGCTGTTGGATGATTGTATTATCGCTGCTAAGCAGACACGACAAAGAAATAGATGAAATGAAATTGCTGGGAAGTTAACCTCGCAAATGTGACTAGTTTGCTACCCTGCGTAGAGGTGGGGAAATAACGGTTGTACACAGGACAACAAAGAGAGATCGATAAATAAGAGCGACAAAAAATTAGACAAATACACACTCACAGTGAAATCGCTAAACATCTTTCGTTCTTCAGAACTCTTACTGCTCCTAATGTTTGCTGTAGACAGGCCTTATGAATCCAAAAACAAGATATTGTCCTGTCCTCAGCCCTTCCACGCGAATGCCTTTCCGGAAGATATTCTCTAGACCGAAGTCCTTCATTGCTTACGTGGATCAAAGGCGTTCTCTTGTGTCACCGAACATCGACGCTACCTTGTCAGTTTGGTTGCGCCTGCACTGCGCGCAGTGGTTGTTGGTACATACCAAGTCGAGAATGCTTAGGGACAAAAAAAAAAAGAGTGAAAGCACCTGCAATGCAAACGCTTGTACTTCTGAGTGCAGCACGTTCACAGAATCGCAGAAAATTTTTTTTATTTATGTTTTACATCTAGCTCAATGCAGAGCTCTGAAAAACTGTTGTGTTTCATGCTTTGTCCAGATCGAATGTATAAATTACCTGAAAATTAAGCCGCCGCGCAGACTGCAAATCAAGCGTTTGCATTCAGCACATAAGAGCAGTCCAATTGATATGTTTCACCATTAAGAAATGCTTTGTTTTATTACAGGAAAGCGGACGCACACGGAAGAGAGATATATAAAATTAACTTGTGTGTATCGCAACCTTTTCGCCGTTTGAAAACAGTCAACAACGTAAAATTGCAGCCAACACATTTTACTGTTAGCCTCGTGGAATATATATTTGTACTTGAAGGAAAAAAAATGAAGAAAACGGAAACAAAACTGCAACTGCAAGCGAATTTATGATGAGTTTCCCACTCTCTTCTAGAGAAGACATTAAGATAAAAGCTGTAAAGTAAGCGCCAAAAAAACATTTAATTCGTCGCTTGTTTACGAAGGGAGCCAGTGAAGCAAAACAGAAAGCGAAAATTTTCAATTGTGAAGCGTAGCGAACAGTTACTCTATTGCAGCGACGTTCCGCTGCCGCAGCCGGTGCATACGAGCATAGAGACTAAGGCAGGTTGAAAATTCAATGAGACCTTTTCAACGAGGATGCAATTTGCGTGAAAAAAAAATGAATTTCGAGATTTAGTTTTAACAGAAAAGCAGCTCTTACTCGAAGCTTTCCTGTCCAGTGGCGTAGCGCTGAGGCCACGCAGTGTGGAGAGAGTGAGCAAGGCTGCGCTTAGCCGAGAGAGGTGAGGGTGAGATTTGACGGTTGAACCAATGAGATGCGCTCCAATAAGAGAGAGGGTAAGGCTTAGTGGAAAGAGTGAACCAATGAGAGGCGGGCCAAGAGGGGCGTGAGAGGCTCAGCGGAGTATAATCCAGTCGATTCACCAGAAGTAGGTCAGTGAGCGTCTCGGTGGAGTATAAGAAAGGGCGTCGCTTTTTTGGGAGTTTGCACTTTCATAATGACCTCGACTACTCTCGAGGGAGAAGCCACCCGAAGTGACGGTCAGCGAGTGCTGACGCGCGAACGGGTTTGCCTTCTCCGAGCCAATGCGATGTTCGCGCTAGAGAGGCTGCAGCTAAGCGCCAACGAAGGGAAGACTTGAAGAACATAAAAATAAATAGCCTGATGAAAGAGAGGAATTAGCTTCGCTGTTTCGAAACTGTTCGCGAAGTGGAACTGGCTGGATTTTTTGTCATACAAAATAATGTTACAGAGCACAACAAAATGATCAAAGCTAAACGTTTACAGCTATGCATCATGCTGTCAACATTGTTTAACACTTCCTGTCCATGATAAGTTCCCTTCCTTCCCACTGACAGCGTGTAAAGTAGCTGACTTGATCAGCGCATGTGGACTACTCCCTACTATTTACCCTCACAGTTTTAAGTAAAGTTATGTTTTACCTCATCTACAAATAAACTCATTAAATTGTTCGCTCGTAAAAGAATTCATTTCCGCCACAGGTCTCAGCAAAATACGTAACATTGCTGACTTCGTTGAGGAGTTCGGGCTGTGCTGAAATTTTTTATGTGAATAGAGCAATTTAGGTAATGAAATGACCATAGCAGTCACTGGAGATACAGTTCGTCTGTCATGGCTGCAAACCGAGTAACACTGAAAATACCTACAAGTGGATAACGTCACTAGTTGTCTGTTGTCACTCTTTTGGCTCTACTATACAGAAAGGTGCTGTGCTATACGACATAACGATTCGCAATACGATTCAACCATTTGTGACAAAGAACAAAAGCGAAGGCGGCCTCCTGATTACGAACACGTTTTACGAATGAAAGCATTTCCGAACGTGATTTCTACAACTGTTCATGATTTTCAGGATATACCAGTGCGTTTAATGACGTTGACTGGATCTTTTCTCAAAATGTTCAAGTAGCATGGACACTAGAAAGTCACGTATTCACCTATACCTAAAATTAGTTAGTACAATTTAGTCGAAAGTGTAGTCTTCAAGTAGCGTCATAGAAAAAGCAGATCCCGAATCCAGTCACACAACCTCACTAAACTAATGTAGAAGTCCAGTCCCACGAGCAAAGAGTGTCTTGACACAAATATCACATAAGGGCAAGAACATAATGAATGTCAAATCAAATAAATATATTCAGTGTGTCAATGCATTACAATAATATCACTCGCTTCGAGAAAGTGACATCCCTATATTAAAGCCCGCTTTTAAAATGAATGTATAGGTCATGGACCTAGGTTCTTCTTGAGGCTGAAGGGCCTTCGGTCCAGTGCCACTAAATTATGTAGTAAGCATTGTCTTTATGCATCCTGTCGCAAATATTCTCGTAAAGAATTGTTGTATATACCCGTGCACGCTGTTTCAAGTATATGTCAGGCTATGCAGTTTGTAAAATTTTCTGCAGAAAGTGTTTGAGTATATGTGCATGTATAAGCACACATACAAACTCACATTAGAACATACATAAAAATGGTTGTACACGCCCCCTCCCCCCCTCCTCCACAAAATATTTCTGGCTGGCCCCTGCTGTATCTTTGTCCAATGTGGAGAGAATTTTGAGGTCAAGTGAACAATAAATCCTAATGTTTTAACTGTTATCACACTGTATTGCTCTGCAAGCTCGGTCTGAAGTCCCCCTTAACGGACATGTGCTGTAATTTGGCCTTTTCCGAATGAAAGTGCCGAAGAATAATTTTTGTGAATGCTTCTTTGCTGCTTCCTTCGCTGGAACATTGTGAGGTTATTGCAGTGACCAGATATTTACTGCAATATTACGGCGAGATTCTCTTCGCTTCCTGTGGCAAGTTTGTTTGGGGTTCAGTCAGCTGCAGTTCTAAGGAAATCCAACACACAATGAAGTCGAAAAAGGTGTAAGGAACGATATGTGTAGACTTTTAACTGTATTGTAGTTATTAGGATATACGTTTGAGTAATAGTTACTGAAACATTGTTAAAAGGCTATTACAATGTTCCCTACGCCTTCCTTGGCTTTACTGTCTGTTGGTTTTACGTTGTGTCGAACAAAGAAAAACGAGCCTTCAATTTCCCTGTTTTCGTAAGGCACAGTCATGTTTTTGCTCTTGTCACGATGAAGTGAAACTAAAGCTGCCTATGAATGGAGAGAGCAGAAAAGTAAAGGAAGCAATAGAATGCGCCTTGTGGTATTATATCAATAGTATACCAGTTATTTTATATCCCTCTTTCATCGCAGTTAGCTGGTCAACTACATTTATGTGTAGAACCATGCGCACGTTAAAATGACCTGTGATCTTCAGTGAGTGGCTTGATTCGGTAGCTATCATCCGCCGACGTACAAACCCTTACGGCATCGTAGACGCGTCTTGCAAAAATGCGCTCGGTGTACAACAGGAGCCGACGCTTTACAGACTGCCGTTCATTTCGGTTGTTCCACGTCCCCGACATCCCGCGAAGTATGAGAGTTCATCAAGTAAGATCTACAGTGTAAATTTTTATGAAAGGGAACGCGTGGCCTACACACTCCTGCGGCTGCTGGCAGCGCGTTCAAGTGGGAGCAAGAGCAACCACAGTCCTTTTTCGCGTCATCTCGTGGCGAGTAAAACAACCATTCGTTGCTGATATAGAACGGCAAAATTGCAACCCCTCTCCCTTAAGCCGATTACCGGCTCTCGCCTGATAGTTTTGAAGGGGGGGGGGGGTCGCAATCTTGCCGCTGGTTCTATATCAGGAACGAATGGTTGTTTTGCTCGCCACGAGATGACGCGAAAAGTGACTGTGGTTGCTTTCGCTTCCGCTTGAACGCGCTGCCAGCCGCCGCCGGAGCGCGCAGACCACGCGTTCCCTTTCATAAAAATTGACACTGTACATTGCAAAGATAGCTATAGTGCACAGCGCACACCACGAAGACGAGTCGGGAGGGTAGCGCCGTTTTGCTGCTGACTTGAAAAGTCGTGGCCCCACCCAGATGCGTCATTTCTGACGCTCGCTTATCACCTGGTGCTCGGAGTTAAGAAATACGTAGGCTGTATATAATAATGGAAGAATTGTGCTCGTGCTCACGACGAACTGACTGAAATGCTGAAGATTGTCGGGGTAGCTTATTCGTGTTTCGCAAGATCGCAAAGCAACAGCGGAGCTACAAAATTTGCGGCCATGGAAAGGTGGGCGAGAAAAAAATCCAAGTAATGGATATGGTGAGTAAGCGCATCCTAACCCCAGCGACATATTGGCAGCTACTCGAGCGTAACGTTGTTACGCTCTCCACAAACATTTTCCCCACATTTCTATCCCGCGAGCAATCTAGCTGCATGGTGTGCGGCGTTCAGTCGCGCTAAACCCCAACGCTGGCCACATACGGTGCGTGGTTGGGAGCCATCCAACGAATCATTAATTTTGATTGACGCTCATAGTGCACGCTCGTGTTTTGGAAACTACATTCGCAAACCGCAGTAATTTCGTTTCAGCGTTTTCGAAGCTGAAAAGGGGGTAAAACTTTCCAGGCTCGCGTTTATGTGGCTGCGTATCCAGGTGGTTTCGCCTGCACTGAGACTGAGGCGTAAACAACTTCACAAAAGGCAAACATAGGTGTTAACAAAAAAATGTTGAACTGAGATAGTATACTACAAATGCTAGCACTTCAATATATTGAGTAAACCTGACTGGCTCAATAAAGCTTAGTGACTATTTGCAGTCGACCGATATCCAAGGGCGTGCCATTGGAAAATATTGTCATCAAGCTGAATTATGATCTTCGCCAAATATGGCGGTGACGTCAAAACCTGTTAGTTTCGACTAGATGTAGATCGCAAAGGCCGGGTAATGGTAATCGTTACATAAAAATAAATCTGTTTCACATGCACCTTGCTGCACACATGTATAACGTGGATACTATAGATTGTCCTCAACAAATTAAGTACTCAACAAGCTCTATAACAAACGCTGACCACACGAGACGTGAAATAAAATATCGAGATTCACGAAATGGGAAAAGCCACCATTGATAACAAATGCACCATGTTGCTGGTCCTCAAACTTAATAAATCTACACAGTTATATATTTTCCAGTGCAGCTTCCCTTTCTTCAGATCCATCCCTATCCCTTAATATTTATTATTTTCTATCCAGTGCCTGTTTGAAACACTTCACATTTCTTTCAGCTTTAAAGTGTCGCCACTGCAGTGTATCAGGCAGACAAAATTCTTCCTCAAATTTTGCACGGCAAAGTGTTCGAGCTGCCTTGACAATAAAATCTTTATCAGGATTTTGTACTGTGCTGTCAGCTTATAAACACCACCCCGCCACAGTGGTCTAGTGGCTAAGGTACTCGGCTGCTGACCCGCAGGTCGCGGGATCAAATCCCGGCTGTGGCGGCTGCATTTCCGATGGAGGCGGAAATGTCGTAGGCCCGTGTGCTCAGATTTGGGTGCACGTTAAAGAACCCCAGGTGGTCGAAATTTCCGGAGCCCTCCACTACGGCGTCTCTCATAATCATATGGTGGTTTTGGGACGTTAAACCCCACAAATCAATCAAATCAATAAATCAGCTTATAAACAACACGTAACTCCTCTGAAAGCTAAAGTAGTATAAAAAACGAGCGCTTCTGTAGTTCTTAAAGAAGTTCACGTGTGTATTCACCGAAACTTGTTTATATTATTGACGTTGTGGAGCTATACATTTTTCAGTATGTCCACGATCGCATTGAAATCTACAGAGTACGACCAAATATACCGAGAGCATCACCTGATCGACTAACACTATAGGCAAAAATGGTACACGCTCAGCAACACGCACTGAGTAGCCAATTCACGCGCTACTGCGATTTTTTTACTCCACTTGACAAAACATAATTAGGCGCATATCTAAAATAATTACCTTAATACCGCTGCAGTTTAGCATAACATTTGGTCGTAACCTATTGCTATGCGCATTAGTGAACTGTTATCTCTATCATTACGTCATGTCTGTAAACAATTCTTTGTTTACGAATATTTCGCCGAGGCACAAAAATTGCCAGTAATCGTGCAAAAGTGACTCTTGCAGGCACTTGAACAATGCCTGACCTATTCAAGGCTCTTCAAGCCTCCGAGATGCTTACAGTTTGCATTAAAATTAAGATGAAAAAACTTTTCTGATGAGTGGTATTCTTAATGAGGGAACAATTTGGCCTGAACAAAAATGTCTGCAGAAATCGCACCACTGGGTACTACTACTACTACTACTACTACTACTGCTGCTACTACTACTACTACTACTACTACTACTACTACTACTACTACTACTACTATTCCTGATACTACTGCTACTATAAAAATCAATCTTTCAGTCATTTATTTATACCCAGGAACAACCATAAGATCTTTGTGCAGTGCAGGCTAAAATAAAACTATAAAAAATAACAACACAATACAGATAGTCTTCATAATAATAATAATAATAATAATAATAATAATAATAATAATAATAATAATAATAATAATAATAATAATAATAATAATAATAATAATAATAATAGTGTAGGCAGTGTACATCTCGCTTTCTTCAATGGCTACAGTTGCTGATTTCATTCAATAAAATATCAATTACCCGAGAGCTTTATTTCACAACCGCTTTTTTTAATCTACATAAACATCGCACAAATACGGAAGGCTCATGGCATAATATTAGATGCCGACAATGCAAGTACACGCAAGTATATTTTTCCGCGTACACACTTCATCTTGAAGCGACAGATGACGAATGGTTAATAAAATGGTATAATTGGTTTGCTTAAAAATTTTGTTAACTATCGTAGTCAAAAGCCTTTAATAAGCCCAAGAAATATAAAGAAAATGCTCTCCTTAAATTTCAGAACTGCGCAATAGAACAGATACGGGTGTACAAATCTATTTCTAAGCGTTGATTTTCGGGAGAACAAGATGTCACACAACTCGCGGAAACCAGCTTTATTCCAATATGTGCCCAATGGTATTTTTATTTTACAATCTTCAAACATTATGAAGCATAGTTAGAAGTTAGATTATTGAACGTGAATCTTATTTACTATCTTCGAAACTACACATTCGTACTGGGTATAACAACTGACATAAGCATGGACAAGAAAATATTCCTACAAAAGACAGAAATAGCTGTGCGCTGCACCGACCACCGGCAACGAATACTCCACGCAGCCAAAATATTCCCTGAACTTAACGTACAAACGAGCTCTAGCAACTGAAGCTAGCTTCGTATAGAGAAAATCAAGTTATTCGTGAGCAGTACGGTCACATCTCATGTTCTCGTCCTAAGGACATTCACACTAACATTTTAGACACCATGGATACAGAATAACAATCTTAAAGAGTGCAAAAGACAGTTGCTTAGTAATTGCCTGAAAAAAAGTCTGATACCTTTAGTATTGTTCACCAGTATAGGTCAGAATATAGGCATAGTCGTATATGTCTATTTCTTAACTATCTGGTACAGCCTGTCTCTTTGTTTCTGTAGGCGTGTGCATGCGTATATATATATATATATATATATATATATATATATATATATATATATATATATATATATATATATATATATATATATATATATATATATATATATATATATATATATATATATGTGTGTGTGTGTGTGTGTGTGTGTGTGTGTGTGTGTGTGTTTCCCCATTATGTTCTTCGTGCAACGCTTCTTTTCCACTTGAGTGGTCCCTAATCTATTGGACATATTATAACATTAATTATTTATTTTCTACACCCGGAACCTCCTCCGAATGAGATATAAAGGAACAGATGCCCATGAATATGCTATTGAGATAGTCGCCTCTAGCGCAATCTTCAAGCGTGATTTCTGCCCAGTGCAAACTTGTCGGTCAACTCGTGAACACTCGAGCACACATCGCTATGGCCGATTTCGTATGCGGACAGTCATAGCCCAGTATATATTCTCCCACTGAACAAATCTGATTACCGTTGCAGTAGAAGTTCAGCGTCCGCATCGTTATCATAGTTGTGTGTTGGCAAAAGAGACGACAACTCTTGCCTACATGGGTTTTCAAGTGACGCCATTGACGAACGACTGATGTTGTCGGGATTAGAAGTAGCTTGGAATAAATTGTATGCAACGAGTCGGGGTGATAAAAATGCGGTGAGAGCGGTAGTGATGCACATGTGGCAAAAGAACTCTTCAACATATTGGGGCTTTCGATTCACCTGACTGTTCTAGCCTAACTCGGCAGACGACCCCACCCGATAGCTGGTGCCTCTGACAAGCCCGGAGACTCCTCGCAGGCAACACAACCAAAGTCCGGTCACGGCGAATAGCGCAACAACTAAGAGTCACGAGCTTTGAGAGAAGAAGAAAATAAATACGCTCAAGTGCGCCCATCAGTCACTCGCAGCCGGCATACGTGGAAAATATAGGCGTGCGAAGCGAGTCTCTCGAGCTCTTCTAGAAACTTGCAGGTGGATCACGCGTTGGTCGAGGTCCGTCGGAAACACCTTGATCGCAGCAACGACCGACATGCAAATCGCGCACCGCGAGTGAAAGCAGCGCGTGATCAGTGGTGCCAGTAGCAGAACCGCGCAGTTAATTACGAAGGGGGAGGCGCGCCACTCCAATTTTCCGGCAGCGCGAGCGTGCTTGGGGGCCAAGCCCGGGGCCACACTAATTTCGGTGCGACCGTACGCGGCGCGGGCTGCCGGGCCGAGCGTGTCGCCACAAAGCCGCACTTTGACTGCGACGGCTGCCGCCGACTCGGGAACTGGACGGAATCCAAGTCGTGGCGGTTCACAACAGCAACAAGTCAGCGAGCGGTGCACGCATGGGACCGCGGCTGACGGAAGCCATGGCTCGCATCCTCGCGGGCCCATGAGGCGCCCTTCGCCTGACCGCCGCCGCACTTATAGTCGCTGGCCATTTCCCTTCTCTGTTGGACCACTGGACGACTGGCCCCACAATAGATACCGCGCTTGTTTCAACACAAAAGTGCACGCATACACCAAGCAGATGAGAGTAAGCAATACACGCAGCGGATATGGACACGAAAGTGCTTCTCAGTGTCACCGGTACTCGAAGTGGTAGAGTCGTTTCGAATAACGACTATGAACTCCAAAATATGAATAAAAATAAAGCTGACGACATGCAAAGAGCAAAGGACAATGTAGAGAAAAATACCGCTGTGTGCGTTCTCATAAAAAAGGAGAAATCGGCTAAAGTGCCACATGTTAACGTAATCGGTCGCACGAACTTTATCAACAAGTTCACATAACGACCCAAATATTTTTGTAGTTCTTTTACAAACATAGCAAGTACGGTTGGATACCGCTACCGTCAAGTCGACTCAGAACGCCGTCCTCAAAGCCAATGAATGTTCAGCCTTCGACAACGAGGTGGAATGAAACGCGAATGAGGAAAGAGAGATGTACAAGGGCGAGATCAAGACTTGCACAGTAACGGGCTGAGTCGCAGGTGAAGACCACCTGTATTTCTGCGATGCCGTGAGAACGCCACTGCGTGTTCAAGGATGCCCACGTGATCGCCACTGTTCTGGTCCTTCGCTGTGCCCGAGCTGATTGCTTCTCGGGATTAGAGCCCCAGCAGTGAATGCAATTACGTTGCATCGCTGCGGCAGCCACCCTACATCGCCTTATCTTGGCAAATATCCGCAAAAGGCGCCACATGCTATGACGGCCAACAAATCAGGGCTAGAAACTCAATGAAGCTATGCAGTCTGCATCCACAGACACCGAGAAAATTGTCTGGTTGCGTGCATACAGCATGCCTACGAAATGGTTTTTATGTTTTGCCTCACTTCTATCATGACGTCGAAAAGGCTGGATTTTGCAGCTGTGACCATGCGAAAAGAGAAAGACAAGAGTGAGAAGACCAACTAATTCTTCACATAGAAGAGAGAAATTGGCAGGTGCATGCATTTAGCCATCACCTCAATGGAGCACTGTACTGTGGGGTAGAAACAGATCGAAACATGCACTAATGCCATTTTCAGCCCACTCACCCTATTCTTCAAGTTATCACTTTCGTTTTGAACCGAAATTTCTCAGCCGCGTACAGGTTAAATTATTATTGACAAATGTCGTACTAGGCCCGTGCTGTCACTTCTTAAACCCCCGCAGTTTTGGACCTTATCCCTCCTTATTTACTCGTAGATATGTCTCTGAAATTCATCCATTGCGAGCCACGAAGAAACTCAACTTCGGAACACCCAAAACAACCTTCCTGTTCTACCTATAACAACAGGCCGAAGCCTAATTGACGTAAGAGCGCTCAACAATAATCCGTGCTTTAGGAACTTTTGTTAAGTAGCTTTTCTACCCCAAAGAATGACGGAGTAATAGGATGATGTTAATGCAAACAATCGAGCTAAATTTTTAGTATTATGTAGCTGTGAAGATCACGTTTGCAGTGAGATAAATATAATCCACCGATTAAAGAAAACTATTGCATTTAAACATTCAAACTTCTTATGGGGCACTCTGCAGGAGATTAGTAAAGTATACCACCTACAGCGGTTCGTCGATCAGCGAAACGACCAGAAGTCTGGGAACAAGAAAAAAAAAAAACGAATGAAAACGATGCTGAACCTCTCGTAAGGCCGTAAAGTCTGCGTGACCAATTGATCAAACCGAGATTTCGAGTCCGTAACTCAACAACCTAAGTATGGCACTCAAATACCTATTTCTTCAGTCCTCATCTGATGCACGAGTTCATTGGGCCCTCATGCTCATTGAAAGGTGTGGAGTACATGATTGAAAACAAAATAGTTCGAAATTTGAAACAGTGCGTGGGAGTGGGGATGCAAATATCAGTTTTACCGATGACGACTGAAGGTCAGTCAATCAAAAAATAGTTTCAACAAAGGAACTGCATAAATAATCTGACAATTTCCACCCAACACTAACAACCAGTAAAACCGTTCACCATACTCTCCTCTACACAAAATCTACGAAGGGTCCAGACATGTGTAACGATTATTTCAAACACTACCTGCAAATATACGGCTCTATTAATCTACTGCCAGTGGAGATGACATACAAAACAACTCGATTACTCTAACTGTAATTTGCACATTGGTGGCATAGTCAGAGTAATCCACTGTCATGGATGTCTGTTACCACGTCTTGTTTTGTTCATGAGCCTGCTAGTCGATGTTAGCCTGGTATACTGGTAGTTGACAAGTTGGTCAGTCTTTAAGTTCATATCCCTAAGTACATTCTCGTTGACAGCCCTTGTACGAAATAGACGACGGGTACACGCTGCAGACACAGGCGCGGAGTGCTTTAGACACTAGTCAGGGTCTCGATATGGTTGGCCCCAGTTTGAACTGATGACTAGAGACTGGTAATGGGTCGCCTTCGCCTGAATTCTCCGGAGAGCGACTTCCTCCACCCATTCGAAAAAAAAGCGCCGACGAGGGAGTAGGTAAGCGGATGAATGAGGTCATGGATGTCCTGCAGAGGATTCACTATTGTACAATGAACGACAAAGCCAGGTTTCGAGGAATGTAATGACAAAAACTGAGCTTTGTAGTTAGCAAGCTTGTTTTTTTTATTTCACTGGCGACTACATGATGATGACCACGCATCTACACCCAGTGTACAATATCCTCCGATAAGTCAACTCCCAGGATGACTTATTAACAAATAATTCTACTTCAGAGAGAGTACTAACCGAATTGAATGGTACCGCGGATTAAGTATTCCTGGTGCTTGCTAGGCGATGAAATACTGAAAGCCTGGCGTGTGAGACGATCCATTTTTTTTTCATCAGTCGATAACTAGCCCTACGATCTGTTACAGTGCACTGTAACAGAATGGAAGGTCTAATGCAAAACCGAAAGCTTTCGCAAAGACAGATAGATATGTATTTGAAATTAAAAAAAACTTTATAAATTTAAATAAACACAGGGGAACTGTTGCGTCTTCATTAACAGCATTATATTTTCTCTCGTTTTTAGCACATTTATTGCTACAAAAACAGTTATCTTCCAATATTCATCAAGGCTAAACATGGACGATATTCCTCGCTCAAAATGAAGCACAAAATCGCAAGAATTCATAAATACCACATGTGAAAGACCATATTGCTCTGTTGACAGTACACAAAAATGCACATTCCTTTAATTTTGTGGATTTCTTAGCAGAAAGCAGAAAAAACTATGTAACAAAAAAGCATCATGGCTGTATCCGAACTACGTTTATATTGTTTTTTTCTTTTCGCTTTGACTGCACGCATTTCAACATGTTCACTGCGTCACCGCAAGCCACCTTCTTTGCAGCACGAAACGGGTATCAGAGCAGGAACAGAAAACTATAAATGCGGCTCGTTCTGTATGTCGCCCTCCTCCCACATTTTTCTGTTCTTTTCTACTGTAATACGGGTGCGTTGTGAACGCCATCAGATACATTGTCACCGACTGATTTCGACCCTTTCACAGTCGACTAGAGAGTTCCTTGCGAAAATCGGCGAGCCGATGGAGCTAGAATTATTGCACGGTTAATTACGTTCACTCTGAATATATGCGTCTCAATCAATCTCGGGTGAAACAATGAACTCCGGAAGAGGTGTTCGCATGCTAATATCAAAAGACAGATTTTTACGCAGTACCGCTTCGCAAATCATTGGATTTAACGACTCGTGATCTGCATCTGCAAGATCAAGTGGTAGACCATTCGCAACTCCATGTTTAGTGCTACGACAGAGAATATTCCAGCCAAGTATATATAGTTTTAATGCTGCGCCACATTCGCTCACGTGTTTGAGACACGCTGTGCAGCTGCATTTAACAAACAACTGTCTTGCACTGGTTTAAAAAATTTTCCGAATATCCCCCGCCAACAACGATACGTTGAGCTGAAATTCTACCCCATCCCCTACCCCAGCACAAGTCTCACGTAAGCAGAATACACCAAGCAATCGAGTCCGTTTAGTTTACTAGACAAAAAATAGTAACCCGTGATCATCGCATGTCGTTATTTTACAGAAAATATCACTCACGAAAACTGCGTGCGTCGACTCTACGACAGTGACGTATGCATTTCTCGCGCGAGCCTTCGATATCCGCGTGTGCAGTGCGTCATCACGCTAATGTCATAAAGACGAGGAACGCTTACGTCTGTGCGTGGCTCGCTTTACGACAATAATTACGCATTCAGCCCAAGGAAGTAATACGTCATCACAGTCTGAGACAAAGGAAGAAAGCAGCAAAGACCCCTGGCGAAACCTAAATGTTGACTTTCGAACGCAAATGCACCATGCGTACCTTGCTGCTCAACCGCGATTCAATAATACAAGCATAGTAGCTGCCTATAAGCCACACGAATGCCATGCATAGTAGCTGCGTAGTAAGCCGCAAGCAAACCACTTGCGAGTATTTTGAGGCGGCGTTGTCCATGACACTTCCACTGAGACGCTTCGTTACTAAAACTGAACTCAAGTACAATGGCCGCTCCATTACTCCTGTTTTGTTAAACGCAACTGTGGCACAGGAATAATAGTAAAGCCAGTCAACTTCCAGGTACATTATGCTCATTTGTGGGGGCCTTAGCATAAACTAGTTGACGTATAATAACTACTGCTACTGAATGTGAACGTGGCACGAAAAATGGGAAACTCATGATGTCCACTTGAATGGCAAACCATTCGACCACTGAGAACTTGCTTATCATCCTGTGTATATTACATACGTTTTATAGAAACGAAACAAAACTTAGTGAATTTGTTGGCCATAAAAGTTTCGCTCGTTACGTAATAATCGATGTAAAAAGGTTTCTACGCACAAGCCAACCAACAATGATTTACTTTTCAGTGCATTTAGAGCGGTAACCACGTCCAGAAAGGAACATTGGCCACTCTTCAAGCGACAGGACCATAAAACATCTCTCTATGTTACGAGATGCACCACTACGAGGTTCATTACAGCACTTACACCAGAAAGACAACAGGTAGCTTTTTATGCATTGCCAGAACATACGCGAAAAGCATGCTCGTATTCTGCTGTACCTCGAATACTATTTATGGTTGCGTTTTCTTTGCTTTCTTTTTTCATTGGTTCTGCCTTGAAACAACCGACTGGGTATATAGCTTCACAGCAGAGGATACTTCAGTAACATGTGGTTGAAGCTAGCAGTCCTCTTCAGTAAGCAAGCTCAGGCGCGTTATTTTTTGTTTACTTTACTGTGCTAAAACGGTTGGAGATAAATGCGTTTCGGCTTAGTTGGTCTCGGCTGCACGTTTGTTGCGGTGCCTCTTTCTCCATATTGTGCTGCATATATTACCGGTTGCATCAGTGGTCCTGCAACGTTTGGCACGAAACAAGGCTGGCCTGGAGTGCTTAGGGAGCACTAAGCACTCGATTGTCAGTTCTGAGAAATGAACATAGCGCTTTCAGAGGCCACGCATGTATGAGGTCGTGCATGACGGCTTGATCTCATCAAGCGCAGAAATTGAAAGAACACGAAGAACCAGACAACTCCCTCCGTATGTGTCGTTCTCAGTGCACTTCCAATTTCGTCTATCTTCAGCAAGCGTTAAGAGAAAACCACCATCTGCCCGGCGCTGCTTACCGGTTCCGATAGGTTAATTTTTGGTTAAAGTTGGCTAATTTAGAAGACAGTAGATGACAGCTGGAGCGTCGGCGCGTACTGCGGGGCTTCGGAGCGCATGCATATGATTGAAAACGCACCAGTATCCTGCCTGTGGTGGTCTGTCCCGAGATGAGTTCCCCTGCCCAGTCCTTGGCCTCCGTCATGAACCCGATTTCGGCGGCCCCTTCCCCGGCCTTGCGCTTGGCGTCGGCGGCGCCCGGGGGTGCTTTCTTGGCGGTTGGCTGCTTTGGCGCCCCGGGACTGTAGGCGCCTGCCTTTTCCTTGCGACAGCAGAGGAAGGCCAGGGCTCGCCAGATCAGGATAATGAAGAGGCCCGCCAGGAAGGTGAAGATGCTGGAGAGCAGGAAGCACCACCACTTCCGCTCCCGCATGCACTCCAGCTCGCCCGGCGACATGTTGGGCGCGGGCGACGTCGCCTCGGCAGAAGCCATCGCTGCTCGTGCTCGTCACGCCGCGCATCAGAAGGCGCACATTCGCGCTGGCGGCCCAGCGGGCTCGCACGCTTCGCTCGTAGCTCCTCGCGGCCGCTGCTCGCTGGCGGCAGCCCGTCGTCGGGATCGGTTCCCTCTTCACTGGCGCCGCAGCGCCACGGGCCCCAGCGCCGCAGCACCGCCAGGCGGCGCGCGTGCGGGAACCGGGGCTAGGGACCTGGGCGCGGACACCTAGGGACAGCTCCGCTCTTCCGACGCCGGAGAAACAAATATCGTACCCACGAGAGCGCCGGCAAATTGGCGCAGGCCAATCTTGAGAGATTGCAGGCTGCTTTTTGCTCTGTTTCGCAGACTCCGGTCGAAGCTCATAATGCCTTTCGTGCGCAAGGACGGTTCGCAAGAACGGCAGCCGGCCAATCGCGATATAAGGAGACCGTGAGCAAGCTCTACAGGGATTGCCCGTTCCTTCTTATGGGCTTTTGTATCTCTTGGATGCCTTACACTCGAAGTTCCGATTAACTGCGCGCAGCTTCCCCTCTTCAGAAACAAAAATGATGATTATTCGGTATGTACGTTTACAACACCTAATAGCATACCAGGTTAAGGTAAATTAGTCTGTGCTTAATTATATGTGTTTAGAAAAATTCAATGTGCCAGTTTCTTGTCAACATTCAGAAAAAAGAAACGTAAGTGGTTACTGAAGCTATATGAAGCCGTGTGTCGCAAGCAAAAATTATTCTTCTGGTTCATTGCCACACGTGTACTTTTATATTGCCATTTAGGTGCCTATATGCCAGCCTGTATGCTAGGGTGCCACCCAATGGTCATGAAGGCTGAACGCGTGAATTGTAATTTTTAAAAGCCAGTCTAAAACTTCCGTTTCACTGTCATCATTATATTCTACAGTCACCTTTTTTTAAACCTGAACGCCTCTGTTCCAGGCGTACTTGTGTCCGGTGACCGGGACAGCCTGAAGACAGCTGCCCAGGACTGTTCATCGTAGGCATTCTCGTTCATATTGCCGCTGTGCTCAGTTAAACGCCACTTATCGACTTGGTGTCGACGCTCGCGCGTTCAGGTTGAAAAAATGGGCGGCTGTACATTCACCTTATTTTTAGTAAAATTTATCAAGTATTTCTAATGTTCCAACTTTTGGGTAAGCGCCTAACCTTCTTTAATCGGCCTAATCTCTCCTGACGCATAATCGTGCTACTGTGCTCGTTCAGGCGAAGCGGTGATTTCCCGCAAAAATTTGTCTCCGTTAGAGTCACTTCCACAATGACTTGTGAGGGTAAGACACGGCGAGTGAGTGACCGGTCCAACTAAAAGGCCATCACTTTTCCTGCTCACATTTTACTTGCTATTTTCAACTTTAGCCGAGTGGCCCCGAAAATAGCATATGTGCTTACGGTGCTGAAAGCGGCGCCACGTAATGAAACTCTAGACTATAAGAATTGTACACATACTCGTACGCTAGTCGAGGCATTACGAGTAAAGATGTCTGTGAATGTTCGTAGTAGAACTTCTTGTTGGTATTGTTGGTGCGTGCTGCAAAAAAATTTTACGACGCAACCCACCAGGAAGGATAGGCGAAAGAGCGTTACTCACAACTGCCCTTGTCTCGAAACACCGTTGCGATATACGTAAACACAGTGTCACACGTGCGCAACAACCTGTACCACATCACAGCTATCACCCACTCCCAATGTGAGCGCAAATGAAAAAAAAAACCTTCAAAAATTCGCACTCGGCTCTCAGCCGATCTTCAGCTCCTCTAAGCTGACAAGGAAGAAGGGTTTGTCATCATGTCATCGAGCGCCTTACTTTGGCAAGGAGCTTGGCTGATGTTGCCCAGCTTTTGCTTGATTTCCAAGGCGGTGGTTATGCGTCCTCGGTATAGATGTCGGAGATCTGCATTATTCGGTGCCGCATGTGGAATTGCTCGAAGTAGTGAAAACGAGCACTGAAGATAATGGTGTTTTGGTTTCTGAGGGGACTGCGGTATCTCCGTTTATAGTTACATGACCCTATTAGAGTTCCATCTGTGTTCGACATTTATGACGTTTGATGGGCAGGTTTATCTTCAATGCAACGGGATATATGTATCGACTCGTGTGTGGCACCCGTAATGTGCCGCTTGTTTTTAGCATCTTTTGACAGGAGCGTGAGTTCAGGCTCTTGACAATGCTGTCCACATACCTGCACTGCAGGTATGTGGACGACTTCTTGGTAATATCAAATCCTAAACCCGGTCAGAAGAGCACATCTGTTGGGTATGCTGGCCTTATTCATGCAAAGATCTGATGCCTTATGATGCGGCCTAATCAGAAGTATTAGACCTCTTGCTTTTGTGTATTTGGAAAGTGCGTTGGCTAGGTCTTGCCCTGACAGAATGCAGGATAGCTTTGACGACCAGGTAAACCGGCTGGATATTCTCGATCGGTTGTTGCGGCCGTGGCTGAATCAGAAGGTTAAAGAGAGAAAAGAAAAAAAAACGTCAGTAGTTCTAAAAAAATACTAGTAGAGAAAGATAAAGAATAAGGTTGAGTGAAAGGCAGCAAATTTCCGGTTTGATACCCTGCACTAGAAAAAGAAAAAAAGGACATGAAAAGGTGAGGAGGGAAACAGATAGTTAAATAAAAGAAAATAGAAAACGTGCACACCCAAACATGGGAGTGTCAGAGTCGTTCTGCAAGTCTGGTTAACTGCAGAAACTTCAGCAGCGCCTTCGTCGCTTTCTGGCTGGAAGGTTGAACGCTCGGGCACTCTAAAATAGGTTGTTTCGTAAGCGCATGGTCATCGAGCGGTGCTAATGTTGCCGAAAACTGTTGTCTTTGGGAGCTACAATGAGGACAGTCACAAAGAACGTGGGCAATGGTTTCCTCACTACCACAGTGATCAGGTAGCACTGTCAGTCAACCCGATCCGGTAAGCAAAATTATTCGTGAATCACACCCCGAGCCACAAGCGGCAGAGGACGGTCGTTTCGGATCGGGATAGTCTGGTTGGAATTTGAAGTTGAAGTGATGGATCTAACGGTGTAGTTGGGTATGCTGAAAACCGGTCGTGTTCCACATTGAGTGGGTCGTATTCCGTGCAAGCAAGCGAATATTGAATGCTGCATTAGTTCTTAGTAATGGAATGGATTCCTGTACACGCCACTTTTATTATCATTCCAGGCAGAATTATCGGCATGTTCGTTGCCTTCAAAGGCTCAGGGGACTGGAAGCCACTGGAAAATGATTTGTTGTTCTTTGTCTTCCATTTGCTGATAGACTTCTCTTATTTCGAATGCTAGTTGATCTTGTGCACCACGACGCAAAGCTGACGACAGTTACTGCAGGGCTGGCTTTACACCTGCTCAAATCTTGACACCTCTTTGGTGCCTGGATCAGCGTAAACTTCGTCTGATAGTGCCAGGGATTATTAAGAAGTCGGAGCTCTCATAGCCAGCTTTAAAGCAGTTGTCCCTGCTGATGGTAAACAAGGAGTACGCAGACCACACTAAACAATACTAACAAATACTAGTAGTTGTTCTATACGGCCATAAGGTTGCACACAAGTTTAAAAAGGTGGCTGACCGGTACAAGGTACTTGTGTTGTTTTCTGGACCAAGGAAGCTGTCGGGCCTACGTCCACTGATTTCAAGAGGACCCGTGCCTGCCCCGTGTAGTAAGAGGCATGCGAGGCCCTGTCACCTGTGCGTTGGAAGCGGTCTATGAAATTCCGCTCTCCTGAGGAAGGGTTTACATCGGCCAGACTGACTTATGTGTAAACAATCAAGCGAAGAAGCAACAGTCTTGCGGCACATTTACCTTCGGTGGTTCTTCGATCAGCTGAGTTTGAATTTTTGAAAGGTTTGAACTTGCAGTTGCATTGAGAGTGGACGATTGTGGGGATGTGACGTTTGGTGAGTTGTTGCCCATGTGGGGCACGGTGCATATATTACAACGGTCTTTCTCGTATTAAAATAGTTGCGAATAAGGCTCTTTCCTTTCGCCTATCTTTCTTAGTAGTTTGCGTCAAAAATTTTCTTGTAACGTTTCTAGTTTTGTACTAACACCATTACATCATTTTCATCTTCATCATTATCATTAGAAGAAGTAGTAGCAGTGGCCATAGTCGTAACAGTAGTTCGTGTGTGGGAGGGAGTGAATTTTACTATTATCGCTTATTGTTATTGTTTTGCAATTACCGTTTAACAGTCTATTCATTATATCCGCTGTTAGGCGACATTGCTTGACATGACTCGCGGCATCTTGGCGGTGTATATTTGCACGGTTCTGTTAAAACATTAAATATGTACGAGCTACAAGCTCCATTAGCTCAAGAATGGGTTCGCCTTACCAGGTATCTTCTAGGGAATACAGGCAGACATTTTTAACGGTGAGAGAAAAAAGAAGACTATACCCCAAAATGGAGCGGCTGTTTGGTCTTGGTGGGTACAGAGGATGGCTCGGCGTATCTGGACTCGGGCAGCGCCCTCGGCCTGCCAGACGGCGAAGCAAGTTGTTTAGCAACAAATCATTCCTTGTTCTCCGCGTACCAAAACAATATCATCATAAACGGGTATGCGCTGAAGAAATGGTGTAAATCCCACTACTCACCACTCGTCCTCTAAAAAAGTAGAAGGCAACACTTAGCCCAGCAAATGGCTGCGAAGCGACGGCGGTGAGCCTAAAGCCCCTGATATGTACATTGAGAGAATACTAGTGAATGTCAAAGGAAACCGTGGCTGCGATGAAACCCCGAGGTGATGAAAGGCCTACGCCAACGTGTCCGTTTCGTGTCTGTGACTCAACTCTAACATCTCTGAGCTGAAAATCAACCTAGAAACAACCTAGCAGGCCCTATAGCCGAAGCCTATCAATATAGAAAGAACCTATAAGCAACCACATATTCAGAATCGCCCACTTTTCCACTTTCAGTGCTTGCGCGACTCAGTGAAAGCCTCGCAAATTTTTACAGTGAAAGTTGTTATCAGATCGAAACTCGGGTCACGCGCGGCACCGTAGTTATCCGCCGCCACCGCCGCCACCGGTGTCCGTAACCACATCGCACTAAATTAGAAAAAAAATTGCCCGCAGCTTCCCTCGGGGGAACACTGAGGAGGATGCGGAAGCATGTAATTGGTTAACGGGTGTTAAATTGCGACTTACTTGGGTCGATGGCTAAATTGGTTAACGTGGTTGTGAAATGGGGTGTTAAATGAGTGAACACGTACGGCACGTATGCGAAAGGGCGGTGTTTTATTTATTGCGACGAACCAACGGACGAGCGGCAACTGAGCGAGCGAGCGCCGACCTTGAGTATATATACAGCGCGACGGTGCATGCGCTGTCAGCTGTCGAATGTTCTCGAAGGAGAAGCGCGCCCGCGGCACAGATGGCGACGGCGTGACGGCGCATGCGCTGTCAGCTGTCGAATGTTCTCGAAGGAGAAGCGCGCGCGGCACAGATGGTGGGCGACGGCGCGACGGCGCATGCGCGCGCGTCAGCTGTCGAATGTTCGAGAAGCGGTGCGGACGGCGCGGACGGCGCACTACAAGGCGCGAATATAAGATGCTTCCGCATCTAAAAAATGTAGTACCAATAACGCAGTGAGGTTCGAAACCGGATTCGCAGGGTGCCAGCTCAGTGCTCTACCACTGAGCTACGCCGGCGCTTGGGGCATGTTGGCAAACTTGCCTTATAGGCAGGCTTAATTTCAGGAAAGCAATCGTGTTAATACGACTTATAAAGCTTTTTAACAAATGCCTCAACCCATTACAAAAGCTTGTTCTTGTTCCCCTATTAACTTTGGCGCATACCCACTTCAGTCATAATACCTCATCGTCGTCAGCCACTGCATGAGCAATTGGCACAAAATTCTTTGCAAGTGTTCAGCGGATAAACCACGCTTCTCAGAAGAATGACGAAAAATAGCATAGCGAATCCCGGCATCCTACCCAAAACTTTTAATTATTAATGCCATGTTGGTACCAAACAAGTGTGCTTGCAGCAGTTAACCAATCAGTGTTTTGAAAAGGCTCTGCAAGGCCACTCTTCTAGCTTTCGCTGTGACTGTGCTGCGCCTTCCGCGTAGGCTTGGTGTTTTTTTTTTGTTATGAACGTTAGGTTGGCTTGAACTTCCCCGATTTCTTTTCAACTCTTTTCCTGTAACCACCGCCACCGCGCACATGACTTGCTCAATGCATATGCGTTCTTGAGGCATGTCGTCGCGATAACTCTCTTGGTTAGTTTAAAATGACCCAAATAAAATGGAAATAAACCTTTCCGAGCACGTGTATCTTGGCACCAGCAGATCCAGTTGTCATAACAATGAAGACCTAAATTTAAAAACCTAATTTGTCCGTCACTGGGACGTTCCACTGTGACTTCTAGAGGCTTAAGACCATCGCGAAACACGTTCAAGACATTGTTACTGTCACTTACAAAATTTTCACAGGAGCTGTCAATAAAAATAATAAAAACATCGACATACCGAAACACTTTCTCAGCCATCGTCCCTTCGAGACGATATGCCTCAGTTCTATGAAGTTTTGCCAGAAAAAGGTTGCTCAAAACAAGCGTAGTACGAGACCAATACAGATACCCCCCCTTTTTTTGCAAAAAAAACTATTGTTTCACTTTATGAATGCGGACGTAAGTGAAATTCCAATAAGGTAATAAAATTATCAGCAGACACACCCGGCTCAAAAGAAAACTTGACGGCACCCAATTTGTGAATGCTACTTCCAACACATTTTAGCAATTGTGGATGGTAGAGGGAATAGTAAAGGTCAGGCACATCACTTGAGAAAGCTTTTATCCCTTACTTTTAAAGAGCTTCCATGAGGTCTAAAATGCTATCAGAGCTCTTAACTGAAAATGGGTATCGAATTTCGAAAAGATTAAGTTTGTCTGACAAAAAAGTAGCGAATTCCTTTTGCCAGGTACCCATTTCCAAGACTGTGACTCGGGAGGAGTGTTAACTTTGTGGGTTGTTGCATTAAAAATACGTCCAGGCTATTCTTTTTATACCTTTGAATACCTTTAAGAGTTCCAACAACGTTCATGTTTTCGCGCAACTGAATAGCCTTTGCTTCTACTTAGTTCAATGATATGCCATATTTTACATTGAACACCCGAGAAATAGCGTCATTAGCGTTTTCTAAAACAAGCATGAATGCGAAAAAAACCACTAAGCCTTCTTTCTTATCTCCCTGCAAAACACACAGCGAATTGTTGTCCGGGTACGACAAAACACGCTTTGCAGGAATGCGAGAACAAACAGGCCTACAACGTGATAAGCCGTCTCCTCCTTTAGAGGTAATTCTTTCTTCCTTACCCTCAGTAGCTGATTGTCACACCTGATGAACGAGAGTCAGGAGTTCGGGACTTGTTCTCTGTCTTTGAAGGCCGAACTGTAGTCTTAGCTCTTGGAGTTGAAAGACGTCATCAGGTAGCTGAAGGCCTTCAGGAACGTGAACTTTGCCCTTGGCTTTTCGTCGAACACTGGTGACTCGCTCGCAAAGATAGTGCAGCTGGGGTATCCAAAGCGCTTGCGTAACTTGCCCAGCCAATTGCACGTACCTTCTCAGATGGAATTCAGCCACAGACGACTCAAAGGAAGTGTGAATCTGTGCACAAAAACGAATTTTGTGCATGCAAACTTGGCGATACAATTCAAGAAGTGAAAGACGGAAAATCAGAGGTAAAGAACGGCAGGGAGGTTAACGCCTATAGGCCGCCAGTTTGCTACCTTGTGCATGGGAGGGGGACGGGGGAGATGAAAGATGGAGAGCAGAGAAGAAAGAGAGATAAACGCAGCACATTCGGCAGCACACGCGCGCACACTCATAGTCCAGTCTTGTCTTTCACGTTGTGTGACATTGCTGTTACACCCACTTGTTCAAGTTCGTGTCGCGTAGGAATTTCAACAGACATTTGTCGCCTTCTGTTGCAATGTCTTTTCTCGGGTACTTAAAAAAATAGCGTCCACAGACATTTGGCTGTTGTCGATGCGCGCAATAATGGACGCCAGTGACTGTCTCTGTATGTCTTACAACGGACAGTCGCACAGGTTGTGGTGTAGCGTCTCTTCGCAACGAAAGGCATCTCAGAGAGCGTTGTCGGCCATTTATATGAATCCTGTATGTTGGCGATACAATTCAGAACGTAAAACCTTGAGTGTCCTCCTTGCATTGCCGAAGAAAGGTGAGAAGCCCGCGCAAAGCACGCGCGTGAGAGAGATACAACTTCATCTGGAATAATACCCTGGCGGATGCAGTATATTCCTTCCTGTTTCCGTATTCTGCCTCATGCTACAAAACATTCTTCCAAATGCATTACCAACAAGCCCACATTGCTACTCTCGTTTTTAGTGGTATTCTCTCATATATACTCATTTTAAAGGTGCGAGGGCACTTTCTCGCAGTCATAATCGCAACCACTTACACTAACCGATTCGCTCGTGTACACACCATATGTTAAGAAAGGTATAATTACGTTCACTAGCACTCACGTGCGCTGATACTCGAATTATTCCATGGGGAATTCCCGCAATACATATACTCAAGTATACTCACGGCTTTTGTCACTCACAGACACAAATTAATAACAAAATATGCACCGAAATAAATTTGTTTTTCAAGTATACTCACAGACCAAATGTAAGTATATATACTCACAGACAAGTACGCAACACTTCCTTGTCTGTTCACCCCACGTAATGCGATGGTCGTGGGTTTATTTTGCCCCCTTGACATCTGGTGCAGGTGATGCTTTGTTCCTGTACCAGACGCCCCCGTCAAGTTGTGAACCCAGCCCACGACGCGGAGAAGACACTAACGCCAGCCAGGAACAGCGAACAAACCACCGGCAGAAAGGTCTACCACCGGAGCACGGGCCTCTACAAAACAAGGCACGGAAGACCAAGGCCATGACCTCGGCTGCAGCGACAATGATAACCGGTGCGTTACAGCTCACGACCGTCATGCATCAGCCAATGGAGCCACCAACTTTCCGTGGGTCATCGTTCGAAGACCCGGAGACTTGGATAGAGACATACGAACACGTGGCCGCACTCAACCACTGGGACGCGAAAGTGAAGCTCCATCGTGTGTACTTCTACCTGGAAGACACAGCAAGGACCTGGCTTGAAAATCGGGAGTCTAGGCTTCAAACGTGAGATATCTTCTGCGGCGCACTTTTGCGGACGTTCGCGAGCGCCGCTCGCAAAGAGAGGGCTGCTGCTTTGCTAGAGACCCGGGTGCAGCTATACCAAATGAAAATGTTACCATTTTCACTGAAGAAATTATTCACCTGTTTCGTCACACTGACCCGGACATGCCTGAGGAGAAGAAAGTTTGTTTCCTCATGCGAGTAGTCAAACAGGAGTGCTTCACTGAATTGATGAGAAACCCTCTCAGAAGTGACAGAATTCCTCTCAGAAGCGACAACTATCGAAAAAAAAAAGCCCTGCAAATGCGCACACGACAGTTCAACCACCGTTCCGCTTCAGGCTATGCAGAGATACAACAACTATGCTCCGATGATCAATGCAAGACCATCAGGGCTGTTGGACGCGAAGAACTTCGCCGAATGTTCCCGTCATGCCAGCCTCAAGCTTCGTCGATCGCAGAGATCGTCAGAGAAGAAATACGGCAATCAAAGGGTATCCCTGAGACATCGCAACCCCAAGCCATGAGCTACGCTCCACCCCCCCCCCCCCCGTCTACGTCAAAAGGCCGTGACGCCGCATTTTCGCGTAACGCTAGCGATAACGCTAGAATTTTCGACGGCAAGTGTATAAATGCCGACACGCTTCGTCGCCTGTGAGCATGGTGTAAGAATTATTCTTACACCATGCTTGTCAGTTAATCTACATCCAACGATCGGCTTGCTGCTATCAGTGCCAGTGTCTTTCTGTAATCTGACTATCCTAGTTTTTACGTTGCCACAAATTCGGCCCAAATAAACAGTTTATTATACGACCCGCAGTCTGCTCCATTCGTCCACGTCAAGACCTCGTGACAATATGGTGGTTTCGAGACGTTAAACCCGACATATCAATCAATCAATCAATCAATCAAACAATCCAACGTTCTGACTGCATCTACGTCTTCCTCATGACGTGTCCTGCTCAGGTTCATATATTCTTCCTTACATTTACCAGCATATTGGGTATACCTATGTTCTTTCTGTCATATATCTCACTGTCTTCCTATCTCTAAAGAGTCCCACTTATCATTCTTAGCTTCGTCGCACGCTAGGTGGTACTTAACTTCTACTAAAGTTACTTTTTTAGTCTTCAGGTTGCTGATCCATAAGTGAGAACTATTAAAATACATTGAACGTACACTCTACTGTTCAGCGGTAAGTTACAGGTCGGGAGTTTCATGCATACCGTAAAAGCACCGCCCACAATTGTTTTTTCGGTGGATTTCAATTTCCTTCATAAACCTCGCCTTTTAATACTTGTCCTATATACAAATAATGTTCGAGTTACGTGAGAGTACGGCTGTCTCTCATAAACTTTTGCTATGTCACAGCGCCACCTATCATTTTCTTTGTCTTCTGTTTATTCGTATCCAACGCTATTCATGCTTTCTCAATTCAATTCTTGAAACATTTGTTTTTTTACAAATGATTGCTGTCACTGTTTATAAGTATGATGTCGTCTGCAAATTGTAAACTGCTAAGATGTTTCCAGCTAATCTTTATTCCTAGTTAGCTCCAATCAAGTTTTTTTAAATACTTTTTCTAAACAAGCAGTAAATAACCGTGGATAGATTACACCTGCTTGGCAAACCTCTTTCTCGACCGTTTTTTTTTCTGTTTACTATAAGGGAGATTAGAAGAGCTGTGGATCTTTTGTATATATTGGCTATGATATTCGCGTATGTGTCATGCACTCCTTGTCAATGCGATGTCTCCAGAACCGCTGGTATCTCTACAGAGTCGAATGTCTTTTCGTAATCTATGAATTCCTTGTAACTGCTTTTTATTTTTTTTAGTTTGGCCGAGTTCTCAATGGTTTGGTTAATCGTTTAGGTGATCCATGGTGGAGTATGCTTTCCTGTAGCCAGTTTGTTCTGTAGCTTGGCTGAAGTGAACTACGCGACTTATGTTATTCTTATCTGGCTCTTATCCTATCCAAAATTACTCTTCCGCCAGGCAATGTTACATGCGTTAAGGAGAGTCGTTGTACTACAAGACATTCATATATATTGAATTTTTTCCCGAACCTGTTACACGCAACAGCGTGAGTCTATGGCAGAACACCTCAGACTACGCAGACGCACTGGGTTCGATACTCACTTGTACCCAACTTTTCTTATTCATTTTATTCTCACCTTTCTTGGTTTTTCATAATGGACAATCTGACGATTTTTCGCTCATAACCAACTACACCGACATTTACATCGACAGCGAAATTTCTGCGGAATGTGATCTTTACGAATTTCACGTCTTCGTCTTTATGTACTCGTAAACCACTGCTGCTTGTCCAATTCCCCGGTAAAATTTAATTTTTAGCTCCTAATGCGTACAGTATCGCAAGCTTCTACAACAACAAAAAATACCCTCAATCCTTGTCCAAACCAGTTGTTACGGTGTTTTCTCCGGCCGCTTTTCCGCAGGACAAGTTTTGTAGGGCGTTCGTCATCGATAGTTATGCTTGGGACTTCGCCATAGGCGTATCAGCTGGGGGGGGGCAAGGGGGGCGCGAGCCCCCCACTTTCGACAGTGATCACTCAATTATGTTCGTACGGGAGAATGGAATTGTTACGAGGCTATATATATATATATATATATATATATATATATATATATATATATATATATATATATATATATATATATAAATATGTATATCTAGTGTTAAAACACAATATTAATGATATATTTTACTTTGGTTATAATAACTTCCCCTATACATCCTTGGCATTATTTTCTGTTAAGTCTCACTATTATTGTGTCAAAACACGGGAAGACGAGCCGTTAGGTATACACTTCTTTCCCTTATATATATATATATATATATATATATATATATATATATATATATATAAGGGAAAGAAGTGTATACCTAAGGGTTCGTTTTCCCGTGTTTTGACACAATAATAGTGAGACTTAACAGAAAATATTGCCAAGGAATCTACAGGGTGAGGTATTAAAACCAATGGAATGTAAATAAGAAGAAAGAAAAGTCGATGAAAAATAACCAACCGTGGGCAGGAATCGAACCTACGACCTTCGAATAACGCGTTCGATATATATATATATATATATATATATATATATATATATATACCTTCCTCTTGAGGGATAGTGGCAATCTATCCCTCAAGAGGATAGATTGCCACTATCCCTCAAGAGGAAGGTATATAACAGCTGTATCTTGCCGGTACTTAGCTACGGAGCAGAAACCTGGAGACTTACAAAGAGGGTTCAGCTTAAATTGAAGACGACGCAGCGAGCAATGGAAAGAAAAATGGTAGGTGTAAGCTTAAGAGACAAGAAGAGAGCAGAGTGGATTAGGGAACAAACGGGGGTTAAGGATATCATAGCTGAAATCAAGAAGAAGAAATGGACATGGGCAGGGCATGTAGCGCGTAGACAGGATAACCGCTGGTCATTAAGGGTAACTGACTGGATTCCCAGAGAAGGGAAGCGGGTTAGGGGGAGACAGAAGGTTAGGTGGGCAGATGAGATTAAGAAGTTTGCGGGTATAAATTGGCAGCAGCAAGCACAGGACCGGGTTAACTGGCGGAACATGGGAGAGGCCTTTGTCCTGCAGTGGACGTAGTCAGGCTGATGATGATGATGATATATATATATATATATATATATATATATATATATATATATGTGTGTGTGTGTGTGTGTGTGTGTTCTGGCTTACGAGTTGGGTAGGTTTGCCCCCTCCCCTCTCGCGAAAGAGCTGGTATGCCACTGGACTTCGCTGTTCAATTCGATATTGAATTCACCCAAAGTTGGGCTATTCATGTTTTGGCAGAACAGTTTGGAGTAAAAGTCCTTAACTACCTTTACTACGTCATATAAATTTTAGCAATACTGCCCTGCTTATCTTTGACGGCGTCTATTATGGTCCTTCTACCGAGTTTTCACAGCCTTAATGCTGCCGTCTTTGTTGATTGCTGCCTCTCTGTCCTTGACGTTATAGTTTCGTATATCACGATTTTTACTTTTCTTTATCAGTTGTGAAAGCCTACCAAATTATATATAGTTCATCTCTTGATTTAATTACTGTCATTTATTTTTTGTTAACTATATTGTAATTTGAGAAAGCTTTATTGTTTGTCTTGGTGCTTTATCAGCAATTTGAAGTGCTTCTTTTGAAGTTATTATGGGTATGGTTTCACTCGTATCATCAATGCCTTCATTTTCTTTTCCTAAAGCCCTGTACGCGTTCTCTATTAGTCTAGTGAGTCCCTCTAGTTTTGAACTCAATACATCAAAGTTTGCCCGTTTTTAAGTGCATAATGTTTTTGCAACGGGATATTGATCCTCACCAAAATATAATCGCTCATTTTTACCTTGCTTACTGCTTTTATGTCCCCTATTATGCTTGCATTTCCACGCATCATGAAACCTTGATTCGTGTTTTCCTTCTTGTTAGTTCTCTTCCAAGCGTTGTGAGAATCGAGCGCGCCCTCCCCTTTGGCGCTTCGTTTTTGCAGCTTGCGCGAGTGCCGGGAACATGACCACCATTGTTTCGTCGCCAGGCCTTTTTGGTATGGTGCAAGCTGCGCGTCGGTTTTCTCTGCATGGACATGCGCGTCCTGTCACGCCTGGACAACGCCTCCCCCTCGCGTCATGCTAGCACACGTCAAAGTACTTCACTGATCCTCACTGGCAAGCGGCGGAGGGGGGCGCTCATCGAGGAACCATATCATTGGCCGCCCGAGAGCCCCCTCTCCCGCTAGCTCGCGCTAGCCCGGCGCTCGCCCGCTGCCTTCTTATATGATTCTTAAAGAAAAAAGAAGAGAAAAGGGAGCCCCGTAACCGTCTGCATCAGAGTGCGACACCTCAACAGTAGCTCACGATGGATGGGGGTTAGGAGGGATTAAAAGGATAGGACTAAAAGGTAAATAGATAGGGAGAGGAAGGAGAAAGCGAGGCGCAGTGACAGCGAACGACAGAAAACGATGGAAGTGAAGAGGAGGTAGGAAAGATGGACACAGTCGCAGGAATCCGAGGACGGGGCACCACTCGGCGAGAGCTCTTGTCGGCGTCAGGAGATGGCGTAGTGCGAGGCCAGTCGGCCAGAGCTGCGCTGTCGTCGGAGATCGCGGGAGCACAACTGGTTCGCACGAAATCCAGAGAGAGTGCATCTGGTGGTGGTTGTACTGGTTAAAAGAAGAAGAGGACGCCTAATTTCTGTAGCCCATTAAGGAGTATGGCACAGCTCCTGGTATGCATTTGCCAGGCAGCGGATGACCCGCTTCCTGGCAAATGGGTGACTCGCTGCCTGGCAAATGGGTGACTCGCTGCCTGGCAGCGGGTGACCCGCTGCCCGGAAAATGCATACCAAGAGCTGTGCCGTGACCCCCTGCCTGGAAAATGCATACCAGTTGTGCCGTGCTCCTTAATGGGCTGTTGTTGTTGTTGTTTTCCTGTGTAAATGGCTCGTACCCAAAGGAGGGGATTGGCCAATTATAAGGTGAATTTGCCCTATACTTTCAGCATTACGTCATTCCTACAAAACTTTTGTAAATTTATTTTGATTTGAAATGCCGATATCAAGTTTGCAGAAAAGAAAATAAAGAAAAATAGTGACACCGTTTTTAGCAAGAAAATCGTTTAGTCGCAGTGATGTATTCCTGAACGGCTAATAAAACATCCCTGTGGCTGAAACCCGGTGTAGAGGCTCCAAATGGAAGAAGATCAGGTTGTGATAATTGCAAGCCCAGTCTTTGAAGAGGTGGTGCTAGTATTTATTTATTTATTTATTTATTTATTTATTTAAATACCTTAAGAGCCCAGAGGGCATTACATAAGGGGGGATACATACAAGAGGTTACTATAGCATCAGTAAAACAACATGTCAGGGAGTAATACTAGTAATCAAACTGACCGATAGCCCAAACAACATTACTAATAACACAATAAGCAAAAAGCACAGTAAGCAGCTCACCATAACAGGAAACATATTTCAAGAAATAGCAATAAACATTCTCTAAGCATGCGTTACACATTAAATGTCAATGGTGGTTACAAATTATTGTCAACTTCTAAGTAAATTAGTACTGCAGACTGCAAAAGGGAGGGTTCTGTAATAGCGACAATGCTTGAGGGCAGCACGTTCCACTCGTTAATGGATAACAGCAGAGGTGAAAATTGGTATTTCTTAGTGCGTGAATATATTGGATTGACCTTATGTGCATGACCAACGCGATCAGAAACGTAGGGAGCCGGGTGAATGTATGATCGGGAAAATGACGGAGTCACTATGATATAAGCTATGGAAAAAACATAGGCGGGACAACTTTCTGCGCGTGGCAAGCAATGGAAGGTTCAGAGAACGCTTAAGACATGTTACGCTTTGGTGGCGAGAATGACAGGAGGTGATAAACCGAGCTGCTTTATTTTGTACCGATTCTAGCATATCAGATAACATTGCCGTGTGTGGATGCCAGATGGTTGACGCATACTCTAGTGAAGGCCTGATCAGAGCTTGATATGCGTGAAGTTTAGTTTTCGAGTTTGCGCATCTGAGGCGGCGTTTCAAAAGACCGAGTTTTTTTATGATTTGCTGGTGATGTATTCAATGTGACTGTTCCAGGTTAGGTCGGAAATAAAGAAAATGCCGAGGTATTTTGTGGATGAAACGGTCTCAATTACGGTGCTATTGACTATGTATCTGACGGATGATGAGGGGTTGGCTACGGAAGTAAATCTAATATGTTTGGTTTTTTCAGCGTTGATGTGCATCTGCCACAAGTTGCACCACTCTGTGAGTTTTAACAAATCTGACTGTAGGATGCTACTGTCATTCGGTTCGGTAATCTCCTTATATATAACGCAATCATCTGCGAATAGGCGTAGAGAAGAAACAATATTAGATCCTATGTCATTGATGTAGACCAAAAATAATAATGGTCCGAGCACGGAGCCGTGGGGGACACCGGATTTTACCATGCACTTTCTGGAATTTATGTGGTTAAGTTTGACAGATTGCGACCGGTTACAGAGCAACTCTTAAATCCATTGGATTGTTTTCTGATCAAGCTGGAGGTTACGGACTTTAGTTATTAATCGGTTATGTTGGACGCGATCAAAAGCCTTTGAAAGGTCTATAAAAATAGCATATGTAGGAGCAGAGCTATGCATGGATTTGTGCAAGTCTGTCAACAATTCGAATAGTTGGGTGTTGCAAGAGCGTTTTTCCCGAAAGCCGTGTTGGTTTGGGATGAGGATGTTGTTTCTGTTCAAGTGAGATATAAGTTTCGAGTAAATGATATGTTCTAATAGCTTGCAAGATATACAGGTTAGAGAGATTGGACGGTAGTTGTTCGGACTTGACTTTTGGCCGGATTTGTATATGGGTTTAACAAAGGCATATTTCCAGTCTTCCGGTACACAGCCCGTGTCAAGCAGCGACAATAAATACGCTGATCTGTGGCAGGTTAATTTTAGGAGTTCGGCACTAATTCCGTCAGGCCCCTGGCTAGTTTTGCAAGGAAGGCGTTGTACAGCTTGTGCGACACCATTTTCAGTTATTGTAATTGAAGAAAAAGGGTCGTGAATGGTAGGTTTTAACAGTGCCAGTGAGTCTAGTGGAAGTTCTTCCGTGAACACAGATGCAAAAAATTCGTTGAAGCATTCAGCACTTTCCTCTGGCGACAACGCTTTGCCTTGATCACTCAGTAGAGTTGGCTCAGAAGGGTAAGCTGTAGGGTTCACCACACGCGCGAATTTCTGGGGGTCAGTTTTCAAAAGGTTAGGTAAGGTAATGTTAAAATATTTTCCTTGGCCTCTTTTATTGAGGCCTCAGCTTGTTTTGAAAGATTTTTATAATTAAGCCAATCTTCCGGAGTATTAGTTCGTGTAGCCCTTTTAAAAGCTCGTTTCTTCCTATTTAGGCATCTTTTTACATCGCGTGTGAACCACGCCCCGCCGCGGTGGTCTAGTGGTTACGGTACTCGGCTGCTGACCCGCAGGGCGTGGGTTCGAATCCCGGCTGCGGCGGCTGCATTTCCGATGGAGGCGGAAATGTAGGCCCATGTGCTCAGATTTGGGTGCACGTTAAAGAACCCCAGGTGGTCTAAATTTCCGGAGCCCTCCACTACGGCGTCTCTCATAATCATATAGTAGTTTTGGGACGTTAAACCCCAAATATCAATCAATCAATCAAATCGCGTGTGAACCACGGGTCATTTGTTTTGTTGCTGATTGTTAGTTTCAGGACGCAGCATTCTTCTATTTTTTTAGTGTGTCACGGAATTGAAGCCAATTTTCGTTTGCAGCGCGATGTTCAAAACTTGACTCAAATATTGGTATAAAATCATCTAACATACGGTTCATCTTATTGATGTCAGCACATGCGTAATTCAATAACTGCTTAGTTACCTTTGATTTGTCGGCGCGTGGTAGATATAGTGAACAATGGACAACTCTGTGGTCGCTAATTTCTTCAAGCACGTGGGTAAGAGCTTCCTGGGAATTATTAGTGAAAAGTAAATCTAAAATGTTATCGCCACGTGTAGGTTCTGTTACTATCTGGGTCATGAGGTGGACGTGTGTCAAATGTAGAAAACGCAAGCATTCGTGACGGTGGGAGCTGTTACTGCTGACAGAAGAAGATGCCCAATCTATGCCTGGGTAGTTAAAGTCGCCGCCGAGAATAAGAACAGAATTTGGATAATGGGCATGCACATACTCTAGCGAATCATTCAGCAAGTCGACGAACTCTGGACCGCTATCGGGGGGTCGGTAGCAGGCACCGATAATTACGGTGGTGTGAGCTGACTGCGCAGTAACCCAAATTGCTTCGATGGACGAGTCGTAAGCGATATCTGACGGTTGGAATTCTTGTTTAACAGCTATAATTACTCCTCCTCCTTTAGATACCGATCTGTCTTTGCGAAAAACTGTAAACTGTGCAGGAAAGTTAAGTTCAGAGTTCGAAATGTCGGCCGACAGCCACGTTTCCGTACCGATCAAAATGTCGGCGGAACATGTGTACAAGAAGGAATTTAGGGTGTCTATCTTATTTAAAATGCTCCTAAAATTTATTAGGAGCAACGTTATAATAAGTAAGCTACACAGCAGAATAAAGGGCTGGGCAACTACATTGCATGACAAACGAGACATTTAACATGCCACGGCACCATAGCGATAAGTCAACGCAAAACAAAACACGAAAACCAGGCAAAAGCCATTTGAAGTATCGCTTGATTCTCGTCATTTTGCAAATTTATTAGGAGCAACGTTACTTCAGATGTGTAGGTGGAGTTTCGATTAGAAGAGGTAGTTTGTCAATCAGCGAGAGGTTGGTGCGAAGAGACTTCATTAAGAGAACTGCCTTGGGGTTTCATTGCATGGGGCGTGAATTCCTGTCTGGGAGTTACTTCGACAACGCTTCATTTAACCATATGGTGTAGTAGCGCACAATCGACGGGGACGAAGAGGACAAGAAAACACGACACTCGCTTGTCCTCTTCGTCCCCGTCGAATTTTGCTACTTCACCATATGGTTAAATGATGTCTCACCAACTAGCCCAGCTCTCAACCCTACTGAACTTCGACAACGCTATCAGTGACAAAGTTGTATCGAAAAACGCGGTCCCAAATGTACAAACAGTTAAAGCGAACCGAATAACGCTCGCTTCCTTTGCGCTTAAGCTTTGCAAAATCCCTCAACCGTTTACGGGCCATCTGCACCTTCGGCGAGAAATCTTCGTCAATCCAAACCTTGGGAAAATCTAAGTTTTTCAGTTTCGGGGCATTGCGCAAGACCTCGGTTTTGGACTTAAAGTTTAGAAATTTGATTATAATGGGTCGATCAAAATGCGGGCGTCGCTTACCGACGCGATGGGCGCGTTCAATGTCACTAACTTGTAACTCAAGGTGCGCGGAAAAAAATTCTTTAACAATTTTCTCTGTTTCCTCGTAGTCTTCTTTGTCGGTCTCGGGAAGGCCTTTAACGATGAGGTTGTTTCGCCTCATCCTGTTATTTATATCGTCTACTACATCAACAAGATCTTCATTTACTTTTGATATGCTTGATTTTACTTCACGTACTGAATCACCTACATCTTCGCACGTTGACTCAATTTGCGACATCTTTTGCAGACCTGTCTCAATTTCATGAATTTTAGCATTAATGCCTGCGATGTTTTGTTTTATTTCTGTCAGTGTAGCTGTAGTTTCTTCATGAAAATCTTTCATCAAAGCTACAACGTCATCAATCTTCGGACCAGGGTTCACTTCCACGTCACCAGCACAGAGTAGAAGCAAAGAAAGGCACGTGCTCACCAACAAAACACATGGTCTCAGGCTAGCTTGCCTGAATAAATGTTTTGCCTGAATAAATCGAAACGGCGACAATATAATAAAAAATGACTGATCGTTTCCTCTTGATTACAGTAAATGCACCTAGGGGGATTCAATATACCTGATCTATGCAAGTAAAAATTGAGGGAGGTAACACGGCAACAAAATTTCGTGATGACAACTTCCATCATCCTTTTATTAGACAGTTCACTGCGCCAGGGGAATAACAAGTGTTTGTACTCTGGAGAAGCCGTCAGTGCAGGGTCTGATAATTTTTGCCTGATTTTAAATGTGCGAAATCGCGCCACCGTTATGTATACTGTATGGGCTACAGAAATTAGGCGTCTTCTTCTTCTTCTCCTAACCGGTACAATCACCACCAGATGCACACAGGCTTGCACGAGGGGTGACGTGCTGCTTTAGCACGGGGCTTCTCGAACGCGCGCTTGGTTGCTGCTTTTTGTGTGATAGCCCTAGCGCCTGCCTGCAAGCGTACACTTGGTCGGTCTTGCGGAGTTCTCTGCCAGGCCGCAAGCTTGTAATTGTCACACTCGGCTGTATTTTGGGTAAGCAACCCAGTGTTTGTAGATTACCTGCCTCGATTTTCATCTCTGGACCGTGTCGGAGAGTCGACGAACCCGGGTGTAGAGTCTTTGTGCGCAACGGCAGTGGGGAACGTCACATCCCTTCTTCGTCGCATTGTATAGTGTGAGCCTTTTGCAAACCTATCTCCACAGCGTACTTCGTCTTTGATTGCTTTTTAAACGAGCTGTTCATTATGCAGAACCAATTTTCTAATACGAGTTCCGAAAATCCCTCCACCACTATTATTCCTAGAATACTTATTCTCACCACTACTAATCCATACTTACCAATTACTTCTTCTCTTTTCTGTTTTCTTAGTAGTTTAGCGTTAAAGTCGACTGTGGCAATGCTGTTTTCGATGAAAGGCAAAGAGTGCGTACCAGGAAGTCGCTTAGGTGACGGGCAAAGAGGAAGGTAGGCTTGTCTGGCCATCCCTTCGGCTAATGATTCTTGTTCGACGGCACTTTAACATATATTGCAGCTACGGCCAAGGAAGCCCGGTGGAGTTCACAAATTAGGCCATGTTCGAGGTCATACGTGTCTCATATTCCACTATATCCGAACAGTCAGTGATCAATTAGAGACTTCGAAAGTAATGTGGCATCTGGTACGAATGACATAGATTCAGTGGGAATGGTACATACAGGGTGTCCCAGCTATCTTTATCCAAAGTTTAAAAATATGCCGACACACGCAATGACGACGCAATCAAATGCATGTTGCTGACTGCTGCCTGAGGTGATTCAGACTATTTCTTGTTTTCTGATTAATTGCCTAATTCGGTAACTTTTATTAAATAAATTTTAAGCAACGAAAATGGGCCGATCATTTCAATGAGAAAGTTCTTCATCGGTTTGCAAAACGTCTGATTAGACAGTTTTGAGCTTCATATCTGTTAATTTTAGTGTTTTTTTTCCAACTGCAAATGCCCGCGAAATGCAAAAAACACCACGTGACAAGCCCGGTCGTGCGCCAGTGCGCATGATAATTCTAGTCAACGCCTCCTCCATTTCTTTCAATGCCTGTGCAAGCGCGCATTTGTGGTCGTGATGAGGTGTATATGAGGGATCGCGCTGCTCGCGTCATACGTGCTTTCCGAACGCTTTCCCCCGAAGATGCGACAGACGCATTTCCCACTCCACTCTCATACGTCTGTCATGTTGAATTCCAATGGCAGATCCAGATCAAGTTTTTCTGCTCTGAGCGGAGCAATCACATTCCAATAGTATATTGGGAGCGTGAATTGTGTGTTCCAATGGTGGAATGAAAGCAACCGCAGATCATGGATTGCTCTATGGAGCAAGCATTCTCGCTCCACCGAAATCAGTGGATTTGACCGGAAGTTGAAGTGACGTATTCTCTGCACCCGCCTTTCATCCAATCACTGATATATGTCCGGAAAACGCTTAGCACTGCCTCGCACCCTCTCGTGCTCCCTCGCAGGTTTCCGCTCACCAACAACTCCCGTCGAGACACGGGCGTTCCAATCGCAAATTTGGCGAGAGCGATCTCACTCAGATCCGCGCGCTGCATTCGCAATCCGGCCTATAGCGCGCGCGATCTGCCATTAGAATTCAACATCAGATTTGTTCCTTCGGGCTCCCGTGTGCTCAGATTTGGGCGCACTTAAAGAACCCCAGGTGGTTGAAATTACCGGAGCCCTCCACTACGGTGTCTCTCATAATCATATGGTGGTTTCGGGACGTTAAACCCCACCTATAAATCACATACCGATCCTTCAGGCTCCTTCTTTGCGGCTCGAAGCAATGCCTACACAGCTGCATCACAGGGCTCTCATAGTCGGCGCATGCAGTTGCGTTGCAGTAACGCTTCCCCATTGGTTGCCCGCATAGCGCCACGAACGATGACGCGCTATCTCAAAACGCTGTATCTTTTACAGAGCCAGCGTGACAGCCAACATTATGAACACGAGGAATGCAAGACGCCACTCCATGGATCTGTATGCAACTGAACAAAAAATTACTTTGTATGATTTCCGTCTTGAGGCACTACATGATGGGCTCTTTCCCCCATGACCGCAAATCACCCATGAAGGCTAGGCCTTGGGCAAGAGCAGGAGAGGGTGAAAGGAGAGGGTGGTGAACGGCTGCATCGGGAGCATCTGGCTGGCATTGATAAAATAAAGGCTGCGCTGTTCTAGTGCTCCCTAACGTTCCGCGTACGAACGACCATAACATTTGCCCGATTGTGCTGTCTCGACAGGGCTGAAACAATGGGGGTGGCTTTGCAATGAATACGTGTCGCTATCTGCCACAAAAGCGATAACCGCTGTGACTGCTGATGATGATGATTTGTGGGGTTTAACGTCCCAAAACCACCATATGATTATGAGAGACGCCGTAGTGGAGGGCTCCGGAAATTTCGACCACCTGGGGTTCTTTAACGTGCGCCCAAATCTGAGCACACGGGCCTACAACATTTCCGCCTCCATCGGAAATGCAGCCGCCGCAGCCGGGATTCGAACCCGTGACCTGCGGGTCAGCAGCCGAGTACCTTAGCCACTAGACCACCGCGGCGGGGCAAATGTGACTGCTTACCACTGTCATGAACCGGTGCCAAGGAATTGCATCTTTCCAATGCTTCTTTAATTTTATCAATGCCAGCCGAATGCGCTCGATCCAGTGGTTTACCACCCTTTCTTCTAGCTGTTTCCCGCTCTCTCTCTGTTCCTAGCCGTCATTCAGTGTCTCATTACGAAAATAATAAAAAGTAATTTGTGTTCAGTTGTGTAGAGATCGACGGCGCGGTGTCTTGCATTCACCATGTTCACAATATTGGCAGTCACACTGGCTCTGTTAAATATACGGTGTTTTTTTATATAGCGTGTCGCCGTTGGTGGCGCTAGGCGGGCAACTAGTGTGTAAGCGTCACTGCAACGTTTCTGCATGCGCTGCTCTGTGACGTGGCGGTGGCATTTTCTCGAGCCAGAAATAAACAGCATGGAGGAGCGAATCTCACAAAAGATTGATAAAGGTGGGGGAAACATGTCAATCGCATCTTCACGGGTAAGCGCTTGAACGAAGGTGTGACGCGTGAAGCATGGATGGATGGATGGATGGGTGGATATGGCTGTACCCTTTATATCGGGCGGTAGCTTGCGCCACCAAGCCGTAATACTTAATGAACCAAAAACTAGATTTATTTTTCCCCTCAAATAGTGAGGTTAAGGATTCGTACTTTGCAGCAAATGGTTCAATTTTCACTCGTGCCTTGACTTTAGTCACCAATCAGATAACCTCCTTCTAGTTAATTTTAGCCGCTTAAAGTCTATTTTGCCATCACTGTCCCTAAACTCAGTGCTTTGAAAAACTCTGCGCCATCAACCTGAACTACAGGGTGATGCCCTTTAAAGAACATTATCAAGTGTTCGGCAGTTTCTTATTCCTCTCCACACGCACTGCATATCGTGTCTACCCCTTCGTATTTGGCCCGATATGTCTTTGTTCGCAATACTCCCGTCCTGGCCTCAAACAGTAGAGAAGTACCCCCGAGTATTATCATAGATCCTTTCCTTGGCTATTTCTTGCTTAAAAGTTTGATAGATCTCTAGTGCGGACTTCTTAATCATGCCAATTCTCCACATATCGGTCTCAGCTTCCTTCACCTTCTTCTTAACCGATAATTCTTTTTGGTTTGGCCCCCTGCTGTTTTCCAAGTATTTACCAGTCAATTTTCTGGTTCGCTTCCACCATTTTGTATCGACATTCTTCATGTACAAGTAGCTGAATACCTTCCTAGCCCACCGCTCCTCCCCCATTTCTCTCAATCGCTTCTCAAATTTTATCTTGCTGCTACTTTCCCTGCCCTCAAATGATGTCCATCCCATATCATCTTGTACTCCCTGATTTGGTGTATTCCCGTGAGCTCCTAAGGCAACCTACCTATTCCGGGTTGCTTAATTTCTAATCTTGCTTGAACTTCTGATCTCATGCACAAGACCGCATTGCCGAACGCCAAACCAGGAGCCATGACTCCTTTCCATATTCCTCTCACAACATCATACCTATTGTAATTCCACAGTGCCCAGTTTTTCATTACCGCTGCATTCCTGTTACCTTTAGTCGACACGTATATTTCGTGTTCCCTTAGGTACTCGGCCCCATTGTTTATCCATACGCCCAGATATTTGTATTTATCTGTTATCTCTAGCGTGACCTCCTGTATTTTAAGCTTACTACCTTCATTGACATTAAAAAATCATGGCTGCTGATTTTTCCTCACTGAATCAGAAATCTAACCTATCTCCCTCATTACCGCAGATGTCCACCAATCTCTGCAAATCTTCCTTGTTGTCGGCCATTAGCACTATATCATCTGCGTACATCAATGCTGGTAGTGCCTGTTCAATGAGTTTTCCTTGTTTGACGAAAAAGAGGTTGAAGCCCAGTCCACTTCCCTCTAATTTGACCTCTAATCCTTGTAGGTACGTCATGAATAACAAGGGTGACAGAGGACACCCCTGCCTAAGCCCCCCGTTTCACCTCTGTGGGCTTAGATACCTGTTTTTTACACTTTATAACTACCTTGTTACTTTTATAGATGTTCCTTAAGACATTAGTGACTACATCCTCCACGCCTAGTATGTCTAGTATTCCCTACAATTCCTCTTGGGCCACGCTATCGTACGCTCCCTTGATATCCAAAAATGCTAGCCATAGGGGCCTGTGTTCCTTTTCTGGTATTTCAATGCACTGCGTCAGTGAGAACAGATTGTCTTCCAACCTCCTGTGTTTCCGAAACCCATTCTGCAGTTGCCCCAGCACCCCCTCATCCTCTATGCATGCCTGCAGTTTTTTCTTTATAATCTGCATCGCCAGCCTGTAGACCACTGATGTCACTGTTATAGAACGGTAGTTGTTTATGTCAGCTTTATCCCCCTTTCCTTTATAGAACATGCTCATCCTGCTAAGTTTCTATCCATCGGGAACTTCTCCATCAATTATTATTTTGCTCACTGCCTCTCTCAAAGCCTGCTTAGACTTCGGACCTAATGTCTTTATCAGCATAATTGGAATGCCATCTGGGCCTGTTGATGTACTACTAGGAACCCTTTTCTCAGCCCTTTCCCACTCTTGTTGTGAAAATGGAGCCATTGCGCCACTTGAGTCATCCTTGTCTATTGTGTTGCATAAAGCACTTCTGTGTTGAAATTTTTCTGTCACCCTTGTTTTTATATATTCAATAGCTTCGTCCCCTTCTAGCCTAGCACCTTGAGCTGTAGTTATAAACCTCTGCTCTAGGCTTGTCTCATTTCTTAGGCAATTTAGATGGTTCCAAAACTTCGCAGCTGCCTTTTTATCTTTTTTATGTACTTCTGCCAGCCACTGGGCCCTCTTTCTTCTAATCTTTTCATTGATCAGAAGGGATGCATCCCTTCTACAGCTTAGAAAGGTTTCCCATTTTCTTTCAACATCATCTGTCGGTTCACCCCGCTGTTTAGCATGTCTGTGTTCCCTAAAGGCTTCCTGACGTTTTGCGATGGCTCTCTTAACTTCCTCATCCCACCAATTTTTGGGTTTGTGTCTCTTTTTCCGGGGTGACTTGTCACGTGCCTTAGCAAGCTCTAGCCCAAACATTCTAATTAGATTCTTGTATGTCCATACATTTTTATTATCCTCAGTGATTACTTTTTCAATTTGTTTAGTAGCAATTTCTATTTGCCTTTCTGAATGAAAATTTTCCTGTAGTTGCTCATCTTGTCTGCTTCCCACTTTCACTGCTCTTCCAAAACTTAGATCGATATGTTTGTGATCACTACCCAGACTCCTGGAGCCACCTTCATCTATGTGCATTCCTCTGAGCTTATCATATATCCTATGTGACATCAGTGCGTAATCTATCGTCGGCTGCAGCCTTCCTACATCCCATGTTATTTGCCCTTCACACTTCTCGGTACTGTTGCAAATGACAAATTCAGCCTTTCACACATATCCATAATCATTTTGCCTGTCGGGTCGGTATACCCATCTATATCTTCTATGTGTGCATTCATATCTCCTAGTATAATTATCTCGCACTCTCCTTCTAACTCCTGAATGTCCTTTGATATACACTCTACCATTGCCTGGTTTTCCTCTCTGGCCTTTGCTCCCGTCCACAAGTACACGAAACCAAGGAGTGTCATTTGCCCTGCCACTTTCCATTTTAGCCATAAATGTTCCTTGCACTCCTGCTTGGCCCTTTGCCAGTCTGTACTTTTATGAACGAATGCCCCAATACCACCCCCCTTTCTGCTGCCTTCTGTTCTATTACAATATTCCCACGCGTAGTCCGCATTGTTCGGAGGTTCTTCCATGTTCCTGAGATGTGTTTCTACAAAACCGTATACCATCGGCCTCTCCTCCCTTAGCTGTTCTTCTATCTCTTCCCACTTCAGCCTATTCCTACCGCCCTGCATGTTAATGTACCCTATGTCTGAAATGGCTCGGCGCTCGTGGCTACGTTTATTTCTGCCCCGGACTCTACCTATCTTAGATACTGATGCCACTTTGGAATTGTATCTGTCCATACCACCTGTCAAAGAGTCTCCCTGGTTGTTTTCCTTGTTACTAGCTATCCTGCACCACGAAGAGCCCGCTTGTCCCCCAAAAAAGCTTCTGCGCGTCCTGCAAGTCGCCAACCCACCTCATGACCTAGCCGCCCATCGAAGTGAATTCTCTCTCGTTGAAACCCCCCCCCCCCCTCCCTATGCACCTCTCTGTTTATTTTCACCACCTCAAAGCCTTTCTCTCTACTCATCTGCCATATCTCTTGGTTTGCGTTTACAACCGCTCTTTGCAGGTTGCTATCACGCACCGGTACCTCCGGTATTGTGCATATCGCTACCTGTACCTCAGGAGAAGTGGCGCGCATGTCATCTACGCCTTTCGCCAGTGTAGTTGCTAGTCCTGCTGTATCTTCGTTTAAGACATCGTTTAAACCGCCTGAAATTATCACGAGGTTTCGTCTCTCAGCTGTAGTTTTGGGTTTTGCGCTCGCTTGCCTCATGACTGCTTCCAGCTTGCGTCCTGGAAACGCCCCTACTGCAACCCTCTTGTCACCTCTTACCCTCTCTTTGATGGCTTCTGTGCATCGATTTAAATTCGAGTCCCCGGCGATTATCGCATGTTGTGACTTTTCAGCTGGAGCGTCCTGCACCTGGGGGTTACTTGCACCTGTGACGCCAGCTGCTTTGTCTCCTCCCAGCCCCACCACTACTTCGCTGAAGCTGGGCCTTGCGACAAATGAACCAGCTGAACCTGTTTTTTTCCAAACTTGCTTGCTCTTTCTTCTCCGCAGTTCTGGTTGCTGGTTCCCTACTGTTCTCTCCGTAGGCCGCTCCTCTGTTTACTTTGGCTCGTGCTTCCTTGGCGGACTTCAGCTTTTCTCCCATAGCCCTCGTTTTCTCTTGCTCTGTCGCCAATGCAGTCTCGAGCTCGGTGATTCTTATCAGCATGTCACTCTGGGTAACCATCATTTTTTCCATTTTTTCCTCTACCTCGCATTGCCTACATTTCGCGTCAGCCTCTTCTCCGTCCGCTTCTACACTTGGGTCCAATTTAAAACCAACCCCACATCCTGAACACTTCACAGTTTTTTTAACCATGTCTTTCCGACACCAATTGTTCTATGACTGGTCTCACTCGATAATTACAAAACTGGAGCCCTGTCCTACGAGAAAGAGAAAGTCTAACATCTACTACAAAAAATTACGTGTTCAATGTACGTGCACCTACCCCCAAGGGGTGCCAAAAGAAAAAAACAAAAAAAACCAAAAAATCAAACACACACACAAACTAATAGATACCTGGTGACTGACGCCCGAAAAAGCCGCACAATAAAATAAGTGCTACAGGGATTTCAACTGCTGCCCTATAATTATAAGGACAAGCTCAAAACATGCAAAACAACTTATCTGCGCAGTCGACCGGGAGCGCTCGAAAAACACGAAATCACGACCACTCCCTGAACTAAGGCGTAGAGACGGCTCCCGTTAAGAGGCGTGTTGCAACAGGCATTGAAATATAGGAGGCGTTGATCGTTCGTACACGGAACGTTAGGGAGCACCAGAGTCACGGTGCGCGTAGGCGCGCCAGTGGGTTTGTCACGTGGTATTTTCTTCTTATTTCACGGGATTTGAAGTTACCAGAAAAACACTAATAAGTAACAGATATAAAGTTCAAAACTGTCTAATCGGACGTTTTGCAAACAGATCTACAACTTTTTTTTATTCTGACCCACCTTCCTTCCTTCGGACTATAGTTAGTTGAAAGGGTCTAATTAAATAATTGATGAGAACACAAAGAATAGTCTGATTCACTGCTGACAATGTTCAACAGCGTGCACTTTCTCGCGTTGTAATTGCGTGTGTCGGCATATGTTTAAGCTCTGGCTAAAAATAGCTGGGGCACCCTGTATATCCCTGTTTGTATATGATGATCCCATTCACATTAGTAGTCTTTCTCTTAGTACGGGCATCTTCTCACATGCTTTAAATGTAGTTACATTCATCTATAAAAGTTCCAGGAAGGATGCGCTGGCCAATTAAAGTGCTGTTTCAGTCCTTGCCACTGTAAATATGGAAACGTTTTTAAAACATCATATGTGGCAGAGTGCCATTTTTCATAAACAAGCGCTACATATTATTAAAGGTATAGCTTTAAGAAATGTGTGTGTGTGTGTGTGTGTGTGTGTTTTGATTTTATGCACGTCAATTCCTTCGTTTGCATGCATCAGGCTTGCTCAGTAAATTGTCAACATATGGTTATAAGATGAGTTGTCGCTTAGAGCTATAGTTAAAGGGCCCCTGCAACACGTCATGAGCATGGTCAGAAAAGTGCTGCCGATCGGTAGTAGAGGCTCCCGACAACACGCGAGCCAAATAATATAGCGCAGCATGCGGACTGGAATTCATATAAAATTATCAAAGTCAGCTAAACATGCCTTCCTCTTCTCTCAATAAAAGACGGAAGACGCTCTAAAGTCACTCATAAAAAGCCAATCTACCAGCCATTGACTGATTTAAACATGGCGCGCTAGGTCGTTTCAAAGATCGCCACGGGAGGCCGCGACTTGTCCACGTGTGCGTGCGCGATCACACTGAGAAAGTGAAAAAGGCACGCATTCGAAGAAAAAAAAGTGCTCAAGGTCACGAGGCACGCGTGACGTATTTTTTCCTTTTTCCATCCCTCTAAGCTTAGCTTCCAGCGCTTTCGTCGGGACGAGAGAAGAGAGAATGCGTTGGCAGCGCGCGACAAGTATTTGTAACTCCGCGCGTACAATACGGATTCTTAAATATTTTGCGGCGTTGAATTCGTGACGCAATAAGCTCTTCTACTGAATTAATTTCATGGTTATTTGAAAAACTGTTTCAGGGCCCCTTTAAAAAAGAGTTGTTAATCGCTTTCCAGTAGTTACACTAAATAACATCTTCCAAATTTACGTTCATGCGAGGATCAATATTATTATTAGTGGAAGTTTTATTTTTCATTCATATAAATTACTTAGTAAATAACACTGATTCAACTCAGAGCCGTATATGCAGATGATACAAATGTATTGACGCACTTCCAGCGGTTAGCAGAAATGGGGAAATAACAAGACGACAGAATGACTAAAAAATTGGCCACGGATCTGCATGTTACACTGCAAATGTCGTCGAAAGACGAAAATCTTGCGTCTGGAGAGAGTGAACAAAACGTTTATTTGATGTTCTACGCAAGAAAATCGGTGAATGGTATTCTGGAGGCGCCGCGTTAGAGTGCCTCGAGCGTGCAGCGGAGCCAAAAGAGCGCATCAAGCCACGTTAGACACGAGCGCCATCTGGCAGTTATCTTCGAAAACGAAGGAAGGCACGCCTGCACGTGGAGAAAGATGCGTGCCATTCCCCGAGGCGATAAGGTGTAAAACGCAAAGTGACGCACAGGTGACATCACCATGTCGTCTTAGCAAAGCGTTGGTAACACTTGCCTTTCTCAACATCACGTTGCACTGTGAGCGCAGCGTAATAAACGCTACGGTCAACAGAATTACTTGTTTGTGCCTTCTCTAGTATAAAGGCACAAATACAAAACATCGATTTGTTATGGTACCTCATATGTGCGCAATAATTTATTTTTAATTGACAATTCCAAGAGTATGAACGCTGAATCTTGAGCAATATTGATGGGCGCTGCGGATGGGGTCTGCCGTTTGAGGTATCGTTAAGGGTGGACAAACAGACAAATGTACAGACAGACAGACAGACAGACAGACCAAAATTTTTCCGTCGAAGGTCCCCAAGAAAGACTATCGTCTTTAAAAACAGCAATGACGCATCGTCTGTTTCTTTTTCTTGTCATTTCTGATCGCTGAAAGAACATGAAACGTCAATATTTCAATCAGCCCGGTCAAGTGCCTTATGTGTAACACGTATAGGAAGAACCAGGGTTCGAAATAAATGTAAACCGTCATCTGTTATCTATGTCATGCTGGCTAAAGATAGGTCAATTGGATGCAATATAACACAGAAAAGACCACATCTTATTTCGTCGATATCACTAAATGATTAAGAGATTCCGATCATATTTCGTCAAGTCAACTACATGATTATCGCCTAGTTGAAATTACATTTGAATAAAAATCTTTCATTGCAATATGCGCACGAACTTTTTGGTATGTTATCTTAAGAGCCCCAACATTACAATGATCGTATCAACAATTTAATTTAGCAGCAAAACTAGATGTTTGCTGGATGATCATACTAAATAGCCACCTTCATCACTGTGTGGCTGATGATACGTATGTCTTACAGACTTCTTTACTAAGACATATGCAATGAAAAATTTGTATGGAGAGTGACAACGTAGCGTAATTACAATAAATTATTCATACTGTGAAAATAGAACTGCGCTCCTGTGAACGCAATAACTTATTTCATGTGAGCTCGTATTTTTCAATCTTTACGAAATAATTTGTCAAAGACTGAACAAATAATAAATTACAAGCTACTTCAATTACTAATATCTCACGCTATATTAAAAACAAAAACGATACATGGCACCATAACAAACTGAATTCCGAAAATAATCTGTAATATTCCAAATGATGTCGATTCTTAGCAAGCTTGAAAGAGTTTTGACTTAGGACTTCAGCCTTAACAAATAAAGAAATAAAGAAACAAATAAAGTAAGTTTACCGCAGCACTTGTTATGCATTCGATTGAAGAAAACTTCCTTTCCTTTGTAACTGCACGTTAATTTCAACAAAAAGTCGCTGCTGGGCGAGTTGTTGATAATCTTGTAAAATATTGCGTACTCGACAGAGGACAGAATCGCATGCTTTCGACAATGCTTTAAAAGCGCTTACACAGTATATTCGTGCTTTTAAAGGCGAAGCATTTTTTTTAGTGAACCTCGGGGACTTTGAATGTATCTGTCCATCTATCTATCTGGCCGCCTACGACTTTCATTGCGATAGCAACTATATAGACACGCTCAACTGCATTTTGCCGCTGGCGTCACCGTCACTCAACCTATATATATATATATATATATATATATATATATATATATATATATATATATATATATGTGTGTGTGTGTGTGTGTGTGTGTGTGTACAAACGCGAGAAAGACATATAACTCACAAAAAGACTCCGGCGCGCGCAATCGAACGTGGGACCTCTGAATCGCGAGGCGTTAACCACTGAGCCAAGAAAGAGCCCATCCTTCAACGTTCAAACTGCAAGCTATTTATATCCACCACTTACTGCTGGTGATGGGCATCTCGGGTTGAACTATCGTGTTTTATGCATAACCAGCAAGATGGCGCAGTGAGCGCGCGTCGCCACATTGTCACAACGCAGTGGCGCGTGCTCTCATCTTCCACGCATACTTTGCCCACGGAGAGGGGGCAGGGTGGACGTCCACACATGCACTTGCTTATCTCGTGGTAGGAACAATCGTGTGTCTTGGCTGGCCTTAAGCTTTCAGCGGTATGTTTTTATTGTAGTTACCGGGCGCAAAAAGCTCACTACATTGTTACCAGTCTCCGTTTGCGAAAAGGGCGCGCTTTTCAAACACAGCGAAGTAACAAATCAGACGCTTATCGCGTTCATCTGCACCTGTGAGTACATTTCATGCATCATATGAGCATGCGAAACGTGGGGCAAGTTTCAAACTGCTTGCCATTCTGCGCGTGACCTTCCAATATGTTGCTATCGCGTTCATTGCTTCACCTTTGAAGCAAAGCTCTGACATTTGGTTAGCTCTCCTGTCCGTTTTGATAATTGGATCTGTGCCGAAATCGGTATGGCATAACATGACTGTATGACAATAACAAGTGACTAGTCATAGCATGAAAATCATGACATGTATGTCATAAATATCATCATTTACATGTCATGGTCTTACTTCTCTTGGGTTGGCTCATTCACAAGACATATTGCAAAGCTGGTATAGAATGACATGACTGCATGGTGAACATAACTGACAGGCGCTAAAGTGGAAATCAAGATATGCATGTCATGTAAGCCATGACTACGTACCACGTTCATGATGCGCTCGCCGATGTTTCGCTAGCTTCACATATACCAAATTTAGTATACCATGACCAGAACAGACGACGAATTTAAATGGCACGTCCAAACATGCTAATCACGCTATGCGTGCCATGTAAAACATCACTACATGGTATACACTCCCAGTGCGCTCGTGGCTGTTTCGCTAGCTTCACATATACCAAATTTAGTATAACGTGACCAGAACAGACGACGAATGTAAATGACACGTCAAAACATGCTAATCACGTTATGCGTGTCATGTAAAACATCACTACATGGTATACGCTCACAGTGCGCTCACTGCCATTTAACTAGCTTCACATATACCAAATTCAGTATAAGGTGATCAGAACAGACGACGAATGTAAATGACACATCCAAACATGCTAATCATGCTATGCGGGTCATGTAAAACATCAGTACATGGTATACGCTCACAGTGCGCTCGTGGCCGTTTCGCTAGCTTCACATATACTAAATTTAGTATAACGTGACCAGAACAGACGACGAATGTAAATGACACGTCCAAACATGCTAATCACGCTATGAGTGTCATGTTAAACATCACTACATGGTATACGCTCACAGTGTGCTCGTGGCCGTTTCGCTAACTTCACATATACCAAATTTAGTATAACGTGACCAGAACAGACGACGAATGTAAATGACACGTCCAAACATGCTAATCGCGCTATGCGTGTCATGTAAAACATCCCTATATGGTATACGCTCACAGTGCACTCGTGGCCCTTTAGCTAGCTTCACATATACCAAATTTAGTATAACGTGACCAGAACAGACGACAAATGTAAATGACACGTCCAAACATGCTAATTGCGCTATGAGTGTCATGTTAAACATCACTACATGGTATACGCTCACAGTGTGCTCGTGGCCGTTTCGCTAACTTCACATATACCAAATTTAGTATAACGTGACCAGAACAGACGACGAATGTAAATGACACGTCCAAACATGCTAATCACGCTATGAGTGTCATGTAAAACATCCCTATATGGTATACGCTCACAGTGCACTCGTGGCCCTTTAGCTAGCTTCACATATACTAAATTTAGTATAACGTGACCAGAACAGACGACGAATGTAAATGACACGTCCAAACATGCTAATCACGCTATGAGTGTCATGTTAAACATCACTACATGGTATACGCTCACAGTGTGCTCGTGGCCGTTTCGCTAACTTCACATATACCAAATTTAGTATAACGTGACCAGAACAGACGACGAATGTAAATGACACGTCCAAACATGCTAATCACGCTATGAGTGTCATGTAAAACATCCCTATATGGTATACGCTCACAGTGCACTCGTGGCCCTTTAGCTAGCTTCACATATACCAAATTTAGTATAACGTGACCAGAACAGACGACAAATGTAAATGACACGTCCAAACATGCTAATCGCGCTATGCGTGTCATGTAAAACATCACTATATGGTATACGCTCACAGTGCACTCGTGGCCGTTTTGCTAGCTTCACATATACCAAATTTGGTATAACGTGACCAGAACAGACGACAAATGTAAATGACACGTCCAAACATGCAAATCACGCCACGCATGTCATGTAAAACATCACTACATGGTATACGCTCACAGTGCGCTCGCTGCCGTTTCGCTAGCTTCACATATACCAAATTTAGTATAACGTGACCAAAACAGGCGGCGAATGTAAATGACACGTCCAAACATTCTAATCACGCTATGCGTGTCATGTGAAACATCTCTACGTGGTATACGCTCACGGTGCGCTCGCTGCTGTTTCGCTAGCTTCATATATACCAAATTTAGTATAACGTGACCAGAACAGACGACGAATGTAAATGACACGTCCAAATATGCTAATCACGCTATGCGTGTCTTGTAAAACATCACTACATGGTACATGCTCACTGTGCGCACGCGGCCGTTTCGCTAGCTTCACATAAACCAAATTCAGTGTAACGTGACCTAAACAGAGGACGAATATAAATGACACGTCCAAGAATGCTCATCACGCTATGCGTGTCATGTAAAACATCACTACATGGTATACGCTCACAGTGCGCTCGTGGCTGTTTCGCTAACTTCATATATACCAAATTTAGTATAACGTGACCAGAACAGACGACGAATGTAAATGACACCTCTAAACATGCTAATCACGCTATGCGTGTCATGTAAAACATCACTATATGGTATACGCTCACAGTGCGCTCGTGGCCGTTTAGCTAGCTTCACATATATAAAATTTAGTATAACGTGACCAGAACAGAACGACGAATGTAAATGACACGTCCAAACATGCTAATCACGCCACGCGTGTCATGTAAAACATCACTACATGGTATACGCTCACAGTGCGCTCGTGGCCGTTTCGCTATCTTCACATATATCAAATTTAGTATAACGTGACCTGAACAGACGATGAATGTAAATGACACGTCCAAACATGCTAATCACGCTCTGTGTGTCATGTAAAACATCACTACATGGTATACACTCACAGTGCGCTCGCTGCCGTTTCGCTAGCTTCACATATACCAAATTTAGTATAACGTGACCAGAACAGACGACAAATGTAAATGACACGTCCAAACATGCTAATCACGCTATGCGTGTCATGTAAAACATCACTATAAGGTATACGCTAACAGTGCGCTCGTGGCCGTTTAGCTAGCTTCACATATACCAAATTTAGTATAACGTGACCAGAACAGACGACGAATGTAAATGACACGTCCAAGCATGCTCATCCCGCTATGCGTGTCATGTAAAACATCACTACATGGTATACGCTCACAATGTGCTCACTGCCGTTTCGCTAGCTTCACATATACCAAATTTAGTATAACGTGACCAGAACAGACGACGAATGTAAATGACACGTCCAAACATGCTAAACACGCTATGCGTGTCAATTGAAACATCACTACATGGTATACGCTCACGGTGCGCTCGCCGCCATTTCGCTAGCTTTACATATACCAAATTTAGTATAACGTGACCAGAATAGACGACGAATGTAAATGACTTGTCCAAACGTGCTAATCACGCTATGGGTGTCTTGTAATACATCACTACAAGGTAAACGCTCACAGCACGCTCGCTGCCGTTTCGCTAGCTTCACATATACCAAATTTAGTATAACGTGACCAGAAGAGACGACGAAGGTGAATGACGCGTCCAAACATGCTAATCATTCTAAGCACGTCATGTAAAACAATATTTCATGGTATACGCTCACAGTGCGCTCGCTGCTGTTTCGCTAGCTTCACATATACCAAATTTGGCATAACGTGACCAGAATAGACAACGAATGTAAATGACACGTCCAAACATGCTAATCACGCTATGCGTGTCATGTAAAACGTCACTATATGGTGTAAGCTCACAGTGCGCTCACTGCCGTTTCGCTAGCTTCACATATACAAAATTTAGTATAACGTGACAAGAACAGACAACGAATGTAAATGACACGTCCAAACATGCTAATCACGCTATGCGTGTCATGTAAAACATCACTACATGGTATACGCTCACAGTGCGCTCATGGCTATTTTGCTAGCTTCAAATATACCAAATTTGGTATAACGTGACCAGAACAGACGACGAATGTAAATGACACCTCCAAACGTGCTAATCACGCTATGCGTGTCATGTAAACATCACTACAAGGTATACGCTCACAGTGCGCTCGTGGCCGTTTCGCTAACTTCATATATACCAAATTTTGTATAACGTGACCAGAACAGACGACGAATGTAAATGACACCTCTAAACATGCTAATCACGCTATGCGTGTCATGTAAAACATCCCTATATGGTATACGCTCACAGTGCACTCGTGGCCGTTTAGCTAGCTTCACATATACCAAATTTGGCATAACGTGACCAGATTAGACAACGAATGTAAATGACACGTCCAAACATGCTAGTCACGCTATGCGTGTCATGTAAAACATCACTATATGGTGTACGCTCACAGTGCGCTCACTGCCGTTTCGCTAGCTTCACATATACAAAATTTAGTATAACGTGACCAGAACAGACGACGAATGTAAATGACATATCCAAACATGCTAATCACGCTATGCGTGTCATGTAAAACATCACTGTATGGTATACGCTCCCAGTGCGCTTGTGGCCGTTTCACTAGCTTCACATATTCCAAATTTGGTATAACGTGACCTAAACAGACGACAAATGTAAATGACACGTCCAAGCATGCTCATCACGCTATGCGTGTCATGTAAAACATCACTACATGGTATACGCTCACGGTGTGCTCCCTGCCGTTTCGCGAGCTTCACATATACCAAATTTCGTATAACGTGACCTAAACAGACGACGAATGTAAATGACACGTCCAAGCATGCTCATCACGCTATGCGTGTCATGTGAAACATCATTACATGGTATATGCTCACTGTGCGCACGCGGCCGTTTCGCTAGCTTCACATATACCAAATTTAGTATAACGTGACTAGAACAGAACGACGATGATAATGATTAGTGGAGTTTATGTGTGCAAGGGCCAGATGTGGCTGAAGAGTGCCAGAGCCAGAACAGACAACGAATTTATTAGACACGTCCAAACATGCTAATCACGCTATGCGTGTCATGTAAAACATCACTACAAGGCATACGCTCACTGTGCTGCTCGTTTCCATTTCGCTAGCTTCACATATACTAAATTTAGTATAACGTGACCAGAACATACGACGAATGTAAATGACAAAACCAAACATGCAAATCACGCTATGCGTGTCATGTAAAACATCATTACATGGTATACACTCACAGTGCACTCGCTGCCGTTTCGCTAGCTTCACATATACCAAATTTAGTATAACGAGACCAGAACAGAACGACGATGATGATGATTAGTGGAGTTTATTGGCGCAAGGGCCAGATGTGGCTAAAGAGTGCCAGAGCCGAACAGACGACAATTTAATAGACACGTCAAAACATGCTAATCACGCTATGCGTGTCATGTAAAACATCACTACATGGTATATGCTCACTGTGCGCATGCGGACGTTTCGCTATCTTCGCATATACCAAACTTAGTATAACGTGAACAGAACAGACGACGAATGTAAATGACACGTCCAAACATGCTAATCACGCTATGCGCGTCATGTAAAACATCACTACATGGTATATGCTCATTGTGCGCTCGTGGCCATTTCGCCAGCTTCACATATACCAAATTTATTATAACGTGACCGGAACAGACGACGAATGTAAATGACAAGTCCAAACATGCTAATCACGCTATGCGTGTCATGTAAAACATCATTACAAGGTATAGGCTCACTGTGCGCACGCGGCTGTTTCGCTAGCTTCACATATACCAAATTTAGAATAACGTGACCAGAACAGACGACAAATGTAAATGACACCTCCAAACATGCTAATCACGCTATGCGTGTCATGTAAAACATCACTATATGGTATACGCTCACAGTGCGCTCGTGGCCGTTTCACTAGCTTCACATATTCCAAATTTGGTATAACGTGACCTAAATAGACGACGAATGTAAATGACACGTCCACGCATGCTCATCACGCTATGCGTGTCATGTAAAACATCACTACATGGTATACGCTCACGGTGTGCTCGCTGCCGTTTCGCGAACTTCACATATACCAAATTTAGTATAACGTGACCAGAACAGAACAACGACGATGATGATGATTAGTGCAGTGTATTGGCGCAAGGGCCAGATGTGGCCAAGGAGTGCCAGAGCCAGAACAGACAACGAATTTATTGGACACGTCCAAACATGCTAATCACGCTATGCGTGTCATGTAAAACATCACTACATGGCATACGCTCACTGTGCGCTCGTTTCCGTTTCGCTAGCTTCACATATACCAAATTTAGTATAACGTGACCAGAACAGACGACGAATGTAAATGACACGTCCAAACATGCTAGTCACGCTATGCGTGTCATGTAAAACATCACTACATGGTATATGCTCATTGTGCGCTCGTGGCCGTTTCGCTAGTTTCACATATACCAAATTTATTATAACGTGACCAGAACAGACGGCGAATGTAAATGACACGTCCAAACATGCTAATAACGCTATGCGTGTCATGTAAAACATCATTACATGGTATATGCTCACTGTGCGCACGCGGCCGTTTCGCTAGCTTCACATATACCAAATTTAGTATAACGTGACCTAAACATTCGACGAATGAATGTAAATGACACGTCCAAGCATGCTCATCACGCTATGCGTGTCATGTAAAACATCACTACATGGTATACGCTCACAGTGTGCTCGCTGCCGTTTCGCTAGCTTCACATATACCAAATTTAGTATAACGTGACCAGAACAGAATGACGATGATGATGATTAGTGGAGTTTATTGCGCAAGAGCCAGATGTGGCCAAAGAGTGCCAGAGCCAGAACAGACGACAAATTTATTAGAAACGTCTAACATGCTAATCACGCTATGCGTCATTTAAACATCACTACATGGCATACGCTCACTGTGCGCTCGTGGCCGTTTCGCTAGCTTCACATATACCAAATTTGGTATAACGTGACGAGAATAGACGACGAATGTAAATACTCGTGTCCAAACAAGCTAACCACGCTCTGCGTGTCATGTAAAACATCACTACATGGTACACGCTCACAATGTGCTCGCTGCCGTTTTGCTAGCTTCACATATACCAAATTTAGTATAACGTGACCCGAACAGACGACGAATGTAAATGACATGTCCAAACATGCTAATCACGCTATGCGTGTCATGTAAACCATCATTACAAGGTATAGGCTCACTGTGCGCACGTGGCCGTTTCACTAGCTTAACATATACCAAATTTAGTATAACGTGACCTAAACAGACGACGAATGTAAATGACACGTCCAAGCATGCTCATCACGCTATGGGTGTCATGTAAAACATCACTACATGGTATATGCTCAAAGTGTGCTCGTGGCCGTTTCGCTAACTTCACATATACCAAGTTTAGTATAACGTGACCAGAACAAACGACGAATAAAAATGACACCTCTAAACATGCTAATCACGCTATGCGTGCCATGTAAAACATCACTACATGGTATACACTCACAGTGCACTCGCTGCCGTTTCGCTAGCTTCACATATACCAAATTTAGTATAACGAGACCAGAACAGAACGACGATGATGATGATTAGTGGAGTTTATTGGCGCAAGGGCCAGATGTTGCCAAAGAGTGCCAGAGCCAGAACAGACGGCGAATTTAATAGACACGTCCAAACATGCTAATCACGCTATGCGTGTCATGTAAAACATCACTACATGGTATATGCTCACTGTGCGCATGCGGACGTTTCGCTACCTTCACATATACCAAATTTAGTATAACGTGACCAGATCAGACGACGAATGTAAATGACACGTCCAAACATGCTAATCACGCTATGCGTGTCATGTAAAACATCACTACATGGTATATGCTCATTCTGCGCTCGTGGCCGTTTCGCTAGCTTCACATATACCAAGTTATTATAACGTGACCGGAACAGACGACGAATGTAAATGACACATCCAAACATGCTAATAACGCTATGCGTGTCATGTGAACATCTCTACGTGGTATACGCTCACGGTGCGCTCGTGGCCGTTTCGCTAGCTTCACATATACCAAATTTATTATAACGTGACCGGAAACAGACGACGAATGTAAATTACACGTCCAAAACATGCTAATAACGCTATGCGTGTCATGTAAAACATCACTACATGGGATATGCTCACTGTGCGCACCGCGGCCGTTTCGCTAGCTTCACATATACGAAAATTAGTATAACGTGACCTAAACAGACGTCGAATGTAAATGACACGTCCAAGCTGCTCATCACGCTAATGCGTGTCATGTAAAACATCACTACATGGTATTACGCTCACAGTGTGCTCGTGGCCGTTTCCGCTAACTTCACATATACCAAATTTAGTATAACGTGACCAGAGCAGACGACGAATAAATTGACACCTCTAAACATGCTAATCACGCTATGCGTTGTCATGTAAAACATCACTACAGTGGTATACACTCACAGTGCACTCGCTGCCGTTTTGCTAGCTTCACATATTACCAAATTTTGTATAACGTGACCAGAACAGAACGACGATGATGATGATTAGTGGAGTTTATTGGCGCAAGGCCAGAGTGTGCCAAAGAGAGCCAGAGCCAGAACAGAAACGAATTTATTAGACACGTCAAAACATGCTAATCACGCTATGCGTGTCATGTAAAACATCACTACATGGCATACGCTCACTGTGCGCTCGTTTCCGTTTCGCTAGCTTCACATATACGAAGTTAGTATAACGTGACCAGAACATACGACGAATTTAAATGACAAGTCCAAACATGCTAATCACGCTATGCGTGTCATGTAAAACATCATTAAAGATATAGGCTCACAGTGTGGCTCGTGGCCGTTTCGCTAACTTCACATATACCAAATTTAGTATAACGTGACCAGAGCAGACGACGAATAAAATTGACACCTCTAAACATGCTAATCACGCTATGCGTGTCATGTAAAACATCACTACATGGTATACACTCACAGTGCACCGCTGCCATTCGCTAGCTTCAAATATATACAAAATTTAGTATAACGAGACCAGAACAGAACGACGATGATGAGATTAGTGGAGTTTATTGGCGCAAGGGCCAGATGTTGCCAAAGAGTGCCGGAGCAAGAACAGACGACGAATTAATAGACACGTCCAAACATGCTAATCACGCTATGCGTGTCATGTAAAACATCACTACATGGTATATGCTCCACTGTGCGCACGCGGCCGTTTCGCTAGCTTCACATATCCAAATATAGTATAACGTGACCAGAACAGACGACGAATGTAAATGACACGTCCAAACATGCTAATCACGTATGCGTGTCATGTAAAACATCACTACATGGTATATGCTCACTGTGCGCACGCGGCCGTTTCGCTAGCTTCACATATAATAAATTTAGTATAACGTGACCAGAACAGACGACGAATGTAAATGACACCTCCAAACATGCTAATCACGCTATGCGTGTCATGTAAAACATCACTATATGGTATACGCTCACAGTGCGCTCGTGGCCGTTTCGCTAGCTTCACATATTCCAAATTTTGTATAACGTGACCAGAACAGAAACGACGATGATGATGATTAGTGTGGAGTTTTATTGGCGCAAGGGCAGATGTGGCCAAAGAGAGCCAGAGCCAGAAACAGACAACGAATTTATTAGACACGTCAAAACATGCTAATCACGCTATGCGTGTCATGTAAAACATCACTACATGGCATACGCTCACTGTGCGCTCGTTTCCGTTTCGCTAGCTTCACATATACGAAGTTTAGTATAACGTGACCAGAACATACGACGAATGTAAATGACAAGTCCAAACATGCTAATCACGCTATGCGTGTCATGTAAAACATCATTACAAGATATAGGCTCAAGTGTGCTCGTGGCCGTTTCGCTAACTTCACATATACCAAATTTAGTATAAGTGACCAGAGCAGACGACGAATAAAAATGACACCTCTAAACATGCTAATCACGCTATGCGTGTCATGTAAAACATCACTACATGGTATACACTCACAGTGCACTCGCTGCCGTTCGCTAGCTTCACATATACCAAATTAGTATAACGAGACCAGAAAACAGAACGACGATGATGATGATAGGGAGTTATTGGCGCAAGGGCCAGATGTTGCCAAAGAGTGCCAGAGCCAGAACAAACGACGAATTTATTAGACACGTCCAAACATGCTAATCACGCTATGCGTGTCATGTAAAACATAACTACATGGTATATGCTCACTGTGCGCACGCGGCCGTTCGCTAGCTTCACATATACCAAATATAGTATAACGTGACCAGAACAGACGACGAATGTAAATGACACGTCCAAACATGCTAATCACGCTATGCGTGGTCATGTAAAACATCACTACATGGTATTGCTCACTGCGCGCACGCGGCCGTTTCGCTAGCTTCAATATAATAATTTAGTATAACGTGACCAGAACAGACGACGAATGTAATGAACCTCCAAACATGCTAATCACGCTATGCGTGTCATGTAAAACATCACTATACGGTATATGCTCACAGTGCGCTCGTGCCGTTTCGCTAGCTTCACATATTCCACATTTAGTATAACGTGACCAGATCAGACGACGA